>VZRS01007162.1:1547398-1698975 GCA_013398055.1 Ifrita kowaldi
GCTGGGGCCGGGGCCGGGGCCGGGACGGCCGCACGGCGGGAGGGGGCTGCGCTGCGCCGCGGCTGGGGGGGAGCGGGCGGCAGCGGCTCCCGGTACCTGGGCGGGATGGGAATGGGGCTGGAGGCGGCCCCGACCCTGTGAGCATCACCTTGCTGCTCTGCATCCCGGAGCCAGGGGAGTCTTAGGCCCAGAAATGCACCCTGTGCCTTGCAGGATCCAACTCTTCACAGGGAAGTTTTGTCCAGGGCTACTTAGGATTCTTTGGGTGCTTTGGCGACCAACTTTTAATCTGTTCTTTCCCAGCTGGGGCGAAGAACAAGGTGAGGGGAGGTAAAAGGTGCTGGGAGTTCCAAAGGAGCTGCCTTCTCACATCTTCAAAACAAAACTTGTCGAGAATACTAAGGAGAGGGGGAAGGGAAACTATTTTCTGATTGCTTTCTGTTTGATTGTTTTGTGGCTATTTCTAAGGACTGCAATTAAAATAAATTGGGATGTTGAGTGTGATTGTTTTTATAATGGAATGTTGCCCTTTAAGTAGCTGTTCGGTGTCTGCATCTGCCCTGAAGAGAACGGGAAGACAGAAGGGTTACATTGTGTTCAGGCTGTGGAGGGGAGCGTTGCCAAGCCTAATTCATTTGGAAAGAGATTTCTGGGTGACTTTTTAGGCGCTTCAGATGTATTTCATTTTTAAAATAAAGGGCTCTGGTGTGTGCTTTCAGAAGATGTTTACATCTTATCCCATTACCAGCTTTAATGTCCGCAGTCAGTGCTTGACAGCCCCAGGAGGGCAAGATTGCTCGTTTGGACACAAAGAAAGGACAATAAGTGCCTAAAAGACTTAAGAAGCTGCAGCAGAGACTTGAGATTCAGCCTCTCTCCACCTTTCCTGGCTGTCAGAGACCCCAAGAGTTTTCACCTCACCCTGGCAGACCCCTCAGAAAGGAAAGTGTGGCATTTCCCAAATTTAGTCCTCAGTGCAAACCCCGCCATCTGGGGTTGATTTGGTGTCCTGCACTGGCCCCGTGCTAAATTCCCCCCAGGAACAGAGGCCTGCCAGAGCCAGATTCTCTCCTTAGAAGCACTGCAGCTAAATCTGCTTGAGCAGTCACAGCTGCAGCATTAGGACTACGACTAGAAATACCCCAACCTTGTCCTAGCTGCCTACCCGGTATTTAAACCCTGCTGAGATCCTAAACCAAAGCTGAATGGTGCATGAGTCACCTGGGCCCCGTTCCACAGGTGTTACCTCAAGAGCCAGCAGTGCTCTGTGAACATGGCCTCTTGTGAAAGACACGGACACAGCTGATTTCCAGATGGGAGAGACCATAGCAGCAGCTCAAGCTGAGCAGCCAAAGCCTTCCCCTGAGGCCCTGTAAACCCAGGTTCAGTTCCCTCCTGCAGAACCTACACTTCACCTGTCTCCTTCCAGCTGAGTGCTTCAACCACTGGGCTGCGGGGTCATGCTCCTGCATTGTGCCCCGAGGACAACTCACAGTGGGATTTTCTTCCACCAGGAGCAGGTGGGCATCACCAGGGGCTTCCTGGCACCCATGTCTGTCAACGTCAGCATAGTGGAGCTCTCGATGGCAGATACACACAGGAACTATTGCCTGTTTTGGTTTTTTTTCTACAAGTTTTCTTGCAGATCTGCAACAGCCCTTGCATTGTGTCAACTAGTATCTAGGGGAAGTACACAAATACTAAAAAAGCCCCACTGATGAGAGACAAGTGTTCTCCGTTTAGTATTTCAGAGAAAACCAGTGGTCAAGTATTTTCCTTGTCCCATATCCAACAATTATTGCTTCTTTATCCATCAAGCTTATGAAACTTTCCAGTGCTGTTAACAGAAGATAGAATACTGTGCCCATCCACAGCAGCCTCCTTTAAATGATCCCAAAAGTTTTAAGCTTTGAGCCTCTAGAGTTAGAGATAGTAACTACTACTACCTCCATTTTGCTGGTAGATGAACTGTGACTAATCCTCTGCAGCACAGCAGCAGAAGTTTGATTTGCAGCCCATTACCCTTGTAACGTGCTGCCCAGAATGGTCACTGCCTTCAAACATAGCATGAATTTTCTGGGGTTTTTTCAGTTTCCTATCATGACCAATATCATACACTTTGGAAATGAAAGTAGAAAATTCAAGGTGTTGCGCCTGGCTGTGAAAATCCGCTCTTCGCCTGGAAAGAATCAAAAATACTGGCAAACATACAACCATTCCTTTGGTAATATCTACCACACCCTGCCCCATAGCAGCAAAATGAATTAAACAGCAAAAGACTGAAATGCCTGACATTGCATAGGCCAGTCAGGAGGCAGGAATACAGGAGTCAGCCTGGGCAAGTACTAATTCAAGGAAATTAAGTTTTTTAGCATTTAAGGTGCATGACTAGGAGATTGGAAACTTGGCTTCTGCTCCTACTTTCCCTGTGTTGTGTGACTTCAGACCAGTCAGTTCACCTTCCCATGTCTGGAGGAGCCCTTAGAAACCTGCAGCACAAAGTTTAGAGCAGGGAATGACACCCCATGACCTCCTATCAGACCCCATTCTGTGCAAATTTTCCAGAAGTCAGCAAGTGAAGTCTTGCTTTTCAGAATTTGGGTCTCTCCTTTTCAGTGAAATTTCAGATGCAAAAATCGAAAAACAAAAAACTCAGAATGGGAAGAGCCCTTAGGAAGCCACAGGAAATCCATCTCTCAGGCCATGAAGCAGGAGCAGCACCACCTAAACCATACCTGACAGGGGTTCACCTATTCATAACAATATCTAGAGGATCCATTCCAGAGCTTCATGGTTGGATACATTTTCTTTATCTCTAATCCAAGTCACCTTTGCTGCAATTCAGCTCTTCATCAGATGAAGTTATGGGGAACTGACATATTCCCTCAGCAGCAACAATTCCAGAACAACACGAAAGTCACCCACCTGGTGAACTAATTCTTCTGTGGGTAAAAGCCAAGGAGGCTGGAAAACACACTAAGCATGTGGTTTTGGGAGAGCTGCCACCTAATTTACAGACAAAGATCAGATGCAATTAGCATCAGATCAACTGGAGACTCCTCTGCCCCAAACCGCAGCACTTTTCAGCCACCTCGCCAGGAGGACGCCAGTTTCCACCAAGACATGCAGTGCCACACTTGACCCTTCAGTCTCCAGCGGGTATTCTTGGAAACACATGCCAAATCTGAGCTCACAGCAATAGCATTCCTGTGGCACTGGGGAAGGAATGACGAAACACCAGCATGGATACCAGGCAGACGGGAGAGAAAAGACTCATCCTGCAAGTCTGATTAATTTCCAAACAGGATGCTTGTTCCTGATTGAGAGACGCGTGTGCTGCCTGGTGGAAGGAATCTAGGAACAGCAGTGGGCCAAGCTTTGTCATTCCCCACTTCGCAGGTATGTTTGCACCTAGACAGGAATGCAAGATACGGTACTGAGCAGGCTTGAGTGAATCACAGATCTCTGACAGCAATTGAGACCGGGCCAAAACCCCGAGGGAATCTTCACTGATGAGAAATACGATTTCCAACAAACTCCCTAATTTTCCTTGAGTGTGTCAGAGATGGCAACCATCATCAAACCCTCCATGTCTGTGCACATCTTGGAGTTGCAACTGGTTAACAAGATGCTCAGTTCTACCTGGCCATGAGTCCTGTCTAATTCCGTATCATTTCACTGTTGGCCATGGTGAGTTTGGGGTAGCTCAGGGAAGTACAGACCTCCCTGCGCATGTTTCAGGCTCTGCTCCCTGCCCTGCTCCATCTGCAGTCTAGGCCATAGCTGCCTGTGCCTCAGGAATGGTAAAGATTTGTAAAACTGCTAAATTCCAGTGCTGAGAAGTACAGTTGAGCAATGTGCTAGTGTAGCATACTTCATTTTAAGGACATGCTTAAATCCAATTTGAGCCCAGAGAGATTTTAGCTTAGGTTTAAGCATTCCATTGAACAGGGTGGATTTAAGGATTGAAGTGTTTTGCTAGACTGGATCTTTGGTTAATGAGGAAGGAGAATTGCCAAGAAGAAGGAACTGCCTGAAGCATTTTGGCACATCCAAACCATTACTAGCACTAGTCCTTTTTTCTAATGAACTTTGATGAAATTAACACAAAGAATTGGTAAAGAAGTTGAGAACTTCATTAACAATCCTCACTCTCTGGGTCTCAGTTTAGTGGGGGGGAAAAAAGCAAATTTCTAGTATCTCATCAAAAGGATGTGATATAACTAAAGCAGAAGCCACTAGACTTTGTATTTTAGACCACCTGGTATCTTGCACAGTATCTCACTGATGGTAAATGTCTCATGTCCAGATTTTAGTGTTGAAATCAAAAGTGCTTTGCTTTACAGGAAGGGAATCAGTTAAATACTTTATGGAGCCTACACTAAATAAACAAAGTACCCCAGTCTTAAAAGAAATATTTGTGGTAACAAATATTTTGGGGGACATTTTTGCATGGGCTCTGACCTCCCTGTTGAGAATCAAAGTGAAAATATTGAATCTACTAAGCAGATGTCTTCTCCTAGTGACAGCAAGATGAGCAGAGACAGCTGGTTAGAAGAACAACAACAACAAAAACACATCATCATTCCTGCTTTGGCTCCAAAAAATCTTGGAGTTGTTGTCATGGAAGAAAGCTATGTATGTAAGAAGCCAAGAAAGAGACAAATATTATTGAATCTGGTAGTATTTTAGTGAATGTGCTGGAAATAATTTAAGTAGGAAGAAAGACTGGATGTGCTCCATTGTTTATTAAAAGGATGCCTCTTCTTATTTCCACAGGGACCTATAGCCTATAGAGTCATTAACACATTTGCAAGATATATATTTTAAATATGTTGCTTCACTCGTCAATCTTACGGGCTCTTCTGCTAAAGTAAATAGAGTTACAGCACACAGAAATGTATATAGCCACAAAAATACTATCTCTGCAAGCTAAAAATGCCAACTGTGGATTTTTCCTGGAACTCCTTCAATCAGGGAACATGGGTTTATTACAGAGACACCTAGAGAGATCTTAAATATTAGGAAGGGAGAAGATGAGAAAATTAGATTCCCTTGGTGAAACACAGGATAAATAATTCACAATGAAAAAACAAAAAAGAAAAAGGAAACCAAAATTAAAATATGAAGAGCTATTCTGGATGAAAATCAGTCTGGGCTGCATTGAACAACAGATCCAAGAGGAGTTTTGTGGCAAGACTGCAAAATAAGCCAATGACCCTCTGGCCTCCCTGCTCAAAGGTAGCACACTCTCTCTTGATAGTTTTCATCTGAACAAAACTTGATTTCTGTGCTTAACCCCTGCACATTTCCATTTCCCCTTCTGAGCCTTTGGGCAGACTTGACCGGAGAACAGGATTGATGAGAAGAGTTTAAGAAATCAAAAGCTGTGCAGTTGGTAATGGCAAAGACAAGTAACTTGAGGTGGATGTTCCCAGAGGACTCAGTAGCCGAAATCCCACAGTGCCATCAGACAGTGCCCTATGCAACAGCAAAGCTCTGGATTTGCTGGCTCAGGAGGTGTCCTCCATGGAGTGCTTCAAAACACCTATCTGCCTCCTACAGAGGTCCTAAATTATTTAAAGCCTTGAAAAAGCAAGAGGTTAATTTGGTTTATACTAAAGATACATACAAAGAAAATGATGTAAAGAGAAGTATTTACTCTGGAAAACAACTGCCTTGAGAACGGAGAGGTGTGACCAGTCTGACATACCAGCTTGTAAACAGAGGACAATGAAGTCAAAAGGAGAGGACATGGCTGCTGTGTCTCCAGTTCCTGGCTGCCATCTTTGCCCTTTCTCCACTGGGTGATTAGGCNCTTATTTCCACAGGGACCTATAGCCTATAGAGTCATTAACACATTTGCAAGATATATATTTTAAATATGTTGCTTCACTCGTCAATCTTACGGGCTCTTCTGCTAAAGTAAATAGAGTTACAGCACACAGAAATGTATATAGCCACAAAAATACTATCTCTGCAAGCTAAAAATGCCAACTGTGGATTTTTCCTGGAACTCCTTCAATCAGGGAACATGGGTTTATTACAGAGACACCTAGAGAGATCTTAAATATTAGGAAGGGAGAAGATGAGAAAATTAGATTCCCTTGGTGAAACACAGGATAAATAATTCACAATGAAAAAACAAAAAAGAAAAAGGAAACCAAAATTAAAATATGAAGAGCTATTCTGGATGAAAATCAGTCTGGGCTGCATTGAACAACAGATCCAAGAGGAGTTTTGTGGCAAGACTGCAAAATAAGCCAATGACCCTCTGGCCTCCCTGCTCAAAGGTAGCACACTCTCTCTTGATAGTTTTCATCTGAACAAAACTTGATTTCTGTGCTTAACCCCTGCACATTTCCATTTCCCCTTCTGAGCCTTTGGGCAGACTTGACCGGAGAACAGGATTGATGAGAAGAGTTTAAGAAATCAAAAGCTGTGCAGTTGGTAATGGCAAAGACAAGTAACTTGAGGTGGATGTTCCCAGAGGACTCAGTAGCCGAAATCCCACAGTGCCATCAGACAGTGCCCTATGCAACAGCAAAGCTCTGGATTTGCTGGCTCAGGAGGTGTCCTCCATGGAGTGCTTCAAAACACCTATCTGCCTCCTACAGAGGTCCTAAATTATTTAAAGCCTTGAAAAAGCAAGAGGTTAATTTGGTTTATACTAAAGATACATACAAAGAAAATGATGTAAAGAGAAGTATTTACTCTGGAAAACAACTGCCTTGAGAACGGAGAGGTGTGACCAGTCTGACATACCAGCTTGTAAACAGAGGACAATGAAGTCAAAAGGAGAGGACATGGCTGCTGTGTCTCCAGTTCCTGGCTGCCATCTTTGCCCTTTCTCCACTGGGTGATTAGGCAGTAATAGTTTTCTAAAGCAAATAGTTTTATTTACATCATTTTCTATGCAGAAAACCAGGGTTAAGTATGCAGCTCTGCAACAGAACAGATGTGGGACTTGGGGAAAGTTGCAGCTTGAACTGAGCTGGAAAAGCTTCCACCATTTGCCAATATCTTGGAGAGTCTGGAATCTTTCCCATCTCTACTGTGACAAAAACGGGACTTCTCAACATTTTGGAGGACTTTCTTGTAATAAAGGACAAAAAGCATGCAATGAAAAACAAATCACAGTGCCAGAAGTGAATGGGAATCAGTTTTGCCTGTTTTAATTCCCCATCTTGCCAGCCTCAGCTCCAAGATCTGACCTACAGACTCCCAGCCAGCCCAGGGATGACCATGCCACAACGAAGGACCATTTTGGCCAGAAATTCCATGCTGACTCCAAGAAAACATTTCCTAGAGTATCTTGCTAAAATGGATACACTCCCACACACACTACATGAAAGGAATCGTGTCTGACAAATAAACATTTCTTAATGAGAAACATTTGTCCAACGTGTTTCTCCCCAGTACTCTGGAGCTTTGTGCCTCAGTGCACCATCTATAAAAGGAGACAACAGCCCTTCCTAACCTCTGGGAGATCACACCAGGCTATGAAATTGATGCACTCCTTACCTCCATTAGTTACCCTCAGCACCCCATATATTGCCTTACAGCACATAAGTATGGACTGACTCAAGAATTTTTATAGACCCATTTCAACCCACGTGTTTGACCTTGACCAAGAGCATCTCTGCCCACCGGCTACTCCATTTGCTCTGTCCCACTTTGGGACACAGAGGCAATGCAGGGCACCTCAGTATCCCTGGGCTCAGCCATCCCTGAATGCGCATTTCTTCACACCATCAAAAATTTGGATCACCACGGAGACAGCCCAGCCCCGCTGCCAGTGAGGTGACAGATCCCTGGCACAGGAGCTGGGCTCAAACTGCTCATGAGCTGCTTGTGGCTGGAGAGGAATGTCTGCAGAGAGCTAAACCAGATTGCTCCTAGATCTCTTCCAAATTTTCTCTAATCTAGTGGACAATTTGAGAGTAAACGTGCACTGGAAGCACCATCTTCCCTTCGGAGTAATAACCTGAGAACACTGAGTTTGTGGCTGCAGTGGAGAAACCTTAGGATCTCACTGGTGCCTTGGCAAGTCCTTAAGATGTCAGAGCCACCTACATTCTGGGTGTATTCTGTGTATTCTCTCTCCTCTCTCAGAACACTTCAAGTATCTGTTTGATGCTACAGACACACCACAGCCACCACAGCTCCAGGAATGTGGTAATGTTCCTAGCAAGGGCTGGCTGAGGCTGGGAGCCTGAAGCGATACACTTACAAATACCTGATTTGCACAGAGCTTTTAGAAAGAGTCAAATGGCTCCAAAGCTTCAGAAAAGCTGACATTTTGGTGTCACCTGTGTTTCTTAGTCCCACACCTACTGCAAGGAAAAGAGGAAAAAAAATCAGTTGGTGTTTGCATTATCCTGCCTACATTTCAGCCCCAAGGTCCAGCATTTGCAGAACTTCTGGAGGCCCATCTTACCTGTTCAACATCTCACCCCTCCCAAGCATAGACTGAAAAATGCCACTTTTCTCCACTATTAAATCAAAAGCTGGCTACACCTATGTGTCAGCTGTTTACCACCCTCTGTTTCCTCCCTTTGGGCAGCTGATCAGGGATAATGACCTATATCCTTGAAGCATTTGTTTTATTTAGCATTACAGAGAAGGAGGGTTTAAGGCAGCAAGCAACCTAATTATATAACCTTTCCCACCCTATCTTATTACAGAGAGATCAGCTTGCATCTTCACTTGTGGAAACACAGCAGCTCTTTGAATGTCCATGACTTCATCTGGGCTCTTTCCTGCTCTGCTTTTGTCCTAAGCAGAATGGTTCCAGCACCTTTCAGTTAAAATCTTTCACTCATTCTGTACATTCAGGTAGGAACAACAACCTACTCGGCCTTGCTTTAGCCACAGCCATGTTGCTCCAGAGATTCCTGATGAGGTGGCCATGCTGCTCACATGGTAGGAAGGCACTGATGGAGAAGGTGAATATCACCAGGCAGCGTTTGAGAGCACCCTGGCTCTGTCCCAAGCACCCAGAGCACTGCACTGGTTGACGCTGTTGGTGTTGAGCACCAACTGCAGGCTCTCCACAGGGATCTGGGACTGGAACACACCCTGCATCAAGCCTCACCCCACGATGAGACAGGCAGGCAAACGAGAAAATTGGGCCCTGGCCCCTTCCTGTGATTAGGTCATTATAATGGGTAAATATTTTCCTAGATAGAGAGCTGCGATAAAGGACTCCTGGTGTCTGAAATGGAGTTAGAGCAAGACTTGGAAGGACTATCCCAAACCTGTAGTTCTTTACAATGTGCTTTTACCAAATATAAATGCCTTTTTCCCCAAAGTACCCAGGAAATAAAAGGGAACTTGCTATTAGCTAATGATGAAAATGTCACAAAATAAATTTTTCATTGAATACCAAGAACAGCATCTAGTCTACAGCCAAACTGTTCACCAGCAAATATATAGAATGGGTTTAGTGACAGGGACCAAGGGTTATTCCCAGAGGGTATTACAGCTCTACACCATTCAGTCTAAATATTTACTGAGAAGTACAGAAAAGTGAATGGTAGAGGCAAAGTCCCAGAGATTGGCTTAGAGGGGTCTTTTAATAAGAACCTGTTTCTGCAGAGAAAAATGATTGTGATTGTTTTTTAATGAAAATCAGTGTTCTCATGCTATAGCAAATAGTGATTATTCATTCTCTATCCCTTTACTCTGCATTATTCATGATTTTGTGACCTCTGCTCCATCCTCTCGCTTGGTGTTCCAATCTCACCCTTAGTTTTCTCAGGGTTTGGGAGCTTTTGTATCAGATAAACTGATTTATAAGATAGTCTTTGAGGAACAAGTCTCACTTAAACCTAACATAATATCCAAGAATGTTCTCCCGTATTTGACCTCTTTGTGGATGAAACAATACTCTTCAGACACAATAACCTTGGTGTTTCAAAGTTGTAACCAGCACCTCTGGAGTTTTCAAACAAATAGGCTCAGTGTTCCTTAGTGCAGTCTTCCTCACTGCTCCCACATTTAATTGCTTTGTAATTATACTTGTAAAACCTGCAATGAGATTATACACGGGGGAAAGAAAAATAATTTTAAAAATCACACTTAAGAATAGGAGGGGATTTATGGGAGCTGCAAGACAAAGAAAAACCCACCTTTCTTTCTTTCTTCATTGTTGTCTTTGGAAGGCAGCCACCCAAGTTTCCTTGTCAGTAATACAGGGATTTGTAAATAGAACAAAGAGCTTCCTCACACCGAGGCACATTATATAACCCAGCGCCGTCACCGTGTGTCTTCACAGGCAGTTCCCTTGAACTTTGCATCTCGCTCCTCCTGAGAACAGTCCTCCATGCCAGCTTGAACAGATGTGGTTTCCTTTAGGAAAGGTTTTCTGTTTGGGTCATTCTGACTTCCCTTTCAGAGTTTTCCAGCCTCATGTGCTCTTTGCTCAAGGGATTACTGTGGTGGGCACTAACTCCATGTGCTACTGTTAAGCTTCTCCTCACCTGCTGGCTGGGCTGAATGAGTGCCGGAATCTCTGTTCCACAGAAAAACCTGACATTTCATGTTTTCCTGAATCAGACCGGAAAGTTGCAATTTCCTGTGAACCCAGATTCTGAGAAACATTTCAGAAAGTGCAAAATGGCCTCAGTGCAGCCTTTTGTTTGGGTGTTACCTACGGGTTTTTATGAGACTTACGCTAACTTTAAATGCATCACGTTCCAAGTGATCCCAAATGCAACCAGGCAGCACCCACTGCTCCCAAAGTCACTCAGGGAGCCACAGGGTCTGCCGAGGGTGCTTTGCCAGAGAGAGGTGACACAGAGCCAGATGTGGTTTTGTCTCACCCCATGTATTATTCTAATATTTCCACTGCTTCGATTCCACATGTGCACTCACAGACTTCAAGCTTACAAACATTTAAATTCTTATTTTCCAGTCTCATTGAAAGCAAAGGCTTTTATAGTACATCACTGAGGATAAAACTCAATAGCTTGTACAACCCTGGTATGACACTTCTGACATATCAAGTGCATAGTCAATGGCACTAATTTAAAAGAGAGCATTTTCAAGAAATTTTAACTAAATCAGGGCACAAGGCTGTGCAGACTCTCTTATTTTAGTATCAATAGAGCTGTTTTTTCAGCCCTGGTTGGTTAGAAGAGTTTGTAAATGAACAAGGATAAGACATTCTACAGCTGAGGTAGATCACCAAATGCAAAAGTTCCCACTGGTTAAACTAGGGTGGTACAAGCTTGTGTGAAGGCAGCTTTGAAGCTGCAACAGCATAGTGGGAAAAGCAGCCCTGCCCTGTGAACAACTGAGAAAAAACACAAAGAAAACAGTGGAGCAAAAGCTGCTGCTAGCTGGTCTTCATGGAAAATGAAGTTAAAAAAAAAAAAGAAAGAAAGAAAAAAGGAGATGGAGGAAGGAACAGAAGCATACTTCAAGACCAAAATCTCAATAGACTAAAAATCAGTGTAACGCCCATATTGCAACACTTTGCAGGTCTAATAGACACAAAGCTGTTCCTTCACCCGAAAGCCAAACATAAAAGTCACGGAAACCCATCATGCCAATTCTGTGGCTGCTTTCCGGAGCAGAATCTCTTTAAATGTCAATGTTCTCTTTGTTCTGTGCACCCTTTATAACGAGTCTATCATCTGTTTGGTAAAAGATCCAGCGAAATATGTAATAAGGTTATCTCACCATCTCTGTCTATTGTATAGCCATATCTCCTCTTCCACTCATTAATTATTGTCTTCCATTTCCTGTGTCAGATGTGACTCAGAAAATAGGGACTCAAGGCTTACAAGCTTAGCAACTTACCATATATTAGCTGAGCTGTGGTAACTGTCCATGTGCTTCCTCTTAACCTGTAATAAACAAAGCCAGTGTGACTTTGCTGTACGCAGGCCTGCAGTCGATGCAGTTTGGATTAACCTCCTTTTATTGTCAGCTAAGCTGACAGTGATAGTGGCCATAGCTCAGCTGATGTTCAGTCCTCATATTGCAAGACTTCGCCTTTAAATCCTGGGAGCAGAGCTCTACCAATATAACTATCTGGAAAGCTACAATGATTTATGTGCTGTCAACATACACTAAAAAAAAAGGACAAAAAAGCAGCACAATTACATGATTATCAGCCAATGCCCCTTGGTTTGCAGTTTTTCAAGCGTGAGCTGCTCAAACTTTGGATCAAGAAGTGAAGCAATCCGTTTCTCAAGTGCAAACAGGGAAAAGTTATATGAGTCTTCTAGCAATTTCAGGCAAATATATCACAGAAGCAGCATGCTTAGCCTTTTTACTGTGCATCTGTCTGAGGTTTCCAGTAAGATTTCCCTGATATATAGTAAGAGTCAAAACTCTAATCTCTTTTAGCTCTTTTTTATTGTCTCTGCAGCACTAACTTTGAAAAATGGCCTTGTCCCCATAGAACTGCACACAGTCCATGTAGGGAAGCTGTTAAAATAAATGCTTTACGTAAAAAATATTGCAGACGAACTCGGCTCTGAGGGTTTTAGAGCTACAACATATAGATATAAACCAGAGCAGCCGAAGTATGAATGGAGGTCATACTCCAGTAGAGAAGAAGGGAAGTCCCCTGTCTGGCAGTTGTTGCACATGATCTCTGAAATCAACAATTCCTGCTCTTCTTTCTCAGGGCTGCAGCATTTTAATAAATGACTATTCTCATGTTAATATCCTTCTGCCTTCCTCCTCGCTGACCTCCATACACACCATGCTGATTCATAAACTTTCTTCTTTCACTGGATTTGAGTGCTTTCTGGAGACCTTATTTGTGCTGTTCTGCCTGCGAGACATCTGCCTGATTTATAGAGACTCAGACACGGTTGAGCACAGTGTTGGCTGCCCTACCTGAATACTGTGTTTCCTACACATTGTGTTCCTATCTCTGCCCATGCCGTGGTCTGATTTTTGATAGTCTGTGTGTTGTTCAAAGAAGAGAGCAAACTTTCTGCCTCTCAGAAAAGCTTCTGAGATCCTCAGGAATAAAAATATGCTTTTCCACCTGTATTCCTCACAAAGCAGCGATATCTGTGTCCAGACACTGATTGGGGAAATTCAGGCAAGGGATAATGTGCAAATGAGAACATGATTCAGTGGTGGGAAAAAACCAGACAAATACCAGGTGCCTCAAAGGCTGAATCACAAACAAGATGGTGAAAAAAACTAAGAATGCAAGAGATGATGGAGGAGCTTGGCTTGGCGTTTATCTGTTTATTCCAACAGGATATGCAGATTCCACCCATATGGCATCACTGCCTCATCTCACCTCATCAGTGCCTCATGACACAACCCCTCTCTGCAGCCCTGAGTCAGCACCATGGTGTGATCTCCTCTTGGCCATGCAAGATGGGGTGAAAGGCTGCCCATAATGGTGAAAGCAATGAGGGACCTCTAAACAGATCCCCAAAGGGATTAAAAAACTCATGGTCATCTTATAAGCACTCCTTCCAGGAAATAACATGGGCTCAGAAAAATTTACGGTAAAGTAACACAGCAGTGTTCTATGGGAGTGCTCCCACAGCAGATAGAACAGTAATTAACATTCTGTGTTTAAATGAAGGAGCAAGGAACGCTTGCACTTCACCCCTGGAGCTCCAAAAGAAGCTGCAAAGTATATTTTCCCTATAACCCACAGGTACTGCTGATTCTGCCTGCTGTGCTCTTCTAGAGGCCTGGACTGAGAGAATATTTCCTAAAGCATCCCTGGAAGTGTCCAAGGCCAGGTTGGATGGGCCCCGTGCAGCCTGGCCTAGAGGGTGGTACCCTTGCACATGGAGGGGGGGTTGGAACTAGATGATTTTTAAGGTCCTTTCCAACCCAGACTATTCTGTGATTCTGTGAAAGCATCACACACATGGAGTGCTAACCCTCCTCTCCCCCAAGCAAACAAAAGCTGTTTCCTATTTTGAAAAAAAGAAAAAAAAACCAGAACAAAACAATCAAATGGAAAGAATCTGAAATATTCTTACAATGGTTGACTTACAAGAGGCAACGTAAAGAGGAGCTTCATGTTAGAAGAAACACAGCCACATGAAAACGAAAATATTGGGCCACTACCCCCAAGTCTGATCTTAAATACCTGAGTCTCTAAACACAACCTAAAAACATCCTGTGCTGCACCTCAAGTGTGTCATTCTGTACAACAGGGCCAGGTTTTCTTCCTGGAAAACCAGGTCCAGAGGCCAGGAGGCTCTAGTTGTATCTGCACATACTAGTCCCTTTTGTTGGGGGATTTAGGTCACAAGAGCGTAGGAAAGGCAGCTCTGAATCACCTGGCTCTTGCACGTGTTGCTTGCACGTTGTGCAAAGTTTTCTGAACTCAACCTCCTTTCAAGACACACCCTTTGTTTGTTACTTTCTCTTAGGGCTTTTTCGCAACCCCATACACTGCCAACACAAACAAGGTTGCAACATCTCCCTCCAGTCTGTCTTCCTCTGCTCTGCTCTAAATGTCAACCAGCCACAGAGCGCTGTTCACTTGCTTAATTGGGCAAAATACCTGCCGTGGCAGCCCTGTGCCTTGACTGCCTCCAGGAGAAAGTTTCTTGGGAATGGTAAGTGACGGAACCTGCAAGTCGGTCTTAGTCACGCTGATACCAGATACCAAGAGTCTTGCGCAGGCAGGACACGCAGTTGGCTTTGCTGAGCAGCCATCAAGCATCTGTAAGGCACCAGGGGAGGTTAAGAAGAGTAATTATCAGGGATCACAGTGGCTACTAGAAGTTGTTTCTGCAATTGTGGCGCTTTCTACTTCGCTGCAGTGTGTACCCTGTGCATCGAGAGCAGGGGGGAGAAGTTGCTGCCATTTGAATGGCATTTATTGGTGTGAAACAAATTGTGGGACCTAGTTCCACTCCTAATATTTGGGATAACTAGAGTAGATCCCTTCGAACTAAAGGTACACCACAACAAACACTCTGTGAGAACTGTCTGCGAGCAGGTAGGAAATACAGGCACCCTGGAGACCCTCTTAATTCCTAAACCTTGTCCACACTAGAAAGCAGATAGATAATGCACTGAACAGAGGATATCTAGCAAGCCCAGAAAAATGAAGAGTGCCTACACTCAGCCCCTCCACACAGCCATTACCGCTGAGAGATCAGCGCAGCTGCCCCAGGACTCCCCACAGATGGTGGAAAACACGTCTGCCTCCGGCCGCGTTTTTGGCAGGGCCTCCTGCTCGCTCAGCTAGAGCTGTTCTGTGCGTGGGATGGGACACCATCCTGTTCTCCTCCTGCCTGATGGGCGCTCGCTGCCGGACTGTCATTAGCCACCCCGGCCCCTGCCCGGCCCGGCACGACAGGAGCCGGGCTGTGGGCGGTGCTGCTCGCCGGCTGGAGGCGGCTGCTTTTATCAGCAACCTTGATCTGGGGGATTTTCTCTTATTTCACTCTCAAGCTTCCTTCAGCTTTGGATTTGCATATGATCCTGGGTTAGGACTAATCTGATCCCAGGCTGGGAACATTGCATCAGGTCCAGCGAATCCTCCATGCCAAACTGTCTCTGGTCAGGGTGTGTTGGCACTGGAAAACAGAACCGTGCAGGGACAAATGTCGGCTTGCATTTTCCTTAGTAATAGGAGGTGCCTGGCTTTGTATCTCATTTAAACTCTTGTGCTATGTGGCAACTCCCAGTCAAGTCTCTATTTGTTTACAGCCCTTGTAGCCAGGTGCTTTCCATGTTCACTCCAGGTTGCTGAAACAAGAAGCATGTCCAGCCTCCAGGGCTCGCCAGCAGCTATTGACTAATAAGAGCACTTTGTCCTTTGTGGCAGGGGGGAGCACCTTGCTTTATTTGTGCATTCCCTGGCTAGCAGCAGTGGTGGAGAAAGAGACATGTCTCACTGCACAGGTAAGAGTATGAATTCAAGTCTCAGAATGTAAATAAATATGTGGCCATTCAGTTGGAGGAGTTAGAGGTGACGGGTTCCAACTGTAGCCATGACACCTCCTGAAGGGTTGTTCTCTGTAGGCATGTGGCTGGTTGGCTTTTCTAGGTCCCACTGGATTAAATTCATGAACATACCAGGGAAAGCGAGGGTTTCTCTTGAGGTTTTCACTGGGTAAAATGACAGAGAAGTGTTGAGGATTAGCAGTGCCAAGTGTCTGACATGGCAATCGCCATCTGTCCTGCCCACCTTTCCATCACCACTTTATGGCCAAGAAGATGGGCTGAGCTCTTTCTTTTCTGCCAGATTCACCAGCTTCAAGAACAATTCGGCATCCTGACCTGGAGCTGGTGTTTTACAAAATATAGACACAGGCATGTCCTACTGCAGGGGGTACTATGAACATGGGTTTGTGATTGACACTGGGGTACAGACTGCCCATGGCACCAAATCCCTCAAGACAGTGCTGAGCTACTGTAACACGTTGATTATCTCACTGAAATATTTAAAAATATGTACTTCCTGCTAAAAATGGTGTGCTCCACTTTCCAGCCAGACTCAGTCTAGATCCGTCTCCGTCATTTCAGTGTCAAGTCCCTGGCAAGCCAGATCATTCTACAAGCTCTGAACATGAAGACAGAAAATCATCAGTGGAATAGTGCTGATTGGCTCAGAGGTGCAAAGAAATCAGCTCTTCACTCCATGAGCCGTCTTCCAGCTCACAGTTGGTACAAATGGGTATGTCCTTGGCAGTTCAATCACTACTGTCCCATCGGCTGCAAATGTCTTTTTTCTGACATTAGAGTGTACACAGGCTCAGCCCAGATGCCACATCATGAAACTAAATGTGCAGTTGTAATGATGGGCAAAAACTCCTGTGCTTTGTTTTATTCGAGCAATGCTCAAAAGCCAAGATATCCTGCTTAGAGCACCAAAAAGTACCTGTACTTTGCCCACTTACAAGCAAGACAGTGGCTCTGCCACATACCAGAATGTCCATTCCCTTACACCACATTTATTGGAATAATACGAAAAGAAAAAAACCTGCAATTTTGGGGTGTTTTTTAAACCTTACCTTTTAGTCTTAAGTCCAGAAATCTTTTGGTTCTGATAGGAACTGTGTCCCCTTGTTACTGAGACTGGCTTTCTGTACAGGCTTTCTGTACAGCTGAGACTGGCTTTCATTAGGGATTTTACTCCATTGAGAAGGTTTCTGTTTTGTATGGGGATGTTTTTGTTCCTGATGACAATTTTGGGTTATGCCAAACCTCCACGTGAACATCTCAATTACACAGCTGCAGCCCCACCTTTCTGCGAAGAAACACCGAGAGCATTCCTCCCCCTCACAGACAAAGAGAGCAAGCTCTTTGCCCAGAACAACAGAGGCTTTCCTGGTAGCAAATACCTATTCCTGTAGTCACCCAAAGGAGAAGACATGTGGGTGACAAGTCTTTCCCTTTTTTAGTTCTTTCCATAGGGAAGAGTATTGATTCCTACCCAAATTCTGTTTGGTGGGTTTTTGGGTTTTTTTTTGTTTCATGGAAAGGGCATCACTATGTAAAGGGTGTCAAACTGCTGCTGAACCCAGATGATGGTGGGAGGATGACATTTTGCTGTTCCTTTTCCTGCAAAGCTGGCTCATGAAGCTGTGCCCCAAACTGTTGGCAGTGTGGCCTTGCAGTGTTGTGGACACTGAGCTGGCCCAGGTCGCTGCCCATATCCCACACCCTTGTACCACTGAGCAAGTGAAGTCAATGAAGAGAAGAGTTTGACAGTTAGTTTGACAGCTGTAGAAAAATGACTGTATATGATGATTAATAAATAGAGAATATTTATGAGTGCCTTCCCTCTGAGAATCAGGCTAATAGTAATTACACTTTCCTAAATCCCATTTATAAAGTCATCTACATTTAGGTAAACGGAGTCATAGAGACTCTTCTGTTGGCATAAATACAAGGCAGAGTTCCAGCTCTCAA
Organism: Ifrita kowaldi; assembly: GCA_013398055.1. Classification (NCBI taxonomy): domain Eukaryota; kingdom Metazoa; phylum Chordata; class Aves; order Passeriformes; family Cinclosomatidae; genus Ifrita; species Ifrita kowaldi. The sequence goes on from VZRS01007162.1 coordinate 1,565,273, forward strand.
TCTTTACTTCAGACTCCTGAATGCCAACCTTCCTTCTCCAGGAGGACAAAAAGAGAAATTGGCTCCAGAAAATATAGTCAGTGTTTACATTTTATTGAACCACTAGACATTGCTGTTGGCCACATCATGACAACAGTGCAGCAAAGAGAGCCTTTCATTTGCCTGTGCTTGGCAGAAAGTGTCGTTCTTTGGTTACTCAGCTGAAGTTGACAAGTTGCCCAGTATTTTTATTATCAGGCTGTCAGCTCAATCTCACTACTGCCCTCTTAATTTATTATTTTGCGTTTCAAAATCACAGGTGTGACTCATTGCACAGCCAGAGGTTATAATGAAGTATCCCACTCATCTTTTAGCTCACCCTTTGTTCAAGACAATGCAGATTGCGGAAGGTTTCTGAGGAGTAAGAGGATTGCAAAAGAGTTGAAGACTCCTCTTTTATCTAACCTATGTGTGGGCAGTGAAACTGCCTGATATGAAACCAGTTGGGTGCAAAGGTGGGCATGGAGGTTCATTTGTCATTATGTCGAGGGTTGAAACTCAGAAGATACAGCAGCTGTCATTGAAGATAGGCACCCAAACTTAAATCACCTCACCCCGAGGGTGAGTCCAGAGAGACAATCCTAGGATAACATGCTTCTCCCAAGATTTCCTCTATGCTAATTTCCAACAGGACAGAAGATGAAAAACAAGCAGGCATTTTTCAATTTTAAAAAATCTTATTCTCTGCGTCTTATGATTTAAATCTGGAAGGACTCTAAGTGCAAGATTTTGCCAGCATTGTGCAAATAAATATCCTGTGGCATTAGAGTTTTTGAAATATAAATGTATGTTTCTTAGCAAAAAGTGATGTATCATCCATGTTTCTCCTGGGAATATCTGGGATAAGTTGCTGGGAAGAAGGAAGAAGGAGCACAGTTCTATTGGAAAGAGTGTCTTGCTGCTGATTATGAAAAGGACATGGAAGTCATGGCCTGAATTAAATATTTTTCCATATTGGAAAATTGATGGGAAAGCTTCCTGGTATCAACAGCTCATGTGAAGCAGAGGAAGAGATCCTTTTATCACAGAAGAAGAGTGTCAAAATCCAGAGCTATTCTGAATCAATTTGCTCTTTTAATTGTCTTGTACACGTCTGTTTCTGCAGCAGAAATGCTGAGCTCATTCTACATGAAAACAAACCACATAAACTTGAGGAGATACCAACACAATTTGTTCCTGACAGAAGGAGCTTACAAAGCCACACACCCCAGTGTTCTGGCAACTCATCTCCCTCCCCAGGGGGAAAGATGCATGTCCTGTGTCCAGTCTGAGCACCCTGGAGCAGCGACAGGCAGGGGCACAACTATTAGAGTACTTGGTTTTTTTAAAGCTGCAACATGGAGCTGTGGCAATGCCAAAAGTGTCCCGGGTCTGCTCTGTCTCATTGCTGGAGGGGGAGGAACTGTAACTCAAAGGCTGTCCACTGGCAACACAGAAAACTACACCAAGAGCACTGGTTCAGCTCTGCCGTATCCAATTTCTGTCAAGTATAGAATAATAGCTATCCAGCGAGCTGGGACATGCTTCACCAGCATCAATCGAGTTGTGCTTCAGAGCATCCCTCGAGGTAGCAAAGAATTATCCCCATTTTATAAATGAGGTAACTCAGGCACAGGGATTAAAGCCAGAATGTTCCAAACTGGCTGCCTACTGCTAGGTACCTACACCCATATTTACGCAATTCGTGGCCTGATTTTCAGAAGGGCAGGGCGATGAAAATTTTGGCCTGAGGGATTTGTTCACACACAGTTTACTGGTAACAACGCCCAGGATGGAAGCCTGGTCTCTGCTACCTGTCTTACACCTTAACCACTGAAAACATCCTTTCTGCCACTAGCCAAGAGTTGGCAAAGGCTCCTGAGTGTCCCCGTTCGCCATGCAGAGGCTCAGAGTGAGCAATGCAGTCTGGCTGCCTGCGTGCTCTCAGCTAGAGACTTTTAAAGAGCAACAGCAGGAGTAAAACTGGTGAGATTCCTTTGCTTCCCTCTCAGCTCTTCAGAGCCCAAGCAGCTTTGCTTGACTTGCACTGCTTTGCTAAAAGAAGAACGTCTGGTGTGTAAACCTCTGTTCTGCCTCACACATGGCATCATCTTTCCCTTCTGTCCCTTCACCATGTCCTGCTCAGGATACCTCAGCCTGGCAGAGCATAGATCCAGTGCAGAACCAGTAACAGACCAGTAGGAGAAGGGAGAAAACTGGCCAGATGGATATCTGAACTGCTCAAAAAGCACAAGCACCAACAGGAACAAGTTAATCTCAGGGCCCCCTCACCTCTCTCCTGCACTCTCTTTCTGGTCTTTAACTGAGCCTCAGAAATAGCCCTGATTTATAGGAAACTCTTGAGAAGCAAGAAAATGCAGTAACAAACCTACTCCCATGCTAACAACTAGCAAAACCCAGGAGGCAGAGCACTTGCTGGCTGGGTACAATAGAGCTTTGCAAGTGTCCCTGCTAAAACCATCCCTGCTAGGGGCTAATGTGATGCTTGTCTTAGCTTGTTAGAGAGCCTCGCTGTCTTTAGACACATACTTGAAAAACAATGCTGGTGGCTGGTCGCTACCTGAGGGAAGAAGGACAAAGGATCTCGGCTGTCTCTGTGGAATGGTCACTGGTCAGGTCACCTAAAGCCTGACCTGTAATACCAAGTGCATGCTGCAAATCCATTGCTGTCAGCCCTCGTGCTTTGTCTCTTCTATGGAGTCCCAGCCACCTTTGACCTCTTCTTTCCCTTCCTTCAGGCCATGTCCTGCTCACAAGGCTCCTGCTCAGCTGCTCTGTAGCTTCCCCCCACGCGGAGGGAGGACGGGCGAGAGGAGGTGACAACCTTCAGCAAAGGTTAAGGCTGGAAAAGAAGGAAGTGTCAGCTCAATCAGGTCAGCTCAGCCAACCAACTGCTGCTGTAATCCCTCTGCCTCAGGTCCCTGCACTGTTCTGCCCATGCTCTGAACGCTACTGTATGAGCAGCAACCTTTACCCTGTCCCCATGGTACTGTCAGCCTGCAGCATCCCGACAGGGAGATGGGGAAAAGGGGTAAAGGGGTAAAGAGGAAGCAGCTGATCATGAGAATCTCCCAGAACTTTTGTTTCCAGATCCTCCTTTTGCAGTGCGTTTTGGGAACATGGACTTTGAGATGGACTTTACTCCTACTGAAGTTCAGAAGACCAGACTTGGCACCGTCTGATTTCTTCAGAAGAAGGCTGAGAGCTAGACCTGAATCAATTCTTAGGCTGCAGCTCATGTCCGTATTCACAGCAAACCCAGGAGCTTTGAGAAGTTGGCAGTGACATGGCCCTAGTTCCTTCTGCCCAGGTCTGAGGTGCCTCTTTTGGGATAGGAGCAACTGGGTCTCACCAATCTGTCAGCAACCAGGAGGAAGCCAGGGAACAAATGCCTCCTATTCAATAAAAGTTGGTGCTGCACTTTATACAGCAGCCAGTGCATTATTCTGTGGTGAAAACAAACCCTATTCTTCTCTGCCAGACAAACACACTTTATCCTATAAAGAGCAGCATTTCTGACTGTTCAGCAGCAGCCAAACTCACGATGGGAAAAATAACAGGTGTTTGTAAGACACTCCCTGTTTATTCACAGTGCTTAAAATAATTGCTAAAAAAAAATCCAACAGAGATTTAATTTTCTATGCTCCCACATTTAAAAAAACAAAAACAAAACAAAAAAACCCCTAAGCTTGGCTCATGGTAGTTGAAGGCAATTCATTATGAAAGGGGTGTTCTTTCTGTTGTGGTAGCAAAGAAACCTACTTATGAAAGCTCCTGAGGAGCAGAATAGTAGAGCAAATTCCTGCCTAGAACCAGCACTTCCCTGTGCTTTTCATCAAGCTCCCCAGGTGGAAGCTTTTATTATCAAAACATGCGATTTTATTGTCAAAATGGGATGAGCAGGGATTAAGCTCCTCCAGTTGGTGCCCATCATTGACCATCTCCAACACTGCCTTTTATAAGGCAATGATAACCTTGGGCTGGCTTATGCCCTTCCTTCTTGTTCTGGTGGTGGAACAGGAGATAAGTGCACTGCTCCAGGGGGAAAAGTATGCCTCAGACAAACCTTTCTTCAATCACTGCATGCTTCTCCGGGAAATAACTGGCAGTGGATCTTGATCAATAGACCACTTTCCAGCACAATGGACTGACACACGGTGTTGGAGGAAGAGGACAGAGACTCCTTGTCTCCATCCACGCTCCCCGTGCTTGCTTACAGCACTGATGGGGGACATCCCTGGGCCACCCAGAGGGTGAGGGGACACTCAGTGCAAGGCTGCTGCCGGGGTTTATGAGACCTTGTGGTGGTGAATGGGCCGTGGATAAAGTCCCTGCAGGAGCCACTCAGGAGAATACAGCATCATTCCTGAGGGCTACAAGCTTCATGGGGCAACGATTGTGGTGGTCCTCTGTCCTCAGGACTTTCCCTTCCTACAGGGTATGGCTCTCCTTGTGTCTGGTCCCCTGCAAGCTGTTGGGATAAGTCACAGATGCTCGGTAGCTCCCTGGGAACCTGGAGAGAACCTGGAGCAATAGGAGCCCACCAGCAGCCTCCTAGTGCTGTCCCAAACCCCAGCTGCTGCTCCTGGTGGTTCCCAGGCTGCCAGCCAGGTCCTGGTGGATGTAGACACAGCCTACCCCTGGCCTCCAACATGGGACCGAGATATCCTGATGCTGGGAGTAAAACACAGCCACATTTTAGTCTTCGCTGTTCCCACAAAGGTGCAGGAAGGGTGACACAACCCAAACTGTCTCCCTGGGAGGGCTCCCTTGTCTCTAAGCAGTGGACATGAGAGACAGGCAGATGGGGTTTGTGCAGACGAGGGGCAGAGCAGGACTTAGAGCGGGGTTATTATCTGTGATACGGCAGCATTCCCAGCTGAGACCAGGCTGTCGTGGCACCGTCAGGCTTGTCACACACAGCAGCCTCTGGCCTGAGCCAAAGAGACAGATGAAAGCCAGGAAGAGAAACAGAGGCACGGGGGAGAGCAGTAATTTCCGGGGGTCAGGCAGGAGGGAGCGGTGGCTGCCGGCGCGGCGTGGGTCGGTGTGGGGCTCGGCAGGGCGGCAGCGTGCCCCACTGCACGGGGGCTCCGCAGAGAGCGACTGGCGTGAGGCAGAGCGCAGCTGCCGAAAGGGCATTCCCACAGGCACACGGGAGAAGATGAAAGAAGGCGGCTGCAGTGCGCGGCGGGGCAGGATGAAAGGGTTCAGAGGCCGGAGGAGCAGAGAGACGGCAGCGACTCAAAAAGCAGAGCCAGAGGCAGTGACAGCCGCCGCGCACCGAGCGGCTCCGGCGTTAGACACAAAGCAGCGCTGCAGCAAAGGCACAGGGTCCGAGAGAGCAGCCCGGAGATCAAACCCATCCTGAGCCCGGCGAGACTGAAAGTGTCTGAGCAATAAAGGATCTCACGCTGCTCCAGTGCCGGCAGCTCGAGGCCTGCGGGGCAAGGCAGGGCTTTATGCACACAAATGAAGTACAGCCAAGTCCTCTGTAGCGGCTGCACCGGCCTGAGCAAAAAGCACAGAGATGGGAGGAATAGAATAGAATAGAATAGAATAGAATAGAATAGAATAGAATAGAATAGAATAGAATAGTTAAGGTTGGAAAGGACCTCTAAGATCGAGTCCAACCGTTAACCTGACACTGCCACATCTGCCACTAAACCATGTCCCCTAAGCACCACATCTATACGTTTTCTGATCACTTTGAGGGACAGTGATTCCACCACTTTCCTGGGCAGCCTGTTTCAATGTTTGACAACCCTTTCAATAAAGATATTTTTCTTGCTATCCAATCTTAACTTCCCCTGGTGCAACTTGTAGCCATTTCCTCTTGACCTATCATTTGTTACCTGGGAGAAAAGATTGACCCCCACCTGTCTACAATATCTCATAGTTGTAGGGAGCAATGAGGTCCCCCCAAACTTCCTTTCCTTCAGACTAAACAACGCCAGCTCCATCAGCTGCTCCTCCTAAGACTTGTGCTCCAGTAAGACAAGTGCTCCTCCAAGCACCAAGAAGCAGCAAATGCCCTTTCTTAGGGCATGAAACCCATGAAACCTTATTCAATATGGTAAAACCCACACAAAGTGGCATTTCCAAGGCACCTGGTGCCTTTCAGCCTGGGATCTATCTGTCAGCGTGCCCCTGGGGCAGATCTACGTGCCTGAATCTCCTTTGCCAGGTGGGCAGTCACAGGCCCTGTGCAGCATTTCATCTCCACTGGAGCGATACTGGTGACTCAGCGCTTCCCCTGCAAGGCACTGCGCAGCCCTGCTCCAGTGAGGGGATTATAGCAGCAACCCGAGTATAATAATGGTGTGGCTGAGCAGCAGGGATTTATGGGCAGGCAAAGAAAATGAGAATTATAAGTGTCCAGTCCCTATGACAGAACCACCATATATTTTCTCCAACAAAGCGTGTGACAACAGCTCCATAAATTCACATAGTAACAGAGGCGAGCGCCAGCTCGTCATTGCAGCTATTTAAGGAGCCAAGTAGCACTCTGTGCTTATTGCAGAAGTTCACAGTTAGTTAAAAATAAGCATTAAAAAAGTCACTTTTGGGCCCTGGCTGAATAAGGGTTTTTATTCATGATGCCCTGCATTGCGTTCCGCCTCTTCTCCTTTTATGCCTACACAGACTCTCCTTGGCGGAATTTTGTGTTAGGCGCTGTCAGCTTCCTTCTGAAGGAGCTTAACTTAGGATGTGCCATAATCAATTGTAAAACTTAGCAGTGACTATGAAATACTTGATCCTTTTCAATACCAGCAGGTCTGAAATGTGCTTTAAGAATTCTTTAGCTCCAGCCCATTAAATATCTAAAGAGAGCTTCCCTGAGATGTAATTGCTGAAGAGAATAACCCCGATATCCGCAACATGCTGAATAGGTTTTTTTAATGCTGTCTCATGATCAGATTATTTGCAGTACCTGTCAGCTAATGTGCTGTTTTCATTGCTAATTTAACACTTCTTCCTGAAGGGAGAAGGGGGAGAGGGTGAAAACAACTCTTCACAGTGAACTGGAAATCAAAAAATAGCTGTGTGTTTTGTTGTCACTTCTGCTACTCTCTTTTCTGACGTATAAAGAGAAGCTCACTTTAAAATGACTAACTCCCCTTTAAACATGAGAAATATCAAGTTTCTCTGAATCCCATGGCTTTTATTCTTTCTTCTTGAAGCTCTGGGCAAAATTTGAAAGACATCTCAGCTAGAAAGAAAAGTTGGAACTTTCTTAGGTTAAGGCTTAACTTCAGCAGTGATTGGAATGTAATTTTCCTATAAGAAAAAATTTGGCATCTCAGTGAAAAACTGAAAGATAGGAAATGGAAATTAAGGCTTGCTGTCTATGAAGCTGGAGCTCTAGGGCCCCATTCTCCCCCAGAGCCTGCTGTCCTGCTCAGGCTTGGTTTCCCATGCAGCACTAGCACTCCTGCACATTAATCCCTTTTTGTTGGGAGCCTTTCCTGGAGTCAGAACAGCAGGCTGGAAACCTGTCCTTGGAGTCTGATGAGGACTTGGTGTGTGCAAACTAAAAATTTGCCGAGGCATATCCCGTGACATTTTCCCAGGGTCAAAATTATTCAGATTAGCAAAGAGAGAGGAGATTCTTGTTTGGTCGGTTTAGTAAGAAGGTGATGTTTTGTACAGAAATGACATAACTTTGGAAGAAAAAAAAAAAAGGTTACTCAAGAGCCAGGTTAAAAGGAAAGTGTTGAATGGAACATTTTCAGCCAGCCCCACAGAGATCCCTTCTTTATCTCTAGGTCTGGTAGAGCTGCTGCCCTGCTCTCTGTAGTGGCTGGTGTCACGTTGCATGCTGCTCCAAGGGCAGCAGATTGCTTATGCATTAGTTCTTTTGCATAATACCAGCGGTTATAGTGGGCTTGGGTGTTTGAGGGGGTTTTTTTACGCACATTGTTTGCTGCTAACAAACTCAGGAAGGAAATTTACAGTTCTGAATGGGGAGTGAGGTCTGCGAGACGTCCCCAGCAGGACTGAGCTGCTGAACCTTGCAGTGACTCAGCCAGCACAGGAAACGTTTGTTCTGAGCAGCTCCATCTCCTGTCCCCCTCTGATTCAAGCACAGGGTTTATAAACAGGTCACGGTAGTTTCTTTTAATTTTGCTTTTGGGGTTTTTTTCATTCTTTTTCTTAGAGTGTTTCATCGCTTTCTGTGTACAAGGTTATTTACTAGAAATAAGCCACATTAAATGGGCAACATGCTTGAGGAGAAGGTCTTGGGAAGGGGATCCTCGGCTTTTGTGGTAGAGAATCCGCTGTTCTTGGTCAGATGCTGTCATACTGGTTATGCTAAATTAAATGCTCTTGTTCTCTACCTCCGTTCACACCTTGGAGACCAAATATTGCACACAAAATTGGAGGGCTCAGACAGGAGGGTGCAGCAAACATGGAGGACAGAGAGAAACATCATAAATAAAAGATCAACATGGGGTTTCACGCAGAGATCTCCATCTACATTATTGTATTTCTATCTGACAGCAGCTCTTCCTGTTCAGCAAATTCACCCCACCTCATCCTTCCCAAACCTGACATGTAACGAAACCAATTAAAATACTTGTTAACTTAAATAAATAAATAAACACAGTGCAGAAGATGTGACTGTTCAAAGCCTAGCAGCTTGTACTTGTGCATTTTTGTCTCCTCATTAATCTGTTTATGAAAGGGATTTGATTAGTTCCATATATTCAGCTTCTAAAGTTAATACCTTAGTGGTCTGAAGTGTTTGTACCAAAGCTAACACTGAATTTTCTCTCTGCTGCAATAAACATGTAAATATGAACTGATTCATGCATGCAAACAATTTCTAAAATTGAGTTCAAGAACATTTTTCAAATAATGTTTAAAATGCTACACTGGGAAATGGCACAGGACACCTGTTAGTTTATTCTGGCCAGGGAGACTTCATACACCCCTTTATTTCTCTATGTATGTTTGTGTCTGGTGCAGTGACTCACATATTTTTAATTACTATTCTATAGGATAATTTAAAAAATGCAGCAGTTCTGTACAGCTATTAACCCAGCCCCACAACCCAGCCCCTATCTGATCTGAGCCCCATCTGCACTCGCGCGATCCCAATCTGATTTCCGCTACGCGCTCCTCTCTACGTGTTCCAGCACAGCTAAACTTTGTCTTAAAGCAGGCTCCCACCCCTATCAACACCTCAGCACGTGCTAAGCCCCATTCCCATGGCCAGGGTGGGCTGGTTTGCACGCAGACGGTTAAGTGCATGTATAAATATTTACAGACTTTGAGGCATGGTCTGCCTAATTAGGTTTCCATAGCAATTAGCCCAATATCTTGATTAAGACCTGAGGCTGCTTTTATTATAATAAAAAAATAATACAAACCTCATTATATTGAGATGATGAAACCAGAGCACTCTTACGAGAAGAGAGTAAATGTTGGCTCAGCAGCAGGGAATGGACTTAGCAGGGGCACAATGATAAAGCAAATGAAGGTGACGTTCTGCAGCGTGGGGAAATACTCTGCATCCAAAGATGTAGGTTTAAGAGCTACTGAGGGATTAGGCATCTTTGCTAAGAGCAGCTATAGCCCTGTTTTTTCCTGGATTTTAAACCTGTTTTTTGGTTGCTGTTTTTAGCTAGCATTCTTGGGAAAATGGTGTTTGCTCACATGATAGAGAAATGCCTACAGATTTGTCTTTATCTCAGAAATCTTTGAGCAATTTTCAATATTAGTAGAGAACCCGCACTGAAAGTGCAAAACACAGGGTCAGCAGAGCAATAACTTCTTTGCTGAGAGAGCACTTTGTGTCTCAACAGTTACTAATATTATACATATTAATTACTGTGAGCAGCAATCCATGAAGAAATTACATCTACAGAGCAGTTGTGCTTCTGCTGTGGGTCTGCTGCAGCCATAAGCAGAGAGGTCAGTGCTCCTGGCTGGTGGGACTGAGAGGTGCACAGAAAAACTCCCCAGCCTTGTCTCTCCATCCTACATCTGCACCAAGTCCATATGAGGGGCTGCCACTAACCCTGTAAAGCTCCAGCAACGAATTCCTGCTTTACATATACTGACACCACTTCCCACTGAAACCAGCCTTAAGACAGCAGCTGCCCAGTGTTAAACATGCTTTGTCTTGCTTTGTTATTCGGACATCATTATTTCTCTTCCTGCTTCATCAGTTTTCCTTTTTTCACGTATGAAGTTTCAACAGAAACTAAAACACAGCTATATCCTTTTATTAAGTTTTTTAAAAAGGGAAGATGCTGCAGAGTACTGTTAGATCCACAGCAAATCTAGATTAAGCAAAATGGCAGCTCATTAGCTTTCATGGACAGGCATTTAAAGTACTTAAGAGGGGACATAGAGCACTGCCCTTTACATTTACTTTGGCACTAATATCAGATTAGAAAGAGAAAGGTTATTAAGTAAAGGTAATTGTCTGCTTTGTAGAGGGAATCTTTCTGAGGTACAGCCCGAGGCACTAAACTTTAAGAAGGTTAATTGTCTCATGGTGGAAGTCAAGCTATTACTGTTATTATGGACAGTTAGGAAAAATTCAGCCTGACATCCAAAGTCCAATAACGAGTCTCAAAGATGGAGTCGATTGGCTGATAGCCACAGGCCTATAATTAGAAAAATTGGCATTAGAAAAATACGGAGGAGCCAGTGGTGAGGCCTATCTGTGCAGATGTGGTACAGCAGCTGGAGCCAGAAAGCAGCACCGGGGTGCTCCAACAGCCAGCCAGCAGCTGAGCCTAGGAAAAGCCCCTGAGCTGACTGAGTGGAGGATGGCCTCAAGAGAGATTTCTGAGGAGGACGTGATGCTGACCCCAAGTGAAGCCAGCCTGTTATTGCTCATTCTCGTACATGACAAAAGGAAGCACTGGCTGTAAGAGCTGTAGAGGTTTTGGCTGGGAATTGGCACTTGCAGCTGATTCTACCCTCTCAGAGAAATTGACACTCTGTCCAACGTGCCCAGAAAATGGTTAAAGGTTTTAATCCTCCTGGCTCTGTTCATACCCATCTTTCACACATTGTTCAAGCCCTCTCAGTGCCTTTATGTTCCTCTTTCCCAAATGTTTTAAGAGAAACAGCAGGAGCAAGCAGCTCAATCGTGCCAGGATATAACTATGAAAAACATGCTGAGGGACAAGTCAAGGCTTCTTCTGCACCTCTCCTGGGCACAGGTGGGGAAGACCGAATATTTGGATGTACAAAAATACCAAAACGTTCATACATGTGATTCTGGCTCATATTTACAAGCTGCTAGTAGAAAGCAGGAAGCTCACTGCAAACATCCCCAATAATAATGTTTTCCTCCATTTGCAAATATTTGATTTTGATGGGGAGGGTTGAATAACAGAACTCCATCTCATGGACAGCAAAGTTCTGGCTTAGCAGCTTTCTGTCCCCTCTCCCAGGAGATCCAATCACATCCAGACCCAAAGGAGAGGTTCACTTTCCAGCTCCCAACATTTCCATGATATTTTTATCCCTAGACTGTGGATTTCTCTTCAGGTGCAGGAAAGCCTTTTCCCCTGTGAATCCAGCTCTGTGCCACTCCAACTATTGTCTTACTTGGGTTTCAGCTCTCTGGGTCTGTGCAGGCAGGAGATGAGGATTTTCCATCCTCACAGTTCTCGTGTGCTGTACCAGGGAGAGCCAGCTGTGACCTACACAGTGCTGGCAAAGAGCTCTGGGATGTTCTACACCGTAAATCCCTCGCCTGTTCTGGAAGAAGACAACTGTTTCTTCTGTGTTTGCATCAATATTTAAACACCTCAGCACATCCTGCTGACAGCTTAATGGTAATAGTCAGCTTGGACATCTTCCTACCCTGAGCTGATTTTCATCTTCCAAAGCCCCCAAAAAACTGTGTCTTTGCTGGTGCTGGTGGGAGGAGGAGCTGTCACCAACCACACTGCACAGACGGAACAACAAGGGGATACAAATGCAAGGAGCTTGTCCCCAAATTCTGTGATACAGCACAGAAATTGGATGTAGAGATACACTGCAACCTGAGGGTTTCAGGGCAGCCTTCCTGTCCTGTGCTCATTCAGAGCCTACCATGAAGTTTACCCCGAGCTGCCCACCTCAGCCGTGAGGTGACTGATAGCAGGACAGAGAGGGGCTGCCCCTGCTGGGGCTGTCTCAGGGCACTTGCAGAGGTACCACCTGGCAATGGCAACAGGGAAAGAAACTGGACCTTGGGAAAGGCTCTTTCCTGGAGTAAATGAACCCTTTGGAGATCATTCCTGGTTTACTTGTTCCTCATTTAAGGCTTCTGTTTTCTGAGCTTGGCCCTGTGCTGGTGAGCAATCTCTCACAGGATCTCCACTGTAGTGCCACTGAGAGGAGAACCAGAACCCAACCACTGCGATTATACATTCTTGATAGCAGCTGCTAAGACTTGGGTAACCCAGAAAAGCTTCAAGATACCTGCTGATTGTAGCACTCCCTGAGTAGGAAACCACAGCCTCACACAGAATTAGGCACCTTATAAGTTGAATCAGAGCTGCCCTACACCTTTGGCCTTGGTGCCTGTCCTACAGCAGGGTCCCCAGTGGGTGAGTGCTGAGGTGACCTGCAGTGTTACCCCTGCTCAGGCTTGAGAAGACATTTAGTAATTAATGGAGCTCAGCCCTGTCTCACACATTCTGCTCTGTACTCTTTGTAAGGACAGTTAAGCCATCTCAAAATAAGAGCATAGGGTCGGGGAAAAATCCTCCTGCACATGGAGTCCAATAGTAAATATCCCATTCTGAACTATGCTGATCCAAACCAGTGGAGGGTCTGCCTCAGCAATTCTACCTGGAAAAGACAGCACCATTAATTTGTCCCACTTCAGCCCCTGAAAAGTGCCTTTCATTGTAGGACCACAACATAGCAAAGTATTATTTTACTGCTGAAAAAACACAAGGCATGAGTTGATACAGGGATTTCCTGGAGCACAGGGAATGTGGTACTCATGGCACTCCCAAGGAATGAGGATCAGTGCATGGCATGAGTTGATCACTGCAGTCTCTTTTGCCCTTGTAATCCAGGTTGATGAAACCCAGGTTTCTGGACTCCCAGTCTAATAGCATATCCAGTAGACCATGCTACCCTTCCCACTGCTCCTCAGGTGATGAATCTTCTCCCTGTCCCTACAACTGCTCTTCCAAATTGGTTTCCCCTGTTGCCTACAGCTGCACAGCCAGGACCTTCCATCCAGCTCAGGAGAACGAGGGCAGGATGAAGACATGAGTTGTAGGTAGCGGTTTCCTTGCAGCATTTTTCTGCTGCCAAGGAGGGAGAAAAGATGGCCCACAAGCCGTGGAAGTTGGCAGAGTCCCCGTGAGGCCATTCTCTGCTGGCCAGCCTTGCTGATGTGCTGTAGAACAAGAACTGGCCAGTACCCACAAGGCAAACCTGCTGCCGATTGCAGGAGAGCTCCAGAAAGGTTAAAACACTCTCCCCTTTTCACTCTGATGTCTCTGCAGCCCCTTCCTCCAGCCAGAGCTCCACTTAATAATTAATTGGAGAAATATGCCCCTTACCAAGCAGCAACCAGGACATTTAGATCCTCCTGAGAAAAGCTAAGTCTCTATTTCTGTAATGACTGGCAGCAGGAGATAGGAGGCATTTACAGAAGGAGGGTGGAGTGCTGTCGCAGCTGAATCAGGCTATCAACCTGTTCTTGCCAACCACTCCAGGGCTCAGTGCAGGGAATTTTTCATCCCTTCAGCATCTGCTGAGCTGAGCTGGTCACAAGGTGCAGGTTACACCACAGTGGCATGGAGACCTCAGGAAGCAGTCCTTTCCCAGAGAGACAGGACAGAGAAAGACCAAAGAAAGACGTGGGAGGCCCAAGCAGAAGTGGATCCCAGGTCAAGTCTCCCCTGCTGACGTTGTGCTTCTGTCTCCTGTTCCAGCAAGACCAGAACACCAAAGTTCATGAGATTTAGCTCAGAGAAAATCAAGAAATTTGCCTTCCAGATAATTCCCTTACCAGGAAAGCCATTGAAAGGGGCCTCTTTTCTCTCCTTAATGCTTTCACATGCCATCCAGCTAGGCAGTTCTGGTGCTGGCTGAGGTGCCTGGGATGTTTCTGTGCTGCTTTGAAGCTGTCTGTGCTTACAGGTGTGTCTGTCATCCACCCAGCCATGTACCATGGTGCAGGGAGTAGGACATCACACTGGAAGTACAGGGAAATGAGGTTTGTACTCCTCCATATCCTATCCTAAGGGGGCCTACAAAAGAGCTGCAGAGGGACTTTCTACAAGGGCATGTAGCAATGGGGCAAGGGGTGGTGGCTTTAAACTGACTGAGGGCAGGTTTAGATTAGATAGAAAGAAGGGTTTTTATAATGAGAGTGATATAACACTGGAACAAGTTGCACTGGAACCAAGAGAATCTGTGAATGCCCCATCCCTGGAAGTGTTCAAGACAAGGTTGGATGGAGCTTTGAGAAACCTGGTATAATGGATGGTGTCCCTGCCCCCAGCAGGGGGATTGGACTAGGTGACTTCAAAAGGTCTCTTCCAACCCAAATTATTCTATGATTCTACAATATGTAATGGTTTGTTCAAGTCTCAGATGTTCACTATATCTCCCAGATATGAATTTTCACTGCCAGTATAACGTGAACAAGAATTCCTCACAGAGTGACCTAAGGTCCCTGATCAAGAGCTTTAAGCGTTATTGTCATAGTCAACTGAAGTAGAGGTAATAGCTGTAAGATTAGTTATATTTATGGCACAATCCTTATCATCACTCATTTTATGTGTGCTCTTCTCACCAATCCATATTTACTGCTTGGAACATTTTGGGCCCTTATACAGCCTCATAAATCCCACTTAATTTTGATACAAGATGGGCAACACTACATCCTAAGCTAGTAGCTAAGCAAAGATCTAGCAAAAAAACTGCAAGAGCTTACATCTGATGGAGAGCATAAAATTCATATGCTCTTGGATATCTATGTGCTGTGAAAAGTTGTGGTATTTGGTAAACAACTTAAAAAGCTGGAGCTGAAGCAATGTGGAAGGTTTAACTGACCAGTTCATCAGTAAGTTACAGTAATTCAGAATATCCCAGTCAAGGTGCTAAGAATTGCATTTCATCATTTGTATCAGACTTTGTACTCAGCAAGGACAGATAATGAAGACTTTCAGTGTTATTTTAAAACTGTTGTGGATATATATTCCTAACCTCCTTTTTCCGTTTGCAGGTGTTGGGCTTGGGGTAACTAAGGATCCTGAATTCACAGACAATAGGACAAATGCATAACTAAATGTTGCAGTGAAAGCTTCCAGAAAGGATATTATTTTTCTGGCAGTTACAAGGTATTAAAAATACATTAAGACATAGGGGTAGAGACTATTGATACTCACTGGAGGTGATCTCATGGGTATAATGGAGGTCATGCCAAGTCATGACAAGAAATTGCACAACAGTGTCTAGCTTAATTTCTCCAGTACAGGCTGTGCTGAATTCTCACTGTTCTCCACCTGTCCTGAAATACCTTGTTTTGCCATAAAACAAGAGATGCCTTGTCACTTGCCACCAAGTAGTCATGAGATCTCATAAAAGAGAGACTTTCTCTACTTACAGGTTCAGCGGCTTTCATGGTTCTGTGGTGGCAGGTGGTGAGAGATCAGAGTAGGAACAGAGCTGACCTCTGAAGCCTCATTTCCTCCCACCCCTCCAGAGAGATGGACACGCTGCCCAGAAGTCCCTCCACACTGCTCTCCAACAGAGCCTCTCTGTTTACTCTGGAATCGCACTAGACCCATATTCCCGCTTTCAGTCCTCCCTGCCTACCCATGTGGCATATTCATGAGCCAAAAAAACCAAGTTCAGAGTAGATCCCCACACTGTGAATTTGGATGCAGGCACCCCAGTCCTGCAGGCTGGGATTTCTGCTGGAGGAAAGAAGCCTTGCCTCCCTCCAGTTATCTTGTGATAAAAAGGCACTTTCCCCCAAGACTGACTCTTACTGGGGCGAAGAAAGAAACAGTTGATCCTTTCAGACAAGCGTCTTCTTATCCAGCAGGTTTTGCCTGTGAACATCTCCTGCTTTAGACACACACTAAGGACTTTCACCACTGTTTGTACTCTTGCTGGTTGGAGACACTTTGATATCTGCCCTCCTGTAAATAATCCAGCTGTTCTCCACGGCCACTCAGCTCGTCCAAGCAGTCTTCTGTCCGTGTGCTATGCCTGCCCATTTATTCTCCTTGACCCAAGCACTGTCTGCTGCACTGGCCACATCCTACAGTCCCACCACACTCCTAAACCCAGGCTCCTAAGCAGAAGCTGCCACTTATGCCCAGCTGTAACAATTTTGCAATGAAGAGGAACCCAGGAACTGGCCAGTGTTGCTGAAAACCATTTTCATTTGGGTCAGGTCAACTTTGTGAGTCTGTGTTTGGGATAAACAGCTCACAAGCCAGCTCAGACTTGCAGAGTGTATTTTGAAAACCATCA
The DNA here is from genome assembly GCA_013398055.1 of Ifrita kowaldi. Lineage (NCBI taxonomy): Eukaryota > Metazoa > Chordata > Aves > Passeriformes > Cinclosomatidae > Ifrita > Ifrita kowaldi. The sequence continues at coordinate 1,581,782 of VZRS01007162.1, forward strand.
TGAGCTCTATTTCAAAACAGAGTGAGAGGAGAGAGTATCTTTTATTATAAAAACCAAAACTTCACATTGGCTGCTCTCTCATTAAAGGATTTAAGATGCCATTGTTTTGGGGCTCTGAGGTTCTGACTTCTGATAAGCAGCAATTGGGATGTTCCTGAATACATTTCAGTGCTGGATACATTTGGTTCCTTCCTTTCTTGGATGCCTTTGCTTTTTCCCTGATAACAAAAGCTTTCCATCTGGGGCACCTTATGCAATTTATCCTTTTGTGTCTTCCACCAACAAAAAGGACCAAAAAAATGACTAAGAGAACATCATGACTGGGCTACGGTCCCAGACTGGCAGTCCCTAGCTCTGATGTTTCAGGCAACAAGGAGATTTTTCAGGAAGTAATTTCCAGGGGGGATCCTCAGCCTGCAGTCCCCCAACACATGTACATTTTCTCCAGTGCTTTACAGGTGCCACTAGTGCCTTCATTAAAGAATATGTAGCAAGGTTTGGGATCAGGGGTCCTGGTTCCACAAGACGCACTGTCCCATGTCCTTCCACAACATCGGATTTGGAGAGGTGGTGATGCAGATGAAGGAGCAACAGCAGCTCTGGCAGGCCCCTCTGAGCTACCTTTAGGACCAACAGCAGCAGCAAAGACCTTGGTGCAGGCAGAAAAGCTGCCTAGGAATCCAAGCAAGCATTAGGGTAGCTGGAAGCGAGTGCTGTTGCCAGGACTACACTGATACTGGTACCCGACCCAGCCAGTCCAGCACCGAGTATTTTGTTGCTAAAATCTCTGGTTGTGGCACGCTGCAGAAATAACCCCCCAGCCACGGGCTGTTCCACAGGGAACAGATCACCGTGTGCCTGTGCATCAGCTGAAGTCAGGTCACAGCGTGCAGATGGCAAGGAAGAGCAAAAGAAAAGAAATGCCTGTGTTTTACAAATAGGGGAACTGAGACGCAGATGGAACAGGCAGCTAGTGTACAATCCCATGGGAACGCTGAGATAAACCCCGGCACTGAGCAAGTTCTGCAGGCTCTGAAGTCAGGGCGCCAGTCGTGATGTCAGCACTACACACATGCACACACACAACCTCTCTGGCATCTGCCCTGTGGGAAGCAAGGAATTTAGTGTTTATCTCTTGGAGCCTTTCTTGGCAAATAAAATCATGAATATCTGTACAGCCCTTTAAGAGCCTTGAACAGAAGGCTCCATCAAAGCAATGTATTAATAGTTTGTTTGTTTTTGAAAAAGGGAACAGATGGACAAAATCTTGGAAAAAGGAAGAGAGAAACAAGATGTGATTCTATGTTGTAAAATTCCTTTCCCACTTCCAGAAGTGACTAATACTCTCCACTTGGTGCTATTGTACAGCAGAGACAAAAGGTAATGCGTTTGCTACAACTTTTTTTTTGGTATGCTTAGAAATCTCTTTATCAAGCAAAGCTCCAGACTGCTGGCCCCACTCTGCCGTTTTAATGAAAATCTGGCATAGAGTTGCCAGTTGAAAAAGCCATTTCTGGCACTCATTTATTTCCTTATCTCCCTTGTTCTTAGGGAAGTGATGAGGCATTGTCAGGCACGGAGTGCCTGAGTGCTGGATTGCAGGGGGCACCTCACAGCAGCTCTATAAAGATAGATTTCCACTGACAGATCACTCTGCACCTCTCTAGACAGACTCAAGCTGACGTGCCTCTTCTTATGCTTCTCGAGGTCTTACTTATTTCAGAGTCACTTCAGCATAGTCTCCTTGTGACTATTACTAGAAAGCAAACCCAGTTTGTCCTGGATTCATCATGGGTTTGCTTTTAGAACTGCAAAGAACCTCTAGCACCAAACTCTGGGCATGTCTTCACCTACAAATTCTCTAATGAAACAGCAATGGCCACTCAAAAGCTCACAACCGGAGCAGGAACAGAGCTGAGTTTTCCTGCTCCCAAGTGCCTGTGCTTGAGCTGAAGCAGTCTGCACTTTGTGTTTGCACCAAGGATAGACAGGGAAGCCCTCTCAGTTCAACAGAACACAGTAGGGTCAAACAGCAAGCAAACATCTTCACAGCTGTTGAGGTGGCTTCCATTAATACCCACATAGGTTCCTAACAGCTTCCAAAATAATTTTTAAAGCCATAAACCTGCTTCAGCCCCATCCAGGCCTTTAACGGGCAGGTGAGCTGCATACTAGGTAAAAAAAAGGATTCAGTTCCACAGGAGAATCTGAAGTGTTACAGCTTGGCATGGGTTCCAGTCAGAAAGAGATCACATAGAGGTATTTTCCAGAAAATAAAATTCCAACCAGCTGTATTGTTTAGTTACCAATAGGTCACATGTATTGTATTGAATACATGCATGTATTCTCACATAAGTTTATATGCAAGATCACTGCAATCAACGTTGAAAGGTTTCATTTAAAAATACCAGTAGACAAATGTTGTGGGAACTTTTTCCTGTACCATAGCAAAACCAAAATCTCAGTAACAATGGGACTTTTATAGCTTGTCAATTCTTTCCGACAGAAGGCTCAACTGAAAGTGCAAAAGCCAGTAGAACTCCCCGGGATGGAAGGCAGCAGGAATCATACAAATGCTCCTTCTCTAGCAGAGTGCCACAGAGTTCCTTATGACCATGAATATCCTGGACTCCTCTTAGGCCACCACTTTAGCACCCTCGTGTCCTGCCAGGGGCTGGAGCACAGTGCTGACTGACTGTCTGACAGACAACCATCACTACCATCTCTTTACAAGGCATGGAATTTCTGGGAATCAGCAAGTTCCTGCTGCTGATTCAGATTTGATCAGATGTGGCTTGAGATGGTGCAGCTGGGTCTGAATGTCTTTGCTATTGAATGTACAAGCTGAAGCACAGAACTTGATTTCCAGCCTTCACTGAAGAACATTAATTACCTTTGCACAAGGTTTTATGCACCACATCATCATGGGCAGAATTTGCCTGGCAGTGCCCAGCTACTCCAGAGATTAAAAGGTGGAGGGAGAGATGCAGGAGTTGTTCAGGAGCACCAGAACCACAGAGGTGCTGTAATTGGTGATAACCAGGATATCTTCATGTTTCTCAACACATGAAGATTGCTGGTACTGGGAAGAGGTGTGCTTTACTGTGTACCCCATTCCTTCCAACCCTTCCTGCCATCCACACAGTCACACACTAGAAAATACCTGTGTGAGGAGCATCCCTGAACTCCACCGACCCTTGTGTGCACACTGTAAAGAGCTTGGCATTGCCAGAATGAATCCCCTGGGAGAGGCAACAGCAGAATCATCACAGCGCTGCTGGGCCCTTGGGGAGGAGCAAAGCGATCCTGAGGAGCACAAAATCCTCACAGCAGCGTGCCTCTGCTCTGAGTTTGCTTACAAGGAGATGAACCGTGGGTCCCCGCTTCCTCCTGCCTCTCTGCAGTGCAAGGCATCGCAGTCAGGGGCAGCGCTCCCTTTCCACACCCGGGCCGATTCCCTGTGCTCCAGCCAAGGAGCTCTCCTGGGGAAGCAGAGCTGAGGCCGGGCGTTCAGCACCAGCGGGAAGGGGAAAGCTCAGCCTGGACTCAGCCCCAGGAGCCACCAGGCATGGCCAGGGCAGTGACCTGGTCACCAGCCCTCCGGGGTACAAACAGGGGACAGAGGGGACGCTCAGGCTGCTGAGTCCAGTCTCCTGCTGCTGGAAGTAAACATATCCTAGGACTTCACCAGGTTCATCTTAAAACTGCTTCAGGTCATTGGGTTTCAGCCTGACATTTTACTCCCGGCAGTTCTGCTGGGAACTGCTTTCCAGCCTTTTTTCTGGAGTGGGGCTGCTGAGGTCAGGGCAGGGCAGTGCTGCCTTGATCTCATGCTGTGTTTTAACACACAGAAACAACGTTTGTGCAGAATACAGCTCAAACTGCGTGTGTGTAGGGAAGCAAGGTGCAAGTTCTCTTCTGCCAAGGCAGTGGAGCAAGAAAATACCCCCAAGTGGATTTCAGGCATGGCAAGGATGGAATGAGTGTTTCATGTACGGCTACTTACAGATGCACTTCTGTCCACACCAGGGTCAAAGATTTGTTACAACACAGAGCCTTATAAAACACAGAGATGTGAGTCCTGCTCCAGAGTGCTTGTGCTCTGCGTGCAGGTCTCCAGAGATACTCGGCTGTGAAGCCAATTTTGCTGTGCAGGCTGGAGTAAGCCACCCATCATCTGTGTCAGCAAAGTGGGGACCGCTGTATTCCAAGATCCCTGGATGAAGATCATCACTCAATACCAAATTCTTTGCAGTTCCATTTCACCATCTGATTTCTACAGCAGTCAGTGCTCTATATAGAAATGTCATTTGCTTCATCTCACAAATCCACTGATGAGCTGTTACAGGCCCAGATGTCAAGCTTTACAGCAGGAAAAAAAATTAAGGTATTTGTGGTAGATTTGTATTTTGTTTAATAGAAAAATAAATTAGGCACTTCTCTGTTAGAAATGCAAAGAGAGCACTGAGCTAGTGGATGGATCTTCCCTAAGCAGATTAAAAAGACTATCCATACCAGCAGAAAATAAAATGTTTTGGTTCTTCTAATCCACAGTAAGAAGGAAGGATGGGGAGAGCGCAGGTACTGAGGAAAGGATGGACACAGCTGCTGCAGTGTCAGAGTTACAGCACTGCCAGCCCCAGCCTCACAAAAATCAGGGATTAAGGCACTAGAAGAACTTAAAGCAAAGGAAAATACAAGTACTTTGACATGGAAGGTGTTGCAGTCTTACCTGTGCTTTTCCCTTCAGCCAACATAAGCATTAGAAAAGACACTTTAATAAAGAGATTTAGCCATGATATTCCAGGGGTAGGGTCCCTACAGGAGACAGAAGGATGATAAAAATGGCAGGAGCTGTGCGTGCTGGGAGATAATCTTACTTCACTTGCTGTAACAACTGCCAAGGGACAAGAAAAGCAACAATTAATTATGATCATATTTTTTGAAAACTTCTTTTGCTTTGGGAGCTCACTGTTAGTAAAGGAGCCAAAGTTTTTATTTTTAGAGTGTGGCTTTTGTTTTGACATTGCCCAGTCATGAACACACGAAATCTCTCTGTAAAAAGGGGATGTAGCAGGGTGTGTACAGGGGGTCTCTGGAACAGCTCCAGCCCATCCTCCCCAGGTGTCATCCAAATCTCTGAGCAGACATTTTCATTTTCCCTGCACAGTCCAAGCATATGCAAAGGGGTGGGAAACAACCTCCTGCTTCTTCTACAACTGAGCGCAGCGATATAAAAACCTCATTCTCTCTCTTTTTATGTTGCCCATAAAGCTCCAAATGTTGCTCCTAAATGGAGTCCCCCTCATGCATATAATTGAGTGAGTGATTTCTCAGCCACCTGCATTATGATTTTACTGGGCCAAATGTTGCCCGTTTCCTCTGTTAAAGCACTTTTTGCTGAGTTTTCAGCTGCTGCTATGCATGAATTTTCCAGAGCAAGCGTAGACAGCAGGCAGTGTAGAACAATTAACACTTCCAGCTAACCTCATTAACTTCCATTGTGCATCAACAACAATATAAGATTCAGATTGATGTCACTTGCTGCTTTCTTAGCAACCCTGAAAATCCTGTGCACTTTCCTTTCCTGAGAGCCTACATGCAGGAATAAAAAGCCCAGCAGTTCCAGAGATAATTCATTACCACCGCACTGGAGTGAAGGCAATAGCTCCCTGACAGGGATGCGTAGGAAGGCTGGCTTCCTCTTGCTCCTGCCAGGCTGGATTTTCTGATATCTAATAATGCAGCTGAGCTCAATTTGCAACCTGAGCTGCAGAAGGATTTCCCCTTCCTTCATAAGACAGGTTACAAAAACAGCTAGAAAGTAAAAATGTCATTCACTTCATGTTTATTTTATTTATACTTTTTTTTCCCATTAATTGCTTACTAAAACATTATATGGGCATCATTGTCCAGCTTTCAAAGGTGTTTGGAGTACAGAAGAAAACCATAACAATTTCTATCCTACAAATGGGGAAACTAAGGCACTAAATGTCATGAGACATCCTAACACTTGCACAGATCACCAAGCAGCTAAGTTTTTCCCAGTTCAGTATTCTAATGGACCAATGCCTGCATTGTCTGATAGCTGGGAAAAATGGAATAAAATGTTGACAGTCTCAGATTTGTGATAAAGACTACCTTTTTTATCCCCTGTTGAATATTATGCTTTGAGAAACAGTAAGGTGCAAGTACTGAAAGTCAGAAGTCCTCCCAGATCATTAAAACCAAAAGTTGTATAAAAAACATTTTTAGCAGCATTTCTCATGAAGACTTGGTTTAACTTCAAAGCCTGCTGTTCCTTACCAAATTGCTTCTAGGGGAAAACCAACCAAATATAAAGAACAATTTAAGCAAGATAGACTCTTCTCTTCCCTACATGTCCATGCTGCCTTCATCAAGACAGACAACTCAGGGCAAATCAGACCAACTGCACCCACAAAAACAAACAATCCTGAAGTCTCCGTGCAACAGTTCATGCATCGCTTCCACCCCATGCTGACCACTCACTCCTCCTCTGCCCGTCAAAAACCCTTGACTCACACAAACATTGGAGACTGGGGGGTCTCTCTTCCCCTGGAATACAGATGGATTCTATTTCCTACCAGGTTGTTAGCCCAAGGCTGAATTGCAGCCTCCTTCTCTCCTGGGGAATAGGCCAAAGAGTTTCAGGAAAGGCTGGGATTCACCCATGTGAATCCCATGTGAAATCTGTCTCAAAGGAGGTTGCAACATCCAGCTTTGGATAATCCCCAAGCCTCTACTGCTTTTCCACAGGGACAATATTTTTAACCTGAAATGTTCCAGTTTAATTTCTACCAACAATCAGCGTTTGGAGCAAATAAGATTTTTCTGTGGGTTTGTTTTTTTGGGTTTTGTTTTGTTTTTGTGGGGGAAGAGGGGGTGGTGGTGGTGTGTTTATTTTTTAATTTTTGTTTTATTCTCCTATGTCTAGATGCATTTTTATAGTTCATCAGACTTTGAAAAGCCACCCTCAGTACATCATAACCATGCCTTAGATAATGATCTAGCTGTATTCATATTTTGCTATCTTCCAGGCTAGTTTAAATGGATGTTTTGATTCCTGGCAAATTCACAAATTAGGTGGCAAGGGGTAAATATGCAGTACTTAACATGCAAAGCAAAATCAAGGACATGTTGATCTTGGTTTGGCTTTGCATTCAGTGTAAACAAAGTCCTGCAACTTCCATAAAGAAAAGCTAAAAATTAAAGAGCATGACTTTTCTCTTTTTTTTGTCCAGTGGAGATTTTTTGCATCCCTGTGTTAGGGTTTAACTCCTTCCTGATGCTGTGTAGGAAATTTCTTCCGAGTTGGGTAAGGTTTATGGAAAGAGCCTGACCTACTCACCTTCTTTCTGGAGAAATAGGTCACGGGTTACAATAAGTGAAAAAGATCCCGTAATCCTGCCTTGTCCTCTTCCTGGTGGTGCAGAATTACATCCTATAATCTGTTTTCCAGGGCAGAGCCTATTATTTTAAGAGACGGGACACAGACCAGATGCTACAAGTTTTACTGACCCAGCACATTGTCCTGGGTGTCATGAATTAATTGGCCACTACAGATAGTTTATTTCTTTCCCTCCTGGAAGCTGCCACCCAAGACCTGCATGGTCAATACCTGCTGCTTCTTGAGATGGTGCAAACTGCCTGTTAGTGAAGCACCTGGGTGCACACACTACCCGTAGGTGGCATGAGTAAGGGGGGCCGCAGATTTCTGTCCTGGAGCACCCGTTCTCCACCTGGTTTCATCCTGTCCGATGTAACTAAGGGAACTCACCAAAACCTTTGGCAGTTTTTGACCTCAGGCTGGGATAGTGATCACTGCAGTCTAATATACACCCCTCCACTAAACATGGAATTTAGTCTGTATTGATTTTTAGGTAGAAATATGGTAGAGAAATGGCCCTTCCACAAATGAGACTAATTTGCCCCAGCTTCTTTTTCCAGAGACTACCAAAACATAACAGACACTTTCTGCTCTAACTCTTCAGCTATAGCTCTAATCCATCTGGAAAGTTCCACCTTTGGCAGAAGTGGCCAAGGAAGGCAGCTACTTGTTCACCCTCAGCAGAGCTGAGTCAGAAGGGGACTGTGGACTGCCTGTGCTTGGCAGGGGTAGGAAGCAGAAGAGGCAAGTAGTTAGATCCTTGAGGGCTAGAGGGTTATTTGGAGATGAGATCCTGCTAGGTAACTAACAGAAAAGAGGCAAAAAGAGATATAGCTTTTGTTCTGTGACGATGTATGCAACTTAAAAACCAGAAATTATCTCTTCAGCTTGAAAATTCAATAGGGACAAGTGAAACAGGAGGAAGGCAAAAGGAGCAAGAGTGAGGAGGGCATGGGAATTATCGTGCATGACATAGCACCCAGGGTGTGAATACCAAGCACATCTGAAGATGAAGAGCTAGTTCTTGTTGTCCTTTCTCACCACAACAAAGGTCAGGACCAAGCAGGAGCACGTGACATGGGTCACGTTCATGGCAGAAGAGCAGAAAGTTGCCAGCGTACGTGAGGGCAGTCAGGACTTGGCATCAGGAGCCATCACCAGATAAGGAAATGCAACCAGCAAGTGAAGGCAGGACCTGGCAGCCAGGGCTGCCTGTTGAACCCAGCTCCTCACCCTTCAGATGGGGTTTGCAGAAAGCACAAACACTCCTGCAGCCTTCATGCCACTTTCCTTGGAACAAAATGTGGGGGTACCGGGGAGGGTGCGCAGGGAAAGCAGCCATTTACTGGTGCTGTTGTTTGCACCATGATTTGGTACCTAGCTGGTCTGGGAAAACAGGCACCAAGGACCCAAGGCAGTGATTTGGATTTTTTTTTAGTTAGGAAAGAAACCAAAAAACAAACAAGACTGTGTGCGCGACGGCTTCTGAGCAAATGAACCATGAGCGCTTGCTCCAGCCCTGCCCTCCCTTCTCCTGCCACAGTGGCTCTGACTGTGCCTCTTCACAGGCATCTGATGGACCTGGCACCTCATGTTTTAGAGAATAAAGCTAAGTAAAGGAAGGAAAATGAAAGGAATTCCTTTCTTCAAGTGGGGGATGGGGGCACAGCCCCATGTGTTACTCTGCTCTGGTTTGCAGCTGCCTGTTTAGCTTCTAGAGTGATACTTACTTGTACCATGGCCTGATTTTTTTCCTGAGAAATAAGCTTTATAGTTACTGAGTTTTGCTCTTTACCCACACAAGAGATCCCCACAGATCACAGCAAGCTGGTGGTAGATCTAGACCTGGCTCCTGTGCATGCTCTGCTCACTAGACTGATTCCCTTTCCTTAGGGCAGCAACCATGCAGGGTCTGAGAGAACTAAAACACCAAATCACCAGACACAACCTAAGTCCTAGAGCACTCAAATGCACTATACTACTAAAACCATTCAGTCCCACAGCTCCCATCCCATGGATGGGAGCCTCAGGCTTGATCCCACAGCATGGCAAAGCTGCCAAGAGCCTTGCTGGCAGCCAGTCCTGGAGCTGCACTGGGCAGGCTCCTGCTGAGCTGCCTCTGCCTCTGTAGGGCCAGAAACCCCTGGGGACCAGCCCAGCAGACAGGAGGAACCATATGAAGATGAGAGGTCTAGCCCACACCAGCAGCTCATTTCCCACACAACCCTAAACTCTGATTTGGTTTAGGTACCAAACTACCAGATTTCTGCCTTAACCACAACCACCAGATGCACCTCAGGTGAAACCCAAACCTTCACACGGTTTCCCAGAACTTCCTTCCAGCTCAGAGACCGCCTCACTCAGCAAGTCTGGGCTCACCTGGTAGAGGTACCATGAAATGACAGTTATTACATTTCCCCTGTTCTTTCCTGTCCATCTCGTCTGTGAGGCAGCCTGCTCCCCTGGCAGTGTTATCAGAAAAGCACCCAAGGGTAAATAAGTACAAACACCAAGGTACAAGTGTCAAGATACATGGGGTATGTAACATATTTGTGGGAGAAGGTCGTTTTCTTCCCAACACACAGATCCATCTCCCACTAGAAGGAGGAACTCGGAGACACCCAGGTTTTTTGGTTTTGTTTTGGTTTTTTTCAGTTTTCTTTACCTCCCTGGCAGGTCCAGCTGATTCCTGTCGTTTGCCCTTGTTTGTGGTGGTGGGTGACACCAGCCCTTAGCAGAGGGGTGAGAAAAGCACAGTTACTCCCTCCTCCCCCAGCACCTTATCCTCTGACTTCCCCGTTGGGACACACTGTGGTATTGTGTCCTGCCCTGGCACGGGTGGCTGCATGCAGATGCCACTGCCATCCGGATAATCAGCGGTTATTGCTGTGACAGTCTCTGAACATCACTACTCAGAGGAAAATGTGGGGTGTTTATTAGGCCGTGGTGGTTTCTGAGAACACAACTGGGATTGGGGTCCCTCATCCCCATAGCCCAGACACAAGAACCTAAGTGCCTTGCACCTGTCAGTGAGCCTTATTGCCAGCAGAGAGGAGCTGTATTTGATTTTCTTTTTAAACAGCTCAGTAGATCATGTCAGCAGACAACAATGTGCTCACTCCACAAGACACAGAATTTGACAGGCAAAACAACCTGCCAGTTACTTATCATTAGTGCAAATGACTGATTTTTCGGTTCACCGGCAGTTCAGAATAATCTGAAGGTTTTATTTTGAGTCAAACTGAAGAATTTTTTTCCAGAACTTTCAGCTCACCTTGATATTTCACATTTCTACTCCAATTTCTTTTAAATATAACTTTTTATTATCTTCTAAAAAGTGCAAAAAATGAAAGAGAAAAGAGGGATGCTTCATTTGATCTAAAACTATTTCTATTAGTTTAACTTCCAGCTAAAAAAAGAAAGGAGGGGAGGAATTCAAGAGCAGATATTTCTCCCAGTAAAGAGAAAATTATGGCCAGTTGAATCCCCAGATTTTCCTTGGAAAAAACCTTGTAACAAAAATTTTGGAACAGTCTTAGCCTGCTTCTCCCCCGCTTCTCCCACCTTTCCCAGTCAGGCTGCAAAGCCCATCATCCACATCTATTTTTTGTAGGCTTAGAGATCACAAGTCAAAAGGGAAAGAGCTGCTCATTTCCCATCACTCTTCTCCCTCACTCCCATCAGTGTCCAAGGTCTTTTGCACATCAGTGAATCCCATTCTGCCTCATCCCTGACTATTTCAGCCATCCAGAGCCACCCTTATGCCATCCATTGGCTTGGAAATAAAAACACATTTAAGAGTCAACCAAGGGAGGGGAAAAAAAAAAAAAAGAAGAAAACATAATGTAACCTCACTATAAAATCAGTAAAAAGTTTCTGAAGTGCATCTGCTTCCTAAAACAAAAGTGTAATATTCATTGCCAATATGACAAGAGCAGTGTTGGAAACGCTTGCTTCCAAACAAAAGAAAAGGGAAAAAGAAAACAATTCTCTCCACCCCTACTCAATCTCATAGGAAGACTAAAAATCAACACTGTCACTGAGAGTATGCAGGGTTGCTAAGAAGTCTGCCAAAAAACTACTCAGTCAAGAGTATAAGATCACTTCCCTCCCACTAGTGACATTTATAGCAAATCCATGAATTCAGAGGAAAACAGTTATGTGAAAATCATTTTCCATAGCATCCCAAAAAACACCTAATCCATGGATGGCAGGAAGCTGAGTTGTAACTGGCAGACCTCTTAACTGCTAAGTGAGCAATTCAAAATCATCGTCTCAATCAAGGGAAAGCATTATTAAATTGTTGCAATGACAAAACCTGCTATGTGGCCCATATTAATTGACATCTCAAATTAATTGAATGAAACCCNAAATCGTTTAAGAGATAACCAAGGGAGGGAAAAAAAAAAAAAAAAAGCAGTAGGTGTGCAGGCCAACCCTGCAGGTGCTTCTGCAATTGAGTCTTGGCTCAGGGCAGTAAGCGTTAGTGACTTTTAATTTCCTCTGTCCCCAGGCATCCTGGATAATATCACTCAGATAGCTCCGATTCAACTCCTGACCTGGCAGACAGCGCTGGGTATCCCACCGTGCTCCATTGAGTACACTAAGCCTCACATAAGCCCTCTAAGCCACTGGGCTACTTTGGTGAGTCATTTAATAACACTGAACAGGCTTTTCCCCACAACTTTGCAAGGAGGGGAGGGATCTACAGCAGGGAATTAAAGACCCCCAAACAAATTTTAAACACAAATTGAATTTTTTAATTGGACTGGAGTGCTGAAGCATATTCAGATCTTGACCTCAAACCAGATCAGGAAGGAGAAGTAGGCAGTCAGTTGGCTCTGGAGGTTTGTAGGGGGTCACAGGTGCCTTTAATAACCAATACTGCGAGTTAATAGCTTGGTTAGGAATGGGAATAGAATAAGATGGTACCAAGGAGTTGAGTTTTAGTCCAGTTTGCTTTGAAACAAAAGCTAATATCTCAGAATGATCACAATTGGAACAGGAGGTTGGAAAGACTCATGGATTACTACATTTAAGATTTTGCTGTTGTAAACCTCTTCTTCTTACAGTTGTGACAATTTTTTGAAGTTTGTCAAGCCACATTCTTGCACAGGACATTCTTACATTGGTTGCTCCTACTGGGAAGAAATTTCAAACTCTGTTAGAAACTTTGTCCTAATTATCAGCCCAGGACTCTGTGGGTAGCAAATACCATTCTCCTTTAGCTTTAGTAGCTATTCTCATTTCTTTTGAAGAAACCCACCAAGAGGGTCTTGACCTGAATGACAACAGAATCATGGGGTCTTGAGAGGACAGGTATCAATCAACTGCTGGATCATGACCACAGTTTTAATTGATCCTATTGATCAGCTGTTGGTTACCCTGGAAGAAAAGAAGTGCTGAACCATTATTTGGTAGCTGCAGTGCTACCTTGCACTGCCTCCCATTTCATCCCTGTTCTCTGCCTTGGCTGCACATTTCCAGAGGTGTCAAAGGGAGCTGAACCAAGTAAAAAGTTTGCACGTAGCTTCCTGGAGCTGCTTTGAGAATCACTGACTCCAGGCAGGAGTTCAGATCTGAGTCTCCAGTTCAGCACTTGCCGAAGGATCAACAAGAGTATCTTTGTGAGTGTCTGAGAGCCACTGGGCTGCACAGTGCTCAGGCATTTGGCTGCTGCCGAGAATCCTACTCTGATGTTTATTCAAGTCATGACCTGAGCACCCAGTGCTCCAGTTTGCAGACAACAGGAGCCAGGAGCAGTCAGCATTTTTGAGCATCTTCGATCTGTTAACTGACATTTTCTGAAGATGAAAAGCCTTTGGGTTGAGTGCCCACGAGAGAAAGCCCCCTGCCCCCAGATAGTTCCTGCATGGGCCTTGGCAGTGGGCCCAGACAACATCAACAAGGTTTGAGCATGACTTATAGCACTACCTGAGACAGTGAAGAAAGCAGAAACTCCCATGACAGCATTCACATTCAGGTCTTGTTGATGAAACTACCAGTCACTAATGCCAAAAACAGCAGAGATTATTTTTCACCATGTGGGCTTCAAAATTCACATCAACAGGCAGAGTAGCATCTTTCAAATAGTTCCTTAAAACACCTCGCTGCCACAAGCCTACCCCTCACACCCATCTGGCAGCAGGCTTGCCCATGGCAAGGCACAGCTTCCTCCTCATTTCATCCTCCTCCAACACTCCCATTTGCGTTTTGTCCACTTGTTGCATCCTGTCTAATTCCTGTTCAGGCGTTCGTCAGGGAGGGGAAGGTTGTTTTTGCTACTTGCCTGTGCTGCACCCAAAGTAATGAGCCCAGAACCTTTATGTGATCTCCTACCTGATACTCTGATTTAAGGTGGGACTACAAGGAAGACTTTCCTTTCTTCACCCTTGACAACCAAGTGGAAAACACACAATTTCAGGAAAACAAAGGTAATTGGGAAACCTACTTCGGGGTCTGTCCAAAACAATTAATTTGACAAGCAACATTCTGGGTTTGGAGTTACTTAAGTCTGCCCTCCCTCTTTCCACACTTTTAAACCAAAATTCTGCACATCAAAAATATCCTTTTGAAACAGAAGTCAAAATGCTGTCTGCAAGCCATGGGAAAACATTTGATGTCAACATCCCTATTCTTGCCTTGACCAAAACTCAAGCCATATTTGACGCTAAGGAGCAAATAGGCTTGGCCTTTGAGAAGCAGTTTTGAGCCAAATTTACTGCTCATTCACAAACTATAACCAGTTCTTCATGCAAAGCAACACAACCACAACTTCAGGTCATTTGTGACCTTGGCCTTATTCAAAACAAATGAAAGCCTAATGCTTACAGATTTTAAGTCCTAATCCACAAACATCCCAACCCTCACTTTGTTTGCTCAGTATTAAAAAAATATGGGTTTTACTTTCTTTTTTTCCCTGCATCTCTTTTCAAACAAATCCTTTCTGCCTCTGGACAAGCTGACATTGTGTGTGTCCTTGAGCGTGTTCAAAAGCAAGGCAGAGCGTTCCTTTCTCATTACATGGCTTGGCTTATCAGCCCAGAAAAGGTTTGGGTTTCAGGTGTGGCTCTGTGCCAGGTGTGACTGGCCACACAGCACTCGCACAGCACCAGAGGCAGGGGCACAGAGCATGTACAGGCTTACAGGCTGTCCTTTAGAAGCACCAGGAAACTCTGCTCTCGCCTGCTGATCCTCCCGGACAAAAAAACGGCCTCTAGCCTCAGAAGATGGATCAGGAGGAATTAAATTATATTTAGCAGGTTGATAGAGAGGTATGACATGATTTGCCCACTGAAAGCAGGAGTAGGTTCTCAGCTATATTTCTATTTTGCTGCTCTGTGGCCAAAATCCATAGCGAAGAAAGGCTGGTAGAACTGGGGCAAGACGTTTGTCTCCTCTAATGAATTATCAAGAGTGTTAATGCAGAGATTTTAGCTCCTACAGTGGACTGGATATTATATACAAGAGATAGACCACCTAGGAAATAATTCCTAGACAATGTGATGAGCTGGTGTGCTAGACAATGCCTCTGCAGAGAGGTTGCATCCTGGGATACCCAAAAAACAGGACTACCTAGAATCCATTGAGGTGTCCTGTTACTGCACACTAGTAATAAACTGGTAACTCAGCTTTCACCTATTAATTTTGAAACTGCATACTCTATTTACATATAAATGTAAAATACTCTACATGAGAACAGTTTTCAGTTATGTCTCATAATGAAAATGGACTCCATATGCTGTCTGGGTGTTCAACGAGCCCCTCCAAGATCTTCTACCACTCTTTGTTGTGCCACTTTGCATTTATCTAATACCTTATGAAGTTACTCAGAGGTTACTACTAGACTCATTCAGAACATGCATCTCCAGAAGGGCTTGTAATGAACAGTCCACATCTTATCCACCAGTGAATCATTAAAAGCAATGCCCTGGTGTTCTTCAATTGCCCAAACAGGTGTCCCTTTGGCTGGTTGAAATTGCCAAACCAGCTTTTGCCCATAGTAGATTGACAAGTGGTGCCATTGGCCAAGGAGATCTTTCTCCAGCAGACCAACTCTTGCAGAAAGGAGGGAGGGGTGGAGGTGGCAGGAAGGAGGAAAACCTCCTCTGGAGATGTGATGTGTGTAAGGAGATTGCAAGCTTTGAGAGGGCAGTGCAGCCACTGGCAACTTTTCCAAGTTCCTAGCAGCCCTTGCGCTCATCGAAGTGTCTTTGTACTCCGGAGAAGCTGCAAATATTTGCAGGCTCTAGCTAATTCCTGAGCAGGTAGTTTTGGCTAGTTAATTATGCCCTGCAGCTCTTTGTCACTCACAGAATGAATCCATAGCCCTGAATTCACAGACTGAATTAATTTCCCTGATTCATGGCCTGGACAGAGCTTTTACAACAGGGGAACCTCAGGTGCCCGGTGCTTCTGCAAGTTTTCAGCTGACATGACAGTTTGGCAACACCTTCAGGATTTGTCAGTGTTTTCACAGGAGAAGATCCTGAGCACTCAGATGGCTACCTAGTCCCTTCCCACACCTTGGGGCAGGTTTAGCACTCCCGAAACTTTTCCTCAATTCAAACCATTCCCTGAAGCATTTGGCAGATACGAGAGCTCAAGTCACTTTTTATACAGTTGCTGATATGGCTGTCCTGATCACAGCATCCTGCAGTCTTAAAGGTGTTTACCCTCACAGTAACCCCACAAGCTGGGGCACTGTTGCTATTCCCATTGTATTCCTAGTGAATCACAGCACTGACGTAATTTGCCTGAGACAGAAGATGAATTCTGGGGCAGAACAAGGAACTGAGCACAAATCCCTCAAATTCCTGGCAGGCACTCCAAGCCCAGGCCACCCCAACAGCCTGTCATATTTGTGAAAACATCTGACAGAGCTTTAGGTGGAGTGTGTAAGATTTTCACTTGCTTGAGCACACATGGAAGTGCCAGCCATACCTCTGTGGGTGAATCTGCTGCAGCAGGACGGATGGGATGCCGTTGCGTCACAGCCCAATAAAATCCTGCAAAGCCCTCAGGAAGAGAACCTGGTGCCAGGCACGGGATCAGCAGGTGAGCTGTGGGCAGCCAAGGAACCTCTGGACAAGCAGCATCATGCAACACCTGATCCCCAGCCCAGAGCAGCAGCACGCTTTGTACATGCTTGTTGAAGTGATCACTCAACACCAGAGGTGTTTGCGAGAAATCTGCTTTGCGTGTGGCTATGTCCAGCTGGCAACAGATAACTATTAGACTTTTGCAGTGCCCTGCACACACTCCAAATTAAGCAAACCCTGTGTTTAAAGGCATAAATCAAATCACAACGTTTTCTCTTCCAAGATGAAGATTTTAAAATCCAACTTCAGCAAAACGCTCAATTAAAGGTGCAGAAGCCACGCAACAACTGAACTGACTAGCAGTGCTCTTGAGGCTTTGAGATGCTCCCTCCATTCAGAGAGCAGTCAAAAGACAATGGTGCTCTGACTCCCTGTCTTGGGGCTTTGTTTCCTCAGGATGGTGGTGAGCATGGGGTGAAAACCCTGTTGAAACCCACAGAAAGCACTGAAGTGCATTTGGGCTCAGCTCTCCAGCAGCAGGGCACTAAGCACCAGGGTGGGCTTTTACTTTTTATTTTACAAAGATAAAAATCCTACTTGGAGTTTGTACAGGTGGAAGATAAATGGAGTCAATGCACAAAAAGCACCCACCACTGGCAGCAGCAGAGAGATAAAAGTTGCTAGAATTTGATTGCACCCATTATTAAAACTTATCTTTAACCATCTCTCTGTCTATTGATTTCTAGCCAACTATTAACTAGCAATGACCTTAGAGGCTTGAAAATAACTTGGGAAGTCAAGTAAACAAAGGGGAACCCAGCTGCATACAAAGAACCAAGATATTTGCAGAGACCCTCTTTGCTTCTGCTCATTGCAATAAACTTGTGCTGAGTACTTTTCCATTTAAACATCTGAGTCAATGATCCAAGGAGTGGAGGGTGTGGATAAGCAACTGAGTGTACAGAGGAGCAGAAGGAAGGAATAGGAGTTAATTGTAATTGTGGCTAGAGCATTGAATTAATGTAATCTCAACCAAAGTCAGAAGACAAAGGTTCACATTTTAAGAGCTTAGCTCCACTGGCTGCAAGCCTTCATGTATATTAAAAAGAAACATTAACTATACACAGGTCAATTTGACTTTTTCAGGACATGGTATTATACTGTACCTAGTGCCAAAGAAAGCCATTTTTGTTGTTTAAAAACCTCATGAAAGTGGGCAATAGGAGTTCTTTTAGAATGAGAAACAAAGTATTTCATCATACACCTTTGTTTATCTTCCAAGCTTTTTCAGGACTCAGGATTCTTCTTATCATGATCTAAGAATTTTCACCCCATGTCCTTTCCCTCCATCAGCACAGGTACTCCAGTGTCCCCTGCATTTCCCTTTGGTCAGTGCTTCGAGATGCCCCATACAGTCACCACAACCTATACGTCACCCCGCCTCGTACCCACAGCTTCCTCAAAACTCTGCCCCTTCCCAATACACTCAGCTCCTTCCCATGTCCTGCAAGGATCATCTGGGGAAGAAGCAGCATTTACTGTGGTTTGTTTTAGGCTATTTGTGCTCTAGCTGGATGGTCACTCCGCTGGCCAAACAGCGCCTGTAACTTGTGAAAACTCCCTGAGGCTTTTATACAGAGCACACTATTGCCTGGCCATTGATTTTCAAGATGCTTTTGTAACAAGGATTATTGGGGTTGCCCTGTTTCGGCTGGCTGATCAACAGGTTCTACAGTTTCTGAAAGAATACAATAAAGATACCAGTGTTACTATTTTGACAATAATTAATATTCTTACGCACCACTTTCTGCACTACTTTGGTTTTGGCCTTGTTTAGTATTGTGGCCAGGGCAGTAGTTACCAAGAAAATCTCTCAAAATCTTGGAAAAATATTGTCAGCATGTAAGCCCATTGATTTAAATCCCATCCTGGATTCAGTAGCTGATCTGTGTGTGAGTAAAGTGAATTGTGCAAAATAGGGCCAAATGTGGTGACCGTACAGATCAAACTGGGAAATTT
The DNA here is from genome assembly GCA_013398055.1 of Ifrita kowaldi. Taxonomy (NCBI): domain Eukaryota; kingdom Metazoa; phylum Chordata; class Aves; order Passeriformes; family Cinclosomatidae; genus Ifrita; species Ifrita kowaldi. Next base: position 1,600,250 of record VZRS01007162.1, read on the forward strand.
CAGAAAGAAATGTGGGATACATTTGGTTTCGAAAATCAAATGTAGGTCTGTTTCTCCTTAACAGAGAAGAGAGTTGGGGACTTTCACATATCCAAGTTCACACAGGGCATAGTCAGACACAGTGGAGCAAGAAAAGCCAATGCCTCTTTAGTCATAGTCCCACACTACAGAAACAGATCTTGCAAAATTCTGGTGTTTCCAGTTTGTGAGGAAACCCTTTAGAAGGGCTTTATGTGCTTTCTCATTCTCACTGTAGGCAAACCGGGCCTGGAGGGGCAGCATAAAGAAAGTAATTTGAGGCCAGAAGAGGAAGATGTCCAAATTCTTTTTAATTAGAAACCTAAACAGAACTCTAAATATTTTGGCAATTCAGCCATCGACACAAAGGATTCTTTTTGTAGTTACACTTTGATAATCTACCATCCATCCTTCTCAAAGAACTTTTGAAGGTTTTGACTCAATTGGGTCACATTTGAAAGAGTGGTAGAAATTTCAGCAACAAGATATGCCTACAGGATTTGGCAGAACTCTGAGAGGACAGGAGGTAGAGATCCAGAGGAGTTTCCAGTGTGGAAGTGCACGTGGTAACAACCCTCAGGGAACAGCTGCCTGGCCAAACAGCACGTGTGTCCTGGCTGGCCAACCAGATCTTGCCCAGCTCTGTCCCAGCTACAGCATTACGTTATCTTCCGTGTCACGGAGCCACAGGAAGAGCAGTGTGAAAAGAGCTGGGCTTATTATGATAGAAACAGAAGTAGGATGAAAAGGCCAAAGGACAAAAACCCACAGGAGACTTCAGTAACTCTGGTGTTCAGGAAACAACAAGGCTCTTTCCCATCCCTTCATCTTCTTCCTGTAAAGGGTGAGATTACCCACCCTAAAGGCAGGAAGACACATACACCTCCCTCACCAGAAGAGGCATGGCATTATAATAGCAGGGCTATTTTTTCCCCAGGAAAAAGAATGAAATCAGCTATTTACACTGGACAAATTACAAGCTCTGGAAAGCACATGAGGCACACAAAGAGAGCAGTTGTATCACAAATAAATATGTGGTGGGGGGAACTTATTGATTAGCTTTGTAAACGCAGTTGCCCAATCAATAGCAATTTCTGGAAATGCCTGGTACTTATTTGGTGCAGCTTGTACAATGAGGATAAATAATAAGAGTACTTAAGGGACAGGTCTCCTGACACCACTGCCAAGCCCTGTACAACACAAAGCCACAACGTGGTACAACAATTGCACAAGCCAGGACTAATCCACTCTGCTTCTAAAAAAAGAAAAATCACAAGCACAAATCCAAACACAGCCACACTATCAAAATAAACACCTGGATCCCAAAGGTATCCAGACAAGTTCCTGCTGTTCTTTCTGTAGATGGCTGGCACTGGATCCAGGATGGTATGAAACTCACCCATTCCCAGATATGCCCAGCTGGAAGCCATGGATCTCCCAGGATCCCTGCTATACAAGGATACACAGCTCCTCCCCTCTTCCCTGAATGACCAGGGTGCCCCTAAGGATAGTAAAAGCCCCAGATCTTGGACTGGGAAAAAAAAATAAAGGCACAAAACAGCTTGCCAGAAGGGTTTGCCCGATGCAGTCCCTCCATGCCAGCACCAGCCTCTTGGAGGCTCAGCTGGGACAGGCTGACCTCTTCCCATGCCTTCCTCTTCAAGAGAGCCCGGACATGCTGGGACAGGGCAGGGTCCCAAAGCAGGCAGGACCCCAGAGAGGCCACACCACAGCACAAGCACCACAGAGAGGCCACACCACAGCTCAGCTCTTGCTGAGCTTGCTGGCACAACAGCAGCTCAGCAAGAGTCATGGAGAGTCAGCATCTCACCATCAGGGCTGCAAGAAGCCCCTGATTAACCCTGACCCAGGCTCCTGGTTATACCACAACCCTGTGCTAAAAGTAGCACCTGATGGGAAGCAGGGAAAATCCACCTCAGCTCCCCAGAGGCTTCTCTACTTCCCTTCTTTACAGATAGGAAGTTTGCTCACATTGTAACATGAGATCATAGCACAGGAAAGACTGAGGAACCAGACGCTCGTTTAAGCTGCAGCTTTTTCACTGCAGCTGCCAAGGATAACGATGTTTGCATGATAGCTGTTTACAGATACTGCTCGCAGCCCTCCCGTGAGGTGCCTGTGCAAGAGCCCATGACCAGCTCATCATAACAAAGACCTTCACCCACCAAACTTACTTTAACCAGCTGCATCACTCCAAACAAGATGGGGCAGGCAGTTTTCACATCCACAGCACCCAGCACTGCCCATGCAACTGAGGGCTAGAGGAAGAGAAGGAAAGGTGTTTGCAACATAATCCCTTATGTAGTTTTTGGGGCAGATTGCTGCCAGCTGGGTGATGAGAGAACAGGGGAGCTGCTCTTCTCACTGGACAGAGCCCAAAGGTGTTTCACATTTTCCCTTAGGGCCCTGATGACTCTTCCCATCATCAGGTGTCTCAGGACACAGGGGTCTGGGGCAAATGCTGAAACCTTGTCTTCCCTACAGGAGAGGTGTCATTTACTCTATCCCATGGTGAGAGACTCCATGGTTCTGAAATCACGGCAGGATGAGAGGAGTTTATGTGGAGCAGGAGTGACTCATTTTTCTGTTCCTAAAATGTTGGTATTACTCACCAGAAAAGTCCCCACATATTCTGAGGGATTTCAGTGCTTTTTGTCTTTCATTAACAGTTCATCTTGTTTGCTTCCTCGTCACAGCGTCCTCCTCATAAGAACTTCCTGCATCCTTTGTCACCACCTCACAACATCATCACAGCAGCCAAACAGCTCTTGAAAGCTGGAAAAGACATTAGGCAGCAAATGATCCCTTTGTCACTTAAGGAAGGCCCCGTTAGCCTCCGTGGCTCCATGTTCAGCAGCACAGTCAGACATGCAGGTTGAGGGTTGCATGGATTTTCCTTGTGACTCAAAGCAATTTTCATTTATAGTCTAGAGGTGTGCAGTCATTACCAAAGGGTGCATAAATGAAAGCCTTTGGTTACCTTGCACGAACAGGGTTGGTGTCCTTACATGGATCCCTATGTCTCCTAGGAGGGAGTGCACACATGCTGCTTTTGGATCCTGACATAGCTGGTATGGGGAATTAAAGGCATAGCCAAATTTTTTCAGCTCTCTGTGCCTAGTTTCCGTAACTGCAAAACATGTTTGCTTTGCATTGACCTTGAGGCTAAACATAAATGGGGGCCTGGTGTTGCTACACACAGAAGACTGTACGAAGACAAAGAAAATTTCTTGGGAACCTGAAAAGCAATGAAAGGGAATACATTTAACTTAGGAGTGTTGTGGGCTATGTCTCCACTTTCCCTCCATCCTACAAAATCTTAAAATTGCTTTTCTTGCTTTTTGTTGTAAATAATTGATGTGTGAAGTGCTGACTCATAAGTCTGGGGTTACAGGAAAGGAAACCTTGTTTCTTGGTTAAAAAATTAATTTCACAGCATAGGCAGCTTCCTCCAGGGCTGGCTGGCAAGCACTGGGCCACATGGTGTGTGCCCTGCAGACACGGACAATCCGTCAGGAGAGGATTTCCCAGGCACTGTGGTTCTGCCCGTCATTCTGCAAGAGGGGAACCCAAGCATTGCCCCAGCGGGACTGAGGCAGTCCCGTTTGCATGAAGTGGAGCACAGCAGAGCTCCAGTGCCTTGGTGCTAAAGCAGAGGTAGGGCCTTTGGGTGTGCCAGGTCATGGTTCTCTGTGCGTCATCTGGACCCACACGGGTTTTTACCCACTCTGTCCAAGCCAGGAGAGGTTGTGCTGGGGCTGCAATGCCCACAAGCTGTTCCCTCTCCACAAACAGCAAACCAAATTTTGGACTTCCCCAGTTATTGCTGTACCAAAGTAGCAGTGAAAAGTGTCCCCAAAGCTCAGGACTTGAAGTTGCAGTCATGAGCATAAATCACTTAATTCCTCAAAGACCTTACAACACAAAGGAATAGAGGATGTATTATCTATACGTCACAGGAGAGAAGACACTCAGATCCTTAAATTTTTTTCAGCACCTGACCTGCACTGATTTCCACAGCAGTCAGGCACTTGCACTCCTGCAGTGAGCCACACGTCAGTGACTCACTCAGCGTCAGACAGAAAGTCTGCAGCGCTGCAGAGAAGACAACTTCACTCTTCTGGAGCTCACAGAGGCACTTCTGACACCTGGGGTGCTGTGACACTTCCCCTCACTCCCTTCAAGCAGCATTATTTCATCGTGTCTGCCAGGCACAATTTGCTGCTGGAATTCAGTACTTTTATCTCTGCTCTTTGATGGACACCCTTGTGGCATATTTGACTCATCTTCTTTCTAATATTGTCGTGATAGAATTCAACACCCCCTCCATTCTCCTCAGACACTGCGGAAAGGTGAATTTGGAAACTTCTTTCTCAGAGCAATTGATGATAACAGCTCCATTGTGCCTGACAAAGCCAGTCACAGTCTGTGCCTTCCAAAGCCATTGGAATGTTGTTGCTGTAGCTGTGCATTGTGTTGTCTACAGCTGTGCAAGGTGCAAAACAGGGAACCAGCCTCTGTCCCACAGAGCTTGCAGCCCTAGCAATCATCCATACATTGAATGTTTACTATATAAATATTTAGCTAAAGAAAGCATCCAAGTCACATAAAAGCTCAATGGATTGAAAAGGTCAATGGAGAAGCAAGTTTTTCAGGAGATTGGGTTTATCCATCGAGTAGCAATTTGCAGAGCTTCCGTGTTGTATTTAGAGAGAAGCAAAAGCTCAGACAGTGAAAAAACCTTAAGATGTAAACCCCTCGTTGTGCAAGCCTGTCCTGAGTAAAGTCTCCTCCACTTGGAAAAGGACAGAAATAGAAGAGCTCCACAAGCTGAGCAGCATCTGCCTGTGCAGGCCTGACAGCCCTGGGAAGTGCTCAGTTCCTGTGCTATGGACACTTATCTGAGAGGTGAGGCAGAAAGGGAGTTATGGTGGCTTGAATTTCACATACCAGGACAAATTAGTTCATTGAGGATACACCAACAAGTACAGGTGCTGCTGTGAGTGTTGACAAGACAGAAAAAGAGATGGCACTTCAAAGGCAGCATTCGGAGAAAGCCCCAAGTCTTGCTCTTCTTTTGTGAGAAAGATTTCCTTGAGCTCTTGAAGTTAATAGGAGTAAGGAAAAGATGTTTCTCCTTTACTCCTGATTAATGCTTCCCTATTTAAATGATAACCAACTCTAGAGTGAAGTGGGAAGCTCCTGTGGCCTACACAATAGCAAGCTGGGTTTTTTTTTTAACAAACAAAATTCAAACCACCAGAAAGTGCTTATGCACTCCTGCTAGGCTAAGACAAACAAGGACTCTTACAAACATGAGAACAGGGCAGGTTCACAAACCTGTGCCTACGTTAAGGGCTCTTAAGGACCCCTGAGGAACCTGCATCTGAAGGCTGAGACCACACTGTGGCTGGACTGGAATTCCTGCTGTTCCTCTACGCTATCTAAGCACTGTCCTCTATGGCTGCTTCGGAGGGTAGTGGGAGGCGACCACAGGATCCAGCAACCACATCTCCTCTGTGGTGACAGGATAAGAGAGACAGATGCATGATTGCATAAAAGAAAAAAAAGAAAAAAAGGAAGAGCTTCATTTCCTCTTGGTCAGGACATCTTTGTTAACCAAAATGTTTGGGGAAACTTTGTGTACAAGCTGTGGGCATGGCAGTGGGAGACTCTGAGCAAGGGTACCAGATTCTGGGGAGCAGCCAAAACAACATTTTTTGTGCTTTTCAGCTATACCCAGGATGGGCCCTGATTCTGCCTTTCAGCCTCTGAGGACCAGGGATCTTCAAGTATCAGAGCTGGCCGGACTGTTTTCAGGAGACATTCTTTGTGCAAGTGCCAGCTGGGTCCTGTTTGGAGACCTTTGCTCCCTGAGACAAGGTAGAATGGCTGGGCTCTCCAAAATGTGTACACATGACAAGTATCTGTGTGTGTGTATAAGCACAGACACGAACATATGTACAGGGGTGTTTATGTATATATATGTATGCACTTCACCTTTCAGGTTACCTGGGGCACATGGACTTTCTGAAAGGGATGGCCCACACAGAAAAATGAGTCCAAGAACGAGTGACTTCTGAGCAGTCCAACTCCTGTTAATTTTTACAGCTGGAGGAGAGAACTCTTGATGTGGTTGAACACCCTCTGTATCTCTACTGGAATTAACTTTTGGAAGCACCATGGTGAACCAACACTAATGCAGCACTGTGACGACGTGTTTCAGCAAAGCTCAGGTTCTTTTGCCCCTGTCCAGCTGCAGCGTGGCCAGGCAGAGCTCTGTGTTATGTAAGGTGGGAATCACATGACTGATACAACTCTTGCTTCAGCAGAGGAGAGATGCTGCCAGCTGGGTATTTGAGCAGCCCTGCCTCTTGTGTTTGAAACAAGAGCATTTCAAAAGAGAACGTAAATATAATATTTAAACATAAATATATTGGGGCTTAATGCTGTTGGTTTTGGGTTGTTTTTTTTTAAATTTATTTATTCTTGCTGAGAAAAACTTGTGGTTAGTGGGCTTTTACTCTGCATTTCCTGTTTTATGCCCTGTCTTTTTCCTACTGTAAAATACTGAATGCAAGATAATTAAAACAAATTGTTTATTGTCATGTTCTCAATGGCTGTTGAGGCATCGCACCCTTCGTTTCTGGCTGTCACCTCACTCCTGTGAAGCCTGGACACTTGAGACTTGTTTTATGGAAATCCCAGTCTTTCAGTTTTTTACTACATTTGGGATTACCTTGGTTTGTAGCACACTGTAGTTTTAGTTTCATCCATGTTATGCAAGATTTTTTGAAAATAATTTTGGTCAGCATCAGACACAGTGTCTCTTGGTAGGTTATAAATTGTTCTGTACAGCAAAGGAGAAAAACTGATGGTTCAGGAAGGGGAAAGACTGGGATGCAGATTCCTTGGCATCTGTTCCCAAGCTGAGCAATTTACTGTCTGTGTTGGTGCCTTGCACAGGCCACTTACACAAAGGTGAGGCACCCCCCCAACAGGCCCTCGTCCTGTGGTAATTCAAAAGCACAAACATTATGCTATTAAGGTTTGCTCTATAGAACTTCCAATGCACCACATCAGCAAAACCCTGAAGCTGCTAAAGCCACATACTCTTCATTGGCTGAAGCTCAAAAAAGCAAGCAGCACATAAGAGGTTGATCCCAGCAATTCCCCTTTGCTGCTCTCTAATTAATGTTGCTGCTCCCCATTCCAACAGCTCCCAGGGACCATGTGGTTTAATGGTCCTGGACACCTTAGCAGTGCCCAGGGACCTCCCAGGCTCCCCTGCAAGTGTGGCCTTGCTGAACACGTTGGGTGACACTGTAGGTATGGTCTAAAAGGCAGGAGATGCAGATGGAGGGGAAAATCCAAGGAAACACAGTGTAGACACTGATCAGGGCGATGACCATTTTTTTTTGAGTGAGTTTTTTGGCTTTATTTTCCAAAGAGAGGGCTCCATGGAGGTCAGCAAGATGCCACACAGGAATTTTGGGGTGCTCCCTCCAGGCGTGTGTGGCTGCGTTCCCAGCCCCCATGGGGGAGGTCCCGTGTCCCAGGGAACATCTTGGCCAGCAGCACCTATGGCATGTGCAAACATTCCACGTCTGGGAAACACGCTGAGCTACTGAACATGCCTCCTGTTATTATAATGGAATTATAATGATGGGTAATTCTCCGATTGCAGCCTGGAAACAATGCTGGAAATCTCACTTGGAGACTGAAAAGCACGCAAAGGTCTCCCTTTGCTCTGTCAATACCATTTGAGTCCCGGTGAGACCCCACCCAGCTCGGGCAAATCAAACCACATCCATTTCCTCCATCTCTGCATGGTCTAGCAAGTGTCCTGACAGGTCTGGTGTGGATTTGCAGCTTGTAAATAGTGCATAGCCAGGAACCTCTCCTAAGGAAAGCGAGAATCCTCTGGAAGATGTCAGGAAGACAAGACTGCATATCACAATCGTGTAACAAGGAGGTGGTGAAATTGCTGTTGCGTTAGAGCTGAGCAACTCATGATTGCTCTGTCCTGCAAATGTTTTCAGTGTTTAAACGTTTTTCCTTACACGAAAATATAGGTGATGATAAACATTTTTACAAAGAAACTGTGAGAAAAGGCTCTGTGGGGGCAATCAACACTGGTTCATTTTGATAACTTTGAAGTGTTTTGTATTCAGCCACGTTAAAAAAAACTCATTAGCTTAAATTGTGAAATCAAAAGTAATTTTGAATGAAATGAATTTTTCACTTTGGAAATGATAAAAGGGCAATTTCCAACCTTTAAAACACAATTCAAATTGAAACATTTGCCCAGTACAACCTTTTCAGGGAAAATGCTTTATTTCTCATGTATTAGCATTTTTGGGTGACAATACGGTTCATCAAAACCTCTGCACCTCAATAATCTGCATCTAGGCTTCCCCTGATTGCATGGTGACTGTGCGTTGCCTAATTGTGTGTGACTAATACAATTTCATGTGCATTTCCGTGCACTGGGGATTCATTGTTGCCACATACTACCATTGGGAAATCTCTGAGCGTGTGTCTATGAAACAATGACAGGGAGACGAGTACCTCCTCTGGAGAAAAGACCTAGGAGGAGGCGGATGACTGGGAGCAAAAAATTATCAAGGCAGAACAGACAGAAAACAGAGCAGCTGTGCCTCTCCATGGTTTGCAGGGCACAAAACCTCCTCTGTCAGGCAGGACTTACTGGGACAGTGAGGTCCTCTTTGAAGATGGGAACAATGAAGCCTAAGCAATGCTTGAGGAAGGAGGGGAGTGAAAGAGAGTTTTCCTTCTTAGGGAGAAATATCCTGGGTCCACAGAGCCAGGTGGACCACAAGTCCTCAGCAGCTTCAGGAAGGCAGCTTAAGAGAGACTTGATTCCCCAGGGACAGAAAAAAGAGAGGAGGGATACAAGTGAGCTCCAAGCAAGCTGCTGCCCTCAGTGAGAGCCGGCAGCCAATGGTTATAGCAGCCCTCCACTCAAAGCTCACTTTGCATGGCTTGTACAGAGAGTACAGAGGGTACAGAGCCCTCTGACCAGCACTCATACTCCCAAAAAGGGCACCTTTCCAACCCCTTTGAGCAGCAGCACCCAGGCTACTGGAGAGGAGGGTTGGTTTGTGAACAAGTACTTGTCACACAGGGCTGTTGGTACCACATCTCCGTCCTCTGCTATAAAACCCACTGTGGTGGTGGAGGATTTCCAGGGACCAGGCGTACAAAGGGGAGGAGGTACCTAATTCAGAACGGGCCCTGGAGGTATTTAAGAGATGTGTAGATGTGGTGCTTAGGGTCTTGGTTTAGTGGTGGGCTTGGCTGTGTTAGGTTGATTGTTGGAGTTGATGACCCTGGAGGTTTTTTCCGATCTAAAGGGTTATACCATTCTGTGATTCTACACAAAGAAATACACCTCATTTGATACTGGAGGGGATGCTCATGAGTTCCTTAACCAGGAGGCTGAAGTGAGTCACCATTTCACTACAAACACCAGGGAATCATGCCCTGTGGCTTGGCAGTGGGGATGTGTTCCTGCATGGTGGCATACCCTATCAGTGGGTTGGGTGAATGAGAGGGAACATGCAAATTTCCTCTCTAAAAGGGCAGCAACTTGTTTGGTACAAGTCTTACATGTGTTTAGAAAACATCTTCTAGAAAGTGTCCTTCTGGGAATTAAGGTATTTCTCCACCCAGTTTCGGGATGTTGGAGGTGTTTAATGGCACCTGAGGTGGCCACTTCTAGATTTACGTTTTGAATTTGATTGCCTCAGTTTCAGCCATGTGTGCCTGCACAAAACTACCCTGCACGGGAGGGGTAAATCTGAGTGTAGATCCCATTAAAAACACAAGGCATTCAGAAGCTGTTTAAGCAGAGAGGGGAGCCCTATAAGTACTTGTGAGCAAGGGGATGCAAACAGCCATGTCCCAGGGGAAATATCTGGTTTTTTGCAATGTTTATAAAATAAAAATAAATGAAACCAGTAAAAGTCTTGAAGAGTCCACCACTCACTACTGCTGGAGGGGAGGGGAAGGAAAGCCCTTTGATGAAATCTTTAGTGAGAGTGACAGGCTTTCCCCTCCTGGCTGCTGTCCCAGACAAGCTGGCTGCTTGTGCAGGTGGCCACAGGTCACTGCCCTACCCAGCCTGTCTCCTCTGCTAGCCACAGACCCTGGAGAATGGCCCTCTTCCTGGCTCCTACCTACAGACTGTAGGCTTTACAGGAATGTAAATAGTGCATATGGCAATGGAGACGCCATTATTTTTATAATTGCTGCTAATGCTGCCTGAAATAAAAAAATGAGATAAATAATAAAACCTGTTCTGCAAGCAAGATGACAGGAAAAGGCCTTTGTAATCAAACAGGAGGGACCCATCCCTTTTCCTCTTCTACTAGCCTCTGCTTTGTTGCCTACAAAAGTTTCACTGTCTCAATTCAGCATTTTCTTCTTCTTTCTTGTCCTTCCCCATAAACTTGGTATATTTAGTCCCTTCTCTCTACTCATCCCAAGTGCCCACAGTTACACTGATTGTTTATCATCCTCTTGATCCCCAAAGCCTTTCACTAACCGCTTAGCTGGCTTCTTGCTTCTTGGGTGTCAGAGTTCTTTGAGGCAAGGGCTCCCCTTTCTGAAGTGTCTACACTGCTCCCAGCACACAGCACCCCTAACCCTGGCACCGGTCTGATTGTCTCTGGCATCTCACAGAGGGGTTTCAGAATCCACCACAATAGGTTGGCTAATGAACTTGTTGCTACAGCTGGGCTGGTCTCCTGAGACATCTCTGTGCAGAGGGAGTTCTCTGAGAGAGAGAGAGAGAGAGGATACACAATTTTGGATTGAATACAGGGCTCCAAAAAGGAAGGTGACTCATTGAGCCTAATCATTAGGGTGTGTGATGATATTATCTAAAGAGGAAACGCTTGATGATGCTTTTAGAGACTGCAGAGAGCAGTGAACTGGCTGTAGAGGAAATCAGAATGTGAGCACTTTCGACATAAACAGTGTTCAAGAAATGGGAGCTGAAATGTCTTTGGGGAGAAGAGCAGAGCAATTTCAACACCCTCAAGCTTGCATCAGGGTGTGTTGCTGCTTCTGTTTAATCTTAGTTGTTCACATCGTCTCTTTAAATAACCAGTTCTCTAGAATTCAGGACAGAAGAGTCTTGCCTAAAGAACAGATGTCATCTCATTTTTTTTCTGAAGCTTGTGTTTGTTGTCATTGTGTTTTTTTCTAAGTTGAATTGCGGATGAGGTTTTAATTAAAGGAAGCTCTCAGGTTGGTGTAGGTCCCAAATCTAGGTTTAGTTAAGCAAGGGGTTCTACAGAATCTCCAAGAAAAAAAAGAAACTTTTCAGATGTTGCTGGTTTGTTTTGCTCTGGGCTTTTTCTTCATTTTTTGTAGTTTTTTTGGGTTTTTTTAAAGAAATCTCCTTGAAATTGTTTGCTTGACTTCCTCTAAAGAATCTTCAGCTTTTTGCTACCTCATGGGAACCAGAGAGTGAAACCATGTAGAAACACCAAGTGGTAGTCCCCATTCTCTTTTTTCTAAGCTGAGAAAGATGAATGAACAAGCTGCCTGACACATTTCTCACTCCTGGCACTGCTTGTCTAAGGCAGCTGTGACATACCTGGGCAGTTTTCAGTAAGGGACCACAGTGGTGAGTATTGACAAGCCCCAGAAAAGTCAGTAGAAGGAGAAGACTCTAAACACCTCAGAAAAAAGCCTGTTTAAATGTATTCAGCAGGTGGGAATTTGGCCCTGGTTATCTTACTTAAGTTCTCAGATCTGATAAACTAATGTATTAATCTAGAAAGCAATAGTGCAGAGGAATAAAAACACCACAAATTAAAACTTGTCTCTTCCCTTAAAACAGCAAGAAAGGTCTGCCCTTCCTAAAGCTACACCACCATCAAATTAGGCTTTCTTTGCACACAAATTTTCAGTCTTATTTAAAATCCATTACAGATAGTGGTTTAAGCTTGTTCTTCATGTATTCAAATTAAGCTAAGCTGACAGAGCACATACAGCCTCCTGCAGCCCTCTGACTAAATGATGTTAAACTGGTGTAATGGACTTGGATACTTTTCACGAGCATGGACTCCGACCATTGCAGCTCGGGGTGTACATGAGATTTCAGCTCTGTTTTAAGCAAGAGAAAATGAAAGGAGAATAGAGCCACGATCAAATGAAGGTTAAGGTCTTGTGTGAGCACTGTGGCAGCTGTATCTCTGATGCAAATGTCTGCAGAAATACCAGGAAACCCTGGTGCAGGTGTTTGGGAATCCAGACATAGTTACACCAACACTTTTTTCTTTCTTTTTTTTTTTTTTTCTTTCTTCTGCTCTAACTAAATACATCTCTGGGCTTAACAGCACTGTGTGGGCTAAGGCCAGGCTGGTCTCACGGCTGCAGCTGTGTGTATGTGCGTGTGTGTGTGTGCATTCCTTCTCACTCTCGTAAATGTGCAGCAAAAGTGTGAAAAAAGAGCAGCTGGCACATCTGAGAGAGAAAATTGCAGTGGAAACATGGCATAATTTTTTAGATCTTGGTTACTGTGACACAAATCGTGAGAGCTCCTGTCTTCTTAGGAAAGACTTAAAGCTCAATTTAAACAAAATCTGGCCTCGCAGTCCCCCGTGACCCCAAGGCCATTGACATCCTGGGGTGTTCAGAAGGCAGAGGCTGGAGTATTTCTCTTCTAATTAATTAAATCAGACCATCTATCAGACTTGTTTTATGTTGATGATCAGACAAAGACAGGAAGTGATGAGGACACACAGCATTTCTGCAGACGAGGAGGCCATCAGACGATGCATATCTGGGTCTCCTTTCCACGGTGTCTTTGCAAAACCATTTGACGTGGCCATCAGGAAGGAAGGATGTGCTTCAGAGGTGGTAGCTGAAAACTTACCACAGCAGAAGTGCCAGTTTGAACTCTCTTCATAAAATATTCTTCTCTTGAGTGCAGCTGTGCTTGTAACAGAGATTGGCTGAGTCAGGAGAGCACATAAAGAAAAGCAGGAGCTCAGCTCTTCAGCTGCTAACACATCCCACACAGAAGGGGACTAGGTCCTTGCAGGTGCTGCACAATCCTCCACTGCCTCCTTGCAGTGCACCCTTGTAGCTGGGAAAGAGAGACAAAGTTTTACAACATTCACCAGAGAAAATTCACCAAGCAGGCCAGCTTAGGGCAGTGTTAGAAACCTGTGGGACATTCATTCCATCAGTGAGACTTTAGGCCCAAAGGTTTCGGTTTGCTTTATAGCACATTAAAGCTGGGCTGACTCAAGGGACCTGGGCATAGCCATTCTCAGGCAGTTCTGCAGGAAAGGCAGCATCCAACACCTGAGAACACCCCTTCTTTTTTTTCTTCTCCAGATCTTTATCACCATGAAGATGTGGTATCCTCCTGACCAGGTGCTGACAGACCTCCTGGAGGAGTGTGGGAGGAGCAGGGAGGGGCAGAGCCCTTTCCCACCCTCTGTCGTGGAGCTGGTGCTTCAGGTAAGCATGGTTTGGTGGTACATCCCCAAACCCAAAGAGATGGCCAGCAGAGATGTACCCCTGCAACAGCAGCCACAGCCTTGCCTGTACCTCACAAGAATCAGTTTGCTCCAACGCGAACTCACTGCTGTGCACAGCACTCACCAAGCCACTGCCACCCTCCGAGGGTCAGCTAAGCCAGGGGACTTTGTGATCCTGCTCAGTGGCTCTGCTGGTAGGTCCTACATCCAAGAGACCAAAAATATAAGATCGGTCTTCCCAATTAGGTGAGGACAGCAGATGAATACATAAAGTAGTTATAAGAAGAATAAGTTTAGGAATAATAAACTTAGTAGCATCTCAGCATTCCCCTCTTCTGTGAATGTGATTCAATGTTGTTGTAGAGAAAATAGCACTTTAAAAACCTGATTTAGTTCTTTGAGGAGATTACAAAGTTGCCTGATAAAAGTAACTACGCAGATATGCTATACTTAGATTTTCTACTAGGGGATTGAGCTAAAACCATGACATCCTGCTTAAAAAATAGCACAGAATAGTATGAACCAGAGGATACGTGAGACAGATTGAGAGCTGGATAACTGACAGATCTCAAAATGTTGTTGTCAGTGAGGACTCATCACTGAACAACAAATTCCAAGCAGGTTTGGGACTCAGCCCTGCTTTACCCCATGTTTTTTTGTCATCAATCTGAAAGACAATGTAAAAGGGCCACTGTCAAAGGCATTGGTACCCATCTTTGGTGGTGAGGTGGCTGAAGAGGCAGCCATGCCAGGGCTTGGTGACTGCTGGGTAAGCAGGGCTCACTTGCAATGCATTCCTGCAGTCCAGGAGGGAGGAAGAGGGAAGATTGTTCATTATAAGCAGGACTGGCTGCACGTGTGGCAGAGCTCCTGAGTGAGGGCCGGAGGTTGTTATGGATGAGTGGCTCAGCACAGACACCTCTCCTGGCAAATGGGGGCAAGGGCTGCCTGGGATTAAGCAGACAGGGAAAGTAGTAAGCAGGATCAGGGAGGTTAATTTTCTTCCACATAAAGCACTGAGACTAAAGTGGATAAGATAACACAACCAGGCCTGGGGCTCACATTTTAATATTCAAAAGGTGGTTAAAGTGAGGGCAGGAAAGAGCCACAGAAATGAATTAAGGAGTAGAGAAAATGACTTAGAGCAAGATACTGAAATTGTTCGATCTGTTTCATGCACCCGAAGGGGGAAGGAGGGGAATATTGAAGGGTGAGTTAAGATCAGCATATAAGGAATTCCATCGGATGAAAACAGGGAGTGCGACAGGGCTTTTCAGCGTAGTAGAGAATAGCATAAACACCAACCACCACTGGTGAGAAGCTGAAACCAGACAAATTCAAATCATCTGCAAGGTGCACGTGTTTAGCAGAGAGGTGATCAACCACTGGAACAAATGACCAAGGGGAGTGGCTGCTTCTCCTTCTCTTGATATCTTCAGATCATGACTAGACACCTTTCTGGAAGAGATGCTTTAGGTGAGCACAAGTAAGGGATAGATGGGTAAGAGCAATTGTTATGCACTCTGTGGGTCAGATTACAGTCTAACGATTCTCCCCCACCTAAACCCTCTCAGCCCTGATACCAATCCATTCTCACACGGTGATGTCCTGTTCATCTGAACAGCACCCTCAGTCACCATAGTTAGCATCCCTGTTGTGTAGTGAACTTACATAGGAAGTCTGTGCCTGAGCTTGATTGTAGAGTAACCCCTGATTCCCACCTGAATGTCTTGACTTCAGACACTATTTTCCCTTCAAGAACCAAAAAACTGTATCTAGGTCATCCAAACTTTCCCCCAGAAACTGCCTCTGGGTATAACAACAGTGTGGCAGACATAGCATCAGATCATGCATTAGTGTATCTGCTTGTAGAGGTTGTGCCTCCGAGGCATCGGCTTGGGCCGGGAAAGAAAGGTTCACCTCTCTCCCAACATGGACAGTGTAGATTGATGGCCTGACCCTAAAGTTTTTGATCTCTCCCTCATCCTTCATCATTTAGGCAGTTCACCCTGTACAGCACTATACAAGATGGTCAAGAACAAAAAAGAGAAGAAAACATGCTGTACTTTCATGCCCTTAGCAGGGCTGGAGCAGCAACTGGGGAGAAGGGGCTTTACGTTAAATTTCCCCTTGAGTTACTCACACGTGCATGCAGACTGCACTACTGCTGAATCACTTTTTTTTTAAAAAAACCAGCACATTATATGTGTGAAAATATAGCACTGCCATGGTCTATAACGTGCCAAGGCCTCACCAACACATGCAAAGAAGGGGGAAGCTGTTCATGTGTAACGACCCACTGGGCCTCTGCATCATGTAGCCCTGAAGAATGTTTTACCTCCTGTATCCTGTTTGGTTAAATGAAACCCAGAGTGGGTACCAAAGTTAAAAATAGCTATATAGTTTATATAACAACACTTATATATTTTTAAATTTAAATTCAACCTCTCTCTTCTTTTTAAATCCCATCTCCCTGATGCCCCTCAGCATTCACCCAAGGTGTGACCTTCTCTGTCTTCTTTCTCTGCTGTCCTAAGGAGAAAACCCTCTAAATCCAGAAGGCAGGGGTCCTCAAGTTTTGGGTTTTGTTCCCTCAGCCCAGATGTGTTGGCTGGGGCAGTGACCACAGGGCTTTCTGGAAGTCCTCGCTGGCTGGTGAGCAGTGCGTGGGCTGGCACATGCTCCTTTCTGTGCCTCGGCTCTGTCCCTGAGGGCCCCTCAGTTTAGGACTGGGGTGCTGGTGTCTGCATTCGTGATGAGTAAGCTGTAAGTCCCCAGCCTGCTCTGCTTAGTCCAGAGGCACCAGACTGGTCATGGGACCCACTTCAGGAGAGAGGGTCGTGTATTCAAGCATGTCTGTGTCCTAAAAGAGATGTGTTCTGGTGCTGTTCACCCATGAAATCCAGAATGAGTATGGGATACCCACTACAGTCACAGTCTACTCAGTTTAGGGCAGCTGGTTTCACTGGAAGTCAGTGAGACCATTTTTTCCCAGCCATTCTGGCTCTTCCACACATCCCCGTGGACACAATTGCACCACACAAGCTGCGTGTGCTCACTGTACATCTCAACTATGGACTTTGCTCAGGGTCATCAACATACAGTGCCAGTCCTCGCAGAGTGTATTGCCGTGGGATGGACCTCATTTGGTGGGGTTAGTGTGGAGCAGTTTGGGGTCTGACACAAATCAGAAGCCTCTGAGTTCTGCCTTGGTGGGTGGGGAAGGCACCCAGGGGATGACCAGGGACAGAGATGGAGAAACAGAATTGCTGCTGGTGCACAGCAGAGTCTGGGTTTCCATATGACATTCTGCTCCCTGCTCAGCCCCCTCGTGCTCAGGACCAGGGCACCTGGCAAGGCAGGATGTTCTGCTCCACGGGGTAATTTTCCTCCGACGCGGTCAGGCAGGATCTGGGCCCTTCGTCCCACCTGTGCTTGTGCCAAGGGCCAGAGCACAGCACAGCACTAATCCAAGGCTGGTTTCTGGGACAGATTGTTCAGCCAGCCCCTAGTGCTTAATGCATGATCTCACCCAATGGCCTAGTTTTTCTAGTGATAGTGCTTTTCAGGAGCTTTGCAAAGCCGTATAATCTAAGGGGTATCAAGATGTGAATCCGTCCATCCATGGTAAGACCAAGCCCCACAAAAACATCTTAGCCATGAGTAAGTGACAGTAGCTGATCTGACCAGCATGGCAGCTCTGACAGAATAATACCAACAGTTCAGCACTTGAGCTCATTATTCAAAATCTGACTTGCTAAGGTTGGGCAAACATCATCCTCATTCGACACAACCACTGCTGTGGGAAGGCACATGGCAAAAGTGCCACAGGCCAGTGGATGGGGATGAGAAGGGGGAGGAGAGCTGGGGACCGTGCCTGGAATCTCGCAGGCTGCTGTCCCAACAGAGGGAAGACGGGTATGTGGCATTTTCTGCTGGCATGCAAACAGCTGAGCCTATCTGATATCTGGCACACAAGTGTTTGGCCGGCTATTTACTAGCTCACAAACAGATAAATATGCAGAGGAGGGTGCTCACAGCTTTCCCACAAAAGGGAAGAGTGAGAAAGAAAGAGACACAGCAAAAAAAAAAAAAGAGAAAAACAACCCTAAAAAAGAGAACAGGAGTGAGAGTTGTCAGCGCCCGCAAGCACTCGCAGGAATAATAGCAATAATCACTGTCATCCGTAAGAGGCTCTTGCGCCAGGTTCAGCCTCTCCCCCTCCCTCTCTCCCCTCGCCTTGCTGTCTGAGTCACTGGATCTGAGTCACACTCCTGTTCTATTCCTGTACCCTTCCCTTCAGCTGGGGATGTAGATTTGTTTTGGCTGGAACGATCTGGGCACAGGAGGGACCATCTGCTGCTAGTTCTTGCTTGCTTTGCTCTTGTTTCTTTCCCAGAGAAGGGAAGTGAGTGCTGCCATTGCAATAATTCAGAGGGAGCATGCTGGGAACATACACCCCTTACTGTACAGCCAAGGACTGCCATTTGTCATCTGAAGGCTTGTTATCCGTGGCTGACCCTGAGCAGTTGTCTGCACGTGCTTAAGCAAGCAGCTCTGACAAAATCGCTTCCCTGCATATCAGCTCTTTCCCAAGGAGGGTGTTTTTCCTTTGGTCAAACCCCAAATTGTTTTTGAGGGAGCTGGGGTGGTTAGTACAGCCTGCACATCACTGTGATGAAGGAGAGGCACATGAAACAAGCTGACAGCATGCAGGGACTTGCACTCAGTGTGCGCAGCGAATGTTATGACGGAAGGAGTGCTCCCTTCTGGTTTTCCCATCAGGAGCAGCAGCCACAGTCGGTGTGTGCACTCTGTCTTTTGCTGCAATAGTAGTAATTGGCAGTGGTGAGGAAATGCAAATGACTTAATGCCTAATCCACCACAACCAGTGTCTTGGCTGATTCCTGCACCCACTTCCTGAACAGGAAAGTCAGCAGAGCAAAGGTGTGTGAGAGAATTCACCAAAGAGCTGAACTAATGATGGACTGGAGGACGGGCTGAACGAGCAAGAGCAGAGGTCTGGGAGAGAGCAAAGTCACACCACAGGCATACCAGGGCTTTCAGGAGTGACCAGACCTTTAAGAGGCTCTGTGTCTGAGGCATCCCTCTGGAGGGATCTTTGAAGGATGCAGCAGTTGGAGACCTCCAAAGGAGAGGCTGCTCCTTCAAGCTGTTCTCAAGCATCCCAGGAATGAAGGCCCCATGGTGAAGACTTGCTTTTGGAAAGCTTAATCCTAAGGCTGTGCAGCAAAAGCAAGTATTTGCCAGACCTTCTTACAGGAGAGACAACACAAGGAATTGCTTCATGCCTGAAAGAGAATATAGCTGTCCATTCAATAACAAAGCCTGAATCCTGAACCCTCTGGAAAACCAAATAAACATCAAAGCAGCATCATACTTTTCATTTACAGTCTGTGGGGCTTGTGAACTTAACCTAAACTCACAATGCCCTGAAGCACTCTGTAGGGCAGCTCCTGCAAGCCCTGAAGACACATCCATCTCCAGTGACACCTTTCTCAGTCTCATTCCTCACTGTGCCTCCTGAAAAAATTTAGACTGGATTTCCCAAAATCTGAGAGTATTAAAATGCTTTAAGCTGCCCATTCCAGAGTGGGGAGTACTCACATGCCTGCAGATCAGGGAGCCCTCAGCAGCAGACTGACTGATGATAGCCACCATGCTAATGTCATATCCCCCAAGGATCAGGGCTGTCAGGCAAATTGATTCTCTGAAGAGTGATCTTGGCTCTAATTTCAGCACAGTGGCAGCTCTTTTTGGGGCAAAGATGCTCCAAAAGCAGTTTGGTGTTTGGGACATTGCTCAGAGGGGCTGAATGTCAGCACATGCAAAACCACCATCTCCACTGGTCCATGTGTCACATCAACATCTAAGGCACGTACAATGTTTATGTCTTTAATGCAGAGGGAAATCAAATTACCAAAAGGATCTGACTAAAAAGGTCTGGGCCAAATTCTCTGCGGGTGGAGAATGCCTGCACCATTCTTAATGGAGCTGTGATGATGTGACTGACCCTCCCCACAAGTGGTGGCTAGACACTCACACCACACTTCCACCCAAGCTAACTCTAATTTGCTCTGGGTCTGAGTCATCTGCCCAGCCAGAGACAAGATGTTTCACCTCCAGTGGCTGAGATGGGCACCTGGTTGTTAAGGTTTGCCTTGCAGGTGTTCGCCAGCCAGGAGCTCTGGCTCTGAAGGCTGCCAGCACAAGCCACCAAAGGACGGCCCCTGCCTCAAAAACCTTGTAGTACATGCAAATACCAATGCAGGTGCTTCCTGGCCTCTTTAGGGGCTGGACACCAGTTACAACAAAGAGGAAGCCTGGCAGGAGAAGTTCACAGGAGAGACAGGTTAATTACCCAGCTCTTTCTGGGTTGCTGGTTTATTATTTTCAGTGCTTTTATTCAATTCCAGATTATGCAAAATCACCTGGTGTCCAGTAAGGCTCCTGTCCCACCTCACGACTGACTCCTGCTCCCATCCCTGCTCCCAGCATGACCCTGTCCCAGCAGAGAAACCCTGACCCTACAGGACTTCTGGGACTGACTGTGCCATGTTGCCCCTCAACACCTTCCAGTTTCTCACAGCTGGGATTTAACTCAGATAAATGTTTCTGTTTTCCACAGCCTTTTCTGAGGCAATTCTCTAAAAGGGATGGTTCAGTGTACGACACTTGATCACTTGCTTTGCCCATATCCATTTGAGATGGCCACCCACTTCAGCTTTGCTCTCTCCAAGAGACATGGAGGGGGAGTTTTGACCTATACCAATTAAAAAAGCACGTTAATTGCTGTTCTAGTTGGGTTCCTCCCCTTCATGCAGGAGATGCTTCTTGTGTGCTCTCCACTATGCATTATTTAGCAGGAAGGACCCCCAATTCCTCCGAAAGATACAAGACAAACCAAAGACCAGTCTGGGGTCTTCAGTGACATTGCTTTCCCCTTGATGCTCCTTTCTTCCTTTTTGCATCCTCTCGCTTCTGCCCACCAGATTTTATCCTTTCCAGATCTCCAAAACATGAGGTTGATCCCAGTCAGCCCAAGGCAATGCGTGAGCAGAGACAGCTGATCTTTGCCAGTTTGCATTTTTGATCCCAAAGACTCTGAGGATGATGTCTCCTTTTCCTAGGCACACTTCAGGACACCCTGGAATTGCACTACATGCCAGCCACTGAGATTTACAGCTCAGCAAGTTCAACCTTAGATTCTCTGAATAACGTGCACACGTCTTGCTAAAACTGGTGCATTCAGTGAAGGCTTGACATATTATCTTGTGCAGCTGTATTAAAAACACCCTGCCCCTTCAACCATAATAGCCCAGGCACACTTTATAGCTCTAACCACATGTCATAGCCCAGTGCTGTCCCTTAACTGCAAACCTCCCATCTGCAGGTCTGCCACGTCTCCAGAGTCGGGTTTGTTTCTGAGTAAGAGATCTTGAACAGCAAATGTAGGATAGGAGGAAAAGGCATGGATTGCAGACCAAGAGAGGTACAGGCACTTAGCAACAGCCCATCTGCCCTGCCTTTGCTTCAGAATTTGCCAGATAAGACACATGTGTTGACTAGAAAGCGTGTATTGTAACTACTGGCCCTAAGTGACCAAGTGTAAAATGCACAGCCTGCTTTCCCCTTCACTGAGCCCTGACAGCCTCACTGGAGAGGGCTCCTCCTGTGCCAGGATTTTACCTGCCTGTAGACAGGCCTGATATTTTGGTGTCCCAAATGATGGGGCTAAGGCAATCCTCTGAGAAAAAGTCACCTTCATTGCTGCTGTACTCTCCAAAACCCAGCCCTGCCTCAGCAAGGCTGGACTCACCAGAGAGTCCAGAGTCACAAAGCATTTGCAAAATGTATGTGAATCATCCAGTTTGCACAAGCATTTGCACATCAAGAGTGATAACTTGCAGGATCAGCCTGATCCCTAAGAGCAAACATGGAGATCTGTGTCCCACACAGCCAAGGCTAAGGCTTTTCCCCAGAATGGCACACCACAGTGATCCTGGACACATGTATGCACCTCTCCTGCAAACCTTGCCAAAACCTGGACAGCAAAATGGGTTTGAGACTCTGTGAAGACCAGAGAGAGGTTCAGATGTGAGGACATGGGAGGCAGCCCCAAGGCAGCTCCGGCTCCTGCCATTTCCAAACTCCTCATCCAAAGCAAAGAAGAGTTCACCCTGATCTTTACCATCTGATGCACATTAAGAGGAGAAATTCAATACCAGTGTTCCCCTAGACTTGCACAGGATACTCAGAATTTTATGGTACAGCACTTATAATTTCATCCTGCCAAGGAACAGCCCACAAAGTGACTGGAATTTATTACAAGATTAAACAATAATAATAAGTTTACAGAACAGCCGGGATGAAGAGGAACACACTTGGAAATCTCGAACACTGTGAGTTGTATCCATAGCCCTGAAACAGGAGGAATCAGGAGGAATTCCTCCAATGAGACACAGTGATAGCAACCTGATGCAATCCACCTCTAAGGGCAGGACCAGTGCTTGGGAATCAGCGAAACCAGACCCTTTGTTTCTGAGCGATGACAGCTTCAAAGTTTTAATGTTTGTAGAGAGATGTTTTCACCAAATATGATACACAGTGATTAAAATAATGAGCTGGAACAAGCTGAAGTTATAATTGCTCCTTTTCCTCCCCTCCCCTGAGTTGGTCTGAGTGCTTCGTTAACTACCTTGATGAACCAATCAAGAGTTGGCTAAATCAAGGAAGGAGCAAACAAACCCTGGGAGACATCCCTACAAGAAAAGACATAATCTGGACACTGAGCTTTGAAGGCAAGCTGTATAATGAGAGCTGACTATATCTCAAAATCCATGTTAGCTTGAATGAACTTATGTAATAAACATTTATCACAGAACATATGTCACTGAGCACCTGCCAGACTTCAGGAATAGAGCCAACGCAGCTTGAATCGTATATGTATTAAAAAAAAAACCAACTTGGCGGCAGGAGGCTGGCAGACGCTTTTACTAGAAAAATCAGAAGTGATTTTGAGAGGAGCAGAAATTTCCTGAAACCTCTCTCACTCCATGTGGGAATATAGCACTTGGAAAAAGCAAGAGGCTGATCAAGCTGTGCTGAGTGGAGGGAGCGGGATGAGCTCCTCTGCTCATTCCCTCTGGAATTTGTGCCTGCATCCCCACTGCTCCCCTGCCTGTGCTGCTGCCCGTGGATGAGTGCTGTACTAGGGGCTCACGCCTGGCCCTGCTCAAGCAAAGAGGCAGCACTGGACAGTGCAAGGCAGCTGCTGGAAAAACAGCAAGCACAGGGCTGAGCAGGGCTGGGAGGTGAAGTTATGGTGAGAGGAGTAAAGCTACCCAGCTCCTGGGGGAAGTTAGCACCAAAATCAAGCAGAATGAGATGGTGGAGGGATGAACTGAGACTGTGAGTGGGAAGGGGGTTCAGAGCAGCAGTGTTCAGTAGAAATCACAACAGCAGAAGGACAGGGCAGGATAGTGCATGGGCTTGGGCAGGATAGTAAGAACCTTGTCTGGGATTTTCTTCCTGGGCCAGTGATCCCTGAGGAGCAGACACACAACACAGCAAGGAGCCAGGGATAGGAGGTGTTTCTGTCTGATACAATAATGAGCATCAGGGCAAGCACAAGGCTGTGCCAGGCATGAATCGCTAAACTTTGGGCACAGGCTGGGTGTGAGAAGCTGGAGAGAGATGTGAAGCAAAGGTGACAGAGACAGGTGAGAGGAGAGGAAGGGGACTCCCTTGCCTTGCCACTGATGGGCATATCTGCACCAGCTGTGCTTTGTCCGGACCTACCCTGCTCTCTCAGGCACCCACAGCAGGGCATCTGTGACAGCTCCGTCCCTGCTGGAGGTGACAGACCTGCTGTTCCCTGCAGCACAATTAACTCAGGCCATGCAAGAGATGAGTGGGACTGTCCTGCTCGCAGGCTGTGTGTCAGCAGGGCTGGAGCAGGCGTGGGTACCTCTGATGGGCAGTGCCTGTGCGCTGAAGCCAGACCCTGAATTTCCTGTCTGTTTTATCACACTTGCAAACCGACGGTCAAACCCAGCCCTGGGGAGCAGGTTCTCCGGGAAAGATGAGCAAGATTTGCTTTGCAGCTGATATCCTCGTATTTTTTTACAAGACAAAAACTTGTTATGCACTCTTCCTGGCATATGGCTTCAAGCCTGATGAACTCTGCAGAGCTGCCTCAGGTTGAGGAAGGGGAGTGAGGGTAAAGAGCACAGATAGCAGGGAAGAAGGCTACCCCAGGAAACAGGTATAGGATAGGTCCCCAGAAAGTTGATACTCCTGAAAGACCCATCTAGGTTTGGAGAAGAGAGGAGAGAAGAGAGAGATCAGCGGGTCGGACTGTCCAAACTACACCTGAGTAAATCCAGATACCCCTTCCCTCTGGCTATCTAACTTCAGCACTTCTCTGACTGCCGTTATCACTGCATCTGAGCACCATGGGTTGTTTCAGTGTTTTTGTCATGTCTTTTCCCTCCTGCAGATGGTCCTTGCTTTCCCGCACAGCTATAAATGAGAAACAAAGCCTTGGGAAAGATTATCAGATGATTCCCAACTGACGCTTTGGACTGCTGACCCTAGCTGAAGTGACCAGGGACTTGCTGCCTGACTATTGACTGAGCATCTGCCCTGTGTTTGGGCTAGAACCAAGGGCTTGGAAGCAGCTCAGCACATGCCATGGGGGGTTTTGCCTGACGCCACTCATTTTGGTGGTCCTACGGTGAGTTAGACAAGTGTGAGATCAGATCCAGTGAGTGCAAGACTGAGACAAAGCAAGAGGAAGGAGAGAGCAGAAGTGTGAGGAAGAGTGAGCAAGGGCGTGTTGGTGCTGTCCTTCTGCAGGGAGCTGCTGGCTATTCAGAGGAGCCTAAGGCTGAACAGCCTGGCTCAGACACTCAAGGCACACATGCCACTCATTTGCCTCCCCAAACGGCTGATCCCAGCTGCTCCACGGGAAGACAGGAGCCTATCTGGAGAGAAAACCCTCACTAAACACCTGATGGTAACAATGCTAACAACAAATGATTCATTATTATTGCAACTCTCCCTGCTGCACTGAATCCACGGGCTTTCATTAGCACTCATCCAGGCTGGCTCTGCCACAGGTGTGCAGTACTTACCTGGCCCACAGCTTGCTTGCTGGTCTTCAGCTAGTGTCCTGCAGCCACACCACTTGGGGTTTTTGCCCCTTCTCTGTGGAAATGTGAATGCTGATCCTGTCAGCGTGTCAGATTCTGACCTGTGTTTCACCACATGAATTGCTTCAATAAAACCCTGCCAAAGCAGAGCCGTGATGATTCATGGTTGTGCATTTCTTCTACAAGTGTTGAATGTAGGCTAAGATTACAACAGATCTGGCATTGATAGCTGCTTAGATTCAGGGTCTCTTGTATTTAAAAATTACATTTAAACAAAAAGTCTTGTTGAGGATTTGTGGAGGAAAATCATACTTTGAACAACTACAAAAATATATGGTGCAGAAAGGGAGGTTTTGCCGAAAAAAAGTTCAAGAGACACCTTTCTCTTTCTCTCTCCTTAGCTGCCAAACACCATTGTTCCCCTCAGCTCCCCCTCTCCCCAAGAATGTCTGTTTTGAGTAGCCAAAACTAAACAGAATTTAAATTTCCCAGGTGGGAGCTGAGTTTCCTCAGCGGGGAGCTGGTGTGGTCACCCAGTGGCCCCTTCCAGCAGCGCCCTGCTTGTTTTACCATTTCTGGAATTGGGTGATTAAAGGGCAAACCCTTCCTTTCTGCGGTGCTGCACCACTTGGAAGATGTTTTACTCATCTGCCTAACCATAACCTACATCGTGATAATTAATGAGTCAACACTTCTTTCTGCACATGACAGTGGCTGGAAACAGGTAAGGCACCGAGATAGGCAGGGGGGTGACGCACCCACACAGACACCCCCGGGGCTGACTCTGCACTCCCACCGCCCTGAGGAGTCTCCACTGGGGGTTGCACACGTGGGATGGACACAGCTCATCCACCAGCTGTGACAAAAACACCCAACCCGTCAGCCCGGCGGGGAAAGAAAGAGGCATGAAAGCGAGAGGAAGTAGAAAAGATCAAGGCGAGAGTGTAAGACAACAAGCTCACCACCGGAAAACAATAAAAATAAAATGGCTCAGAAATAGCATAACTGACATGCAAAGGAGATCAAAACAGGCCCTCAAAATATCTCCTGGCGGGGGGGCAGGGGGTGCCTATGGTGGACACCGTGGGGCAGCCAGAGGATGTGCTGTGGGTGGCGGGCAAGCGTTGGCTGTTTCGTGGCCACGTCCACATCCTGCCTGGCTCCCCAGATTCTGACCTACAGGTCTCTGGAGGCTTTGGTCTCCTGGGGGATGAGCAGCGCTTTGTGCCCCAGGGCATCAGAGCACACGAGATGCTGCTGATACCACTGAGCCGAGGGTGGTGTAGGGGCTCTGTCGGGAAGCAGGTGCTGCTCCCATTTGGCTCAGCCTCACCTGTCCAACCATTCCTCTGGCACAAAGAAAAGAACTTGGGTCCTGCTCCACTTGCCCCAGCACAGATTCAGAGCACGTGCTGTTTACATCAACAA
The DNA here is from genome assembly GCA_013398055.1 of Ifrita kowaldi. Taxonomy (NCBI): domain Eukaryota; kingdom Metazoa; phylum Chordata; class Aves; order Passeriformes; family Cinclosomatidae; genus Ifrita; species Ifrita kowaldi. Next base: position 1,626,420 of record VZRS01007162.1, read on the forward strand.
AGGGACCGGGAAGAAGGGAAAGGATAAACCCAGTTCTTCAGGGTTTGCTTTACTGGAAAGGACAACTGCTCTCAACTTGCCTTCATGAGAGTGCTAAAGGCTTAAGCTGCTGAGGCATTAAGCATGCTTTGACCTTTAAGCAAAGATAAGGCTCCAAAGTCAGCGTTGTTTTGCTGTAGGTTGCTCCTCTGCTTAGAGCTGAGCACACTTTAAAGCCTTACTGTGCTGTGTCCTGGTGTGTTTCAGACTGCTGTAAGCACAGCACCAGGGAGCAGGACCATGTCCCATGGGCCCATCTCAGCTCTGCTTTTGCCCAGCAATGTGACCAGTAGCATTCAACCAGCCCTGCTGCCTATCTCTGAGGATGTTCACTCTCCTGAAGCTCCAAGCACAGCCTAGACATCACAGGTCCAGAATAATATGTCTTTCACCCTTGCACAATTAAAAAAAACAACAGAGATCACTCCAAGCACAGGTAGATCTTCAGAGGAGTCATTTGGGCTAATCTGCCCAAACTTGCAAGACCTAGTTGCAGGCTTGCGGCTGTTCTGGCAACTTTCCAGCTCCCTGTGAATCAGGGAGCACTGTGACTGCCACTCAAGGACAGCAAACTGTTTAAAACATAATACCATATTCCCATCTGCTGCACTGAAATGCATGGATGCCCATGGACGTGTTATTCTTCATTCCCTCTATAACAGAGCATGTGATATAGAGTTTTCTCCAAGGAGAAGAAGGGTGAATGAACACAGCCAGGGAATGTCATTGTGTTTCTTGAAAGCATAAAAGGTAGGGCTAAGTACTAGGGATTAATTATTATAGCTGCTTAATGATGCTAGGGATTTTTAATATTTTTATTGCTGTGTGTTAGCCAGGGCCATGGCAACAGGAACACCGGAGGCCCACCTGCCTGGGCTGTGCCAGATGAAGGTTTATATATGGGTTACAAAAGTCCCTGGGACAAAATGCTGATGAATATGGGATGTGCCTGGGCTGGGGTCCACTTTGGCTAGCAGCAGGGACCTCCATCCTGTGGGTCCAGACATTCTTGATCAGAGCTGAGGGTAGTTCTAATCCTAGTGCAAAGCTGCCTGGCCGCCTTGAAACAGCTATCCAAAAACGGCCAGTCGACCTCCGTGGTCCTGCAAAAGCACTGGCTGCATCAGGACTTTGATACAACGAAACACCGATTTCTGCATTTTAATTCTGCTGCCCTGAGTGATGAAATGGGGGAGCTGGATGCTGACAGCTCTTGCTCCTTGAATACTAGCTCATGTTGCAGTAAAGTAGAAGTAACATGATCCTAAGTGTGAAAGGACAACATTTTTTTTTTAATCATGGTTTCAAAAAGCAAGAGAGAATTATGCCCGTGTGTTGAAGGAAGTCTAATAAAGGTTTAATTAAGTGCCTGAATCTAGATTTAGATGTTCTCACTTCTAGTGCTGGAGCTTGGAGCTGTTAGTCATTAATACTCATCTCAGGTAACTTCCACCACCCTCAGCCCCTCACCTGACGCATGCACACACTTGACAAAGATTGCTGATATCCTCTCTGAAAACTAATGAAATCACAGTGTGATATTTTGATTTCAAGGGCATCAAAGTGATGCAAAATAATGATGGAATCAGGAGGCTCTGATATCACTGACACAACACAACTCTTCTTGTCTCTAGATCTGAAAGCACCTTGAGAACGAGATCCAAACCACCCCCCCCACCCCCCGTTCAAGAGAAACTGAGGCACAGCACTTTCCAGAGATGCAACCTGCAGTTGTGGGGTAGAGTCCTGCTGCCCCAGCCCCAGGCCAACCTAACACTCACTGACCACACTTCTCCCTAGAACAGAGATGGGATCTGCTATGGGCAGGAGATCTCTATGTGTGTGTGTGTTTGTGTGTTTGTCTGTGAGTACACGAGTTTTACAGAGAGAAAGATCCCAGACACAATAACAAACAAAGAGGAAATAAATTCAATGGTCAGCTGGGAAAGCAAGTCCTGCTTTGGCTGCTTGGAGTCTAAAGGGCAGCAGTGGACACAGGAAAACACTTTCTAAAGGCTGGAACAGTAACCAGATTTCTTCCTGAGATTATTTCACAATATTTGTGGTTCTTGTTTGCGGCACAGGAGATTGGGTAGGCAGAAAGGCCTGATCCCCATTTTGTACTTTTCAAGAGAGGAGAGTGCTCCCAACCTGCAGAAGGCTTCAGGACTGCTGCAGTAATTCACAAATTACTGATCTTCAGCAGAACAGAAACGGGAAAAGAAATTATTCTGTGTGTTCCAATAGAGTATTATGGAAAATTGAAGGATCATTAGCAAATCTTCTCCATATGGGGCTGGCGGTATACAGCTAAACCACAGAAGGCACAGGTCTCTTCAGGTTATTAATAAAAGCAGCAAACATTTCCTTTGCTTACTAGTCTGAGTATGTCCAGTTTTTGTTATGGGAAGAATGCCATGCCCTGATGAGGATTATTACAGGCATCACTTATATGTGTGGAGATCCCGCTGCAGCTGGGAAAGGTTTGCCCGCTTCCTAGAGATGCCTTGGATTGCTGTGAACCTGAAGCTCAACTAATCAAAAGTCCTTTTTTCCCCCTCCTTCCCTCTTCTCTTCAAGGCTGGCTATGCAGAGCTGCTGGAGTAGACACAGTGCTGCCCCAAAGGTGATTGCCCCAGCCAGCACTGGGATCTGGCATGCCCGGACACCCACAGAAGAAGCAGAGCTCGAGGGAGATGCACAGCTTGCAGTGCTGTGCCGCGGTCACAGCTCCTGAGTGTCCGTGGGATCGAAGCCTCTCCGGGTATCGCAGCAGCCCTCTCAAGATGACTGTGCTGGTGAGAAGTGTGATTACAAGAACCGTGAGGCTTTGCCCCTGGAAAGTAGAGGGCTTAAGGCTCTAGGTTTGTTTCAGCCTCTCCCTCAGCAGCACTATGACTGAATCAAGGTGAACAGACTCAGCCTCTCAGCTAGCTTGGAAACTGGGGCACAAAGAGAAGTGACTCACTCCATAGCTACCTACTAGTCAGAAACTCGTCTAAGGGACAGGAACCTTGCAAGAAAACATGATTTTCCATAAGCAAGGTCAGCAGTTTTCTTCAGGCACTCAAGCCCGGGGCAACCCCTGTAGCTGTCAAAGTTCTCCTGAGCCCACAACACCACCCTGAGCCCCTCCCAGCCCAACAGCTGTGCAATTGCCCCAAGTGAGGGAAGAGGAGGGAGGCATGGTTTGGAGGCTGCTCACGGCCTGCAGAGCAGGAAAAGCCATGCCATGCCTTGGGCACCCAAGACGTGACTTGCTCTCCGCAGTGCCACCCCGAGCAAATGAGCAGTGACTTCACAGGAATGGCCTCACCACAGAGCAGGAACCTGGTTTCCTCACATGCCCGTGGTCCTTGCACCTTCTTAAAGGTTTCAAAGTCATTTGACATCCACCACTGAGACCGGAGGTGTTTTGGTATCCTGAGTCTTATCTGTAAGGCTTTGTCTCTTCTTGGTTTTGGTGCCAGCCCAAGTCTTCACTGGTGCCAAAACTGACACCATCAAGAATGCTCCACTGCTGCTGATTGCCTGGGGAGCCCAGGCCTCAGGCGTTTTCCCTGACAATTCTACCACTAGATCAATATCTGCTTGAACAAGAGCAGAGCACTCAGAGATACCTCCAAATGCAAATGGGACACTTGCCAGTAATGGAGAATCCATCACAGCTCTCCAAAGCTGTGCCAGGGTTTAATTAAGCCTCCTGATAGAAACACATTTTATACCTAATCTACATTTGTCTGGCTTCAGATTGCAGCTGTTGGATTTTGTTTTACCTCCCATAATTGGGCAGGCTTGGTGTCATTCCACTCCCATTCCGCATCACCTCCCAGCAGGACTTCCCTGGACCAGGGTTACCCCAGGCATCACTTTTCCCTGCCCAGAAATGTTGCCTGGGTGGAGGATGAGGGTTTCAGTCTCTCATTTGACATTTCAGATGCCAGGCAGCCCATTCAGAGCTGTGTGGGCATGGGTAAGGGAGCTCACACATGTTTTCCCAGGGTTAAACTGACCGTGCATTTCCTCTGGATACTCTGCATGTGCCAAATTTGTTCCCCACACCTCAGACATGTTGGAGTCCCCATCCATCTCTTGCAGAAATCAGGACAAAGCTGAGAATGCACCCAGTGCTCTTCACTTGGTTTACTTCTTCAGGAGCTTGCTTTTCTTTTTTCCTTCTCTGCACCCTCCTGGACCGCCTTTTCCTATGAGGGATGGAAGTGGTGCCCACCCCAGAATCACCTGGCAGAGGGATCACAGCTGCTTGGTTCACCGTCATTGTCTGGTTCAGCTTCTGCTCTCCTGCATCCCCTTCGTAACACCCTGCTCCTCCCACGGGCAGCCCCTGCCTCCCACTCTCCCCACCTCTGCCTTGTTTCTCCCATGGAAGCACGGCCCTTCACCTTCCCAGGGAAGCTGTGTCCTCGGGGGACACAGGCTGTTCGTCAGCCTGATGGATTGATTCAGTTTGACTTCCTCCCGCTCATTTATTCAAGTTTCCTAGAAACACTTCTTCACTGGAGGCTTCCTGAGCGAAGCAGGAGGTGTGTCCATGCACGTGTACGTGTGGGTCTGTGGGCTGGGAAGCTGCATCCCAGACCCTGCTGTTCCCCCCAGCCCTGCTACGAGCTGTGCCAGCCCTGTGCACCCGCGCGGCGAGGGCTGCAGGGATCTCGGCATTTGTAGAATGAGCATCTGGGAATGTGCATCTGAGCCTCAGGCCACGTGAATGGAGGGCTAAAAATAATAACCAACTGCTGCTCCATTCCTCGGCAGCATTTGGGAGAGTTTGTGTAGGGAGGAGCAGCCATCAACCTCTAGCACTACCCAGCAGCATCCCTCTGCTTTGAAACCTGGGTCTGTGCTTGTAAAAGGGGTCAAAGACTGCAAGATAATTTTTTTTAAAGGGTTTCTCCAGGGGAGGGTTATGCTGTGAATTTTCTCCTACTTTACCCATCTGCTGCTGTCCCGGCCTATTGAAAGATGCTGCACTTTTGCACTTGAAACCTCATTTGTCCTTTCCAGAGGAGCTGGCACAAGTGCCCACTGTATCAGTGCAAAGGTGACAGTGTTACAGAAGGAAGGCTATGAAGACCATCCCTGTGAATATGGGTGGAGACCACCTTTTTAGAGCAGTCAGTGCCTTCCCCAGCAGTGATGAGCAGAGCCCAGCTGTAGCAGATCTGCAAGATTGCTGGTGTGAACAGTCACTGCCTTGACAATGTATTTGTGCACTTTCAGTCATTGGCTTTAGCTATGCCACTCTTCAAGGTGGCACTGACCAATTGTGGGCAACAGAGTCAGAGTCACCTATGGTGACACCTATGTTTAAACTTGCTTATTCTGTAGAGTTTCTTGTCCTCTCTCCTAATACAAAAATAGCTTTACCCAGAGATTTCTTTCAGTGAGCAAATACTATTTTCAACCAAGGAACAGCAGCAGCATATGGATCAGGTGCTGCACATCACAGGGAGAAAAGCTCAGCAGTGTCCAACACAGCTCACACCTGGATTCCCTGTGGTCCTACAAAAGGGCTGGGCAGCTCTGGAAAAGCAGAGCGTGATTAAACTTCCCTGTGACTGGTTTCTTCCACTGTAAAATCAAATTAACATCACTCCTCTATTTCTTGGCAGAAAGTAGGGGAATCCTGCACAGGGATGCAGACAGCAGTACAGCCCGGCTGTGGTCCTTGGTGGATGCTGACTCAGCCCTATGCAGGGGGTTTGTTTTCCTTTTTCTCCATCCCTCAGCCATCTCTGCTGCCTCAGGGGACACTGGAATGAGCAAGGACAGAATGGGTTCTCTCATTACCTACAGATCAGAGAAATGAGCAAGTCCTAGCAGCTGTTGAACAAGGAGAGAAAGGTTCCTTCCTGTACCAGGAGGAACATGAGCGGGGAAGGTGTCAGGGAGCAGAGCATTTCCACAACAGCTTTATTGCAGCTCCCCAGATCTAGTGCTGTAGCATTTCAGGCTTGCAGATAGGATAACACCTCCAGGGCTGGGCAATTTATGGTTTGTGGGCTGCCTGTGGCTCATAGGCTGTTCAGAGCTGGTTCTTGTGCCAGCAGGCAGCAGTAGCTAAAGGTGGGCTGCTCCATAACCCACGTCCCTGGCTGGAGGCAATAGGAGTAAACCCATCAAAAATTATTTTCTGGCTCACACAGCCACTGAATGCTTGTCCCTCTTGCTTCCCTAGAGAGCCAAATGGGCCCTGGGAGCATTAACCCCTCCCAGCATCATAGACATGGGTTAGCATCTTTGGGATGACTCCATTGCCATGCAAACACGAAGGTGCCTCAGCTGTGGCCTGGTTTGTACCAAAAGAAAGATCAAAGCAGTACCCGCTCCATGGAGCAGCGGTGTGTGTGTGGTGGTGGGACAGAAGGGGTGGGACAGAAGCAGACTCAGGAGCACCGCTCTGCTGCATTTGGCTTTCCCAGCAGGTAGGGAAATACCTGGCTGGATTGAAGCAGTAACCACCACCAGGATGTGTCAAGACCATCCTTGAAATCCTTGTGTGAAATTGGGTCTCCTGGGAAGCCAGCCAGGAGCACAGGGCATAAAACGCCGTGGCAAGTAGTGAGCAGCTTGAGTCACATCTGGGCTGGGTCCCCAGGCTGCCATAGACTCCCACCTTGGGTGGGTCAGGGTGCAGCTGCCAGGTTCTGTGTCCCAAATTTTGAGGCCGTCTGGATGCATCACTGGCAGAAGGCCGTGTGGGGCAGAAGACAGCCAGCAACTTGATGGAGGAGACCCGGCTTGGCAGTGAGATCAAGGCCCTGGGAGTGGGAATGAAAAGGAGAGCAACCAGGAATGAGAACTGGGCTGGGATGGGGTGTGGGAAATGGAGCTCAAGGGAAACATCTGAAAGTCTTTCTGTGGGAGGATGAGATCTGGATTCCCCTGGAGCTGGCAGGCCCATTGAGCCCTGATCCAGAGGTTTCCCGGCAGGCCATGGAAGTTCTGAAGCATCCCCACCCCTGAGCTTTGCTCTCAGCAGTACCCAGGGGAGCTGGAGAAGGATAGCAACAGCTCTGCAAGCTTTGGCACCTCCCAGCTGGTAGAAAACCCTGTGGAGGAGAAGCCCCATCTTCTTTGCCATTTGCCTCGCACAACCCCAGATCCAACCGCTGGATACTGACCCCTTACTTTGCATGGGAAGGAGACAGACTGGACAAGCACAAGGAGTACCCAGGGCAGTATTGGAGCACCAGGAATGAGAGCAGAAGGGCTATTAAACATAGCTCTGAGCAGTGTGGCAGACCCTGACGTGCTTAATTGCTGAGAGAAAAGAGAGGTGAGGTCAGGATGTGCAGGTGAATGTGACATTTCTGCTGCAAGCAGTCAAAAACGGTGCATTTCTCTACCACTTCTCTCCTTATTCTTCCAGCCACCAGAAACATTAACTTTTTTTTTGTAAGTGTAAATCTTTCTGCATTGGGAAATCTGCCTCTGACTCTTGGGTTGGAAGCCCGATGCCTTCCTTGCTTCCCAGGAGGGAGGTGAGTTCCCTGCACAGGCTATCTCCTCTCCCATCAGCTGTGAATCATGGACCGTCAATGGCAGCGCAAGCAGAGGGGGAGCAAGAGGTAATTAAAATCCTCTGGGAGTGCTGCAGCCACCTCTCTGTGCTAAGCCTGTTGAGGTTTTCAGTTTTTCATTTAAAAATCCCCAATTTCCTACTGAAGAAACGGGAGGAAAGCTTCCTACTACGTAGTCCCCAACCTGTGGCCAAGCCACAGATTTGCTGTTGCTTCCTGGCTCCAAACTCAAGAACCTGTCTAGCCAGGGACTGGTGCTCAGAGCTGAGCCTCTGGGGGTGCTTCAGCAGACTAGCCCAAACCATGGCCCCCATCAGCAACACCATTCTGCTGAATGTTCCTGAATCCAGATCATCCAGTCCCTCCCACAGTGCACCCCAGGAACAGCTCCACAGAGATTTACGCCTCTGCACAACATGAATCATGTCCAGTGAGTCTTGAGCTGACCCTTGCAAGGAGCTCCTGAGGCATTGCACGAAAATTATTTATGGGTGGTTTTTATTGCCTGTAAAAGGATGTAGAAATCGGGCAGTGCCCTTGTGGTTTTCTTTTGTCAAATTATGATCAAGGTTGCTATTTTGCTGCCCAAATATTTAAGCGTGAGACAGAAATCTTTACAAGGGCTACCACATTCCTTAGGTTATCTCTATTGGTCCTGCCTGGGCCTATAAATACTAGAGGGACTACCAAAGTAAATAACACATTTGCCTGCACATATGTTGCTCCAGGGGAACTCCTATTTCCTGCACCATGGAGGTCAGTAGGTCAGGGACTTACTTGCAAATCAATAGAAAATTACCTTTCAAGTGACACCTGCATTAACCTTTGATCTTGTTGGTCTAGATGAGGTTAAGGCCACCAGTCCCTATAGGGAGAGTCTTCCATTGTGCCAGTGATTTATTTGCATTATGATTTATTTGCATTATCTGTTTCCCTCCTTGATCTTTGGAATTGCTGGCACAGTTCCCACACAGCACGCAGAGCCATTTTCCTGCACATTGGTCGGGAATGGCAGGAGATCCACAAGGCTGTGCTTTTTGCTGACAGGTGTCAGAAACAATAAGGAAAATGTATACGTTTGGAAATGAAGAGAAAACTAAAACAAACAAGGGGAAGCAATTATGAAGACCCACTTGTCAACATAAACCTTTTCTATCCAATAGTTATGTCCTAAGCTCAGTCATTAATGACAGCCATAGGTCATTGAAAATGAATGAGTTGTAAAAATCAAACTCACTTGTCATTACAGCTGAGCTAGAAAGAAAATTGCTGGATCCCACAGCCTCCAAACTGGTGTGAATCACTGGTTATTTTCATCAGGGGCTGGTTCACACCTTGTATCTCTTCCAACTTGTGTGAAGAAATCAGACCCGTCATTTAATGTTTCACACCTGCTTGTTTCTTTGCAGTCCATCCCTTGCATTGCTGCAAGGCTGTGTTGGTCTATCAGGAGCAAAGAGCTTAGCAGAGCATCCCATGCTCGCCTCCTCTCACTCTCCCATGGCAGGGCCAGTGTGTTACAGCTCAATGTCAAGCTTGCCTCCATCTCCCCTGGCCAGGACTGCATTTAGCAAAGGGGTCATGGTCCTACCCCAGACCTGACAAAGGGCTCCTCAGACCCTGTGCTAGATGCTTTCTCCATAAGCCAATTAATGTGGGAATTTGCCTGTGACTCCTTTCCCTCTCCCCTCCCACAGAGGTTCTAAGATACCCCTTTTCTGGGTATCTTAGGCTTCAATTAGGCTTCAATTGTCACGCAGGGACTCCTGGACACAGATTTCTTTCCATCACTTCAGAAGCTGTTTCTCAGTGGATGAGGTGACTACATCTTTTGTTTGCTTCTAATTCCTCCTTTGCACTCCAGAGAAATGCTACTTGGTTTCTCTGCTGCTGGTGGAAATCCTTCTGCAGAGCTCTCTGCGAACGTGAGGGATGTGGTGATCATCGGAAAATAGCTGATGTGTCTCAAACAGCTCCTGCAAGGGCTGAATTCCCAGTCAGCCCGAGCAACCCCGTCAGGGTGTGAGAAATGCCCAGCGGGCCTGAGATAACACTGAGCAACACTCAGCTGGCAGGAGGGCACTGTGTCCTCAAGGCCACCGTGGTGGTTTGACAAAAATCCACTGGCACAGGCCACCACTCTGCCCCTGCCACCCTTCTTTGGTCCATGGGAACATCCCGGGTGCAGGGGGGACACGCAGCTCTCTGAAGCTCGGCTTCCTGTTGCTCTGGGCATGTGCATTTTTGGCCAGTGGCTTCTGATTGTCACTTGGGACCTGTGGGTGCTTCTAGAAAGCAATTAACAGCCAGAATTAAAATGGGCAGACCATAGGACTTGGCACTCTGCAGTTGGCAAACACTCCTTACCCCTCTGGCTTACTCCAAGCCCTGAACCTCGCCGATTGTATCCTGTTAACAGGCTTTAGTTCTGGATGCCGTTGAGAGCCTGCCAAGCACAATCTGTAGGATGTTTTAATTGGAGCAGAGAACAGTAATAAAAAGACCTTTGCCCGAGCCCTGCAGATGAGGCTAACAGGAGGGGAGGACCGTGCCACTGCTCGGTCACTTCCCTTGGGCTGTCCTTGTTAGAGGGAATGGACCCGAGGTCCTAATTTGCTTGCCGCCATCTCTTCTGCCGGCTGCTTTGTGCACAGCAGAAATGTGCTCTGACCACCCAAAGCCACCCAGGCACAGCACAATTTGCTGTGGCTTCCTGAAGCCAGGGGGGCAGTGGCATCCTGCAGGGTCTCACCTGAGAGGCTGGGAACACCTGCCTGAGTGTCCAGAACAGGGATGGGAGGTTAAGACATTCCCTTCCTATAACTGCTATGGGAGCAGATACCAAGAAGCATCTGGAGAAGAGCTTGCAATGTAATGTCCTCCTCAGCCCACTTACATTCAAGTGATTTCACTTTTCAGGGATCTTCCTGGGAATCTGAGGCGACCAAGTTATCACCTCTTTATGATACTTTAGGGACACACACCCTCAGCAACCAAAGCTGAATCACAGAACAGGGCTGGAACAAGTCTGTGCTTTATCCCAGAGGTGTTTTCCCAATGAGACTGCTGATCTGCAGCTCTGCTGGTAAAAGCTCTAGCACTGGGACTGCTCTTCCACCTGGGAGCCTCAGCAGGCAGCAACTGTTTCCTGCTTTCCACCCTCCTTTCCTTGCGGTGTCTGCTTTGAGCTGCTCAGTGTTCTTGCTGTGCAACATCACACAGCACCTGCATTCTGCTTCACAAAGGGCTGCATTTGCACGGGGGTCAGATGGTGCCCCTCCAATCTGCTGACCACATGCTGTTCAGTCAGCAGGAGAGCACCAGGGGGACAGGCTTCAGTATGGCAGCAATAAAATCAGTGCTGCCACAGATTTCAAAGGAGCGATTGCCAAGGACCAGCTTGTCCCCACAGCCCCTCGAGGACTGGGATATGTGGTCACTGCGGGCTTCACCAGGCCCTGCAGGTCCCATTTGGGCTGGAAACAAGGTCAGAAAGACATCATCCTAGATTATATGACAGCAGGCTAGGAATCTAGTCTTGGTCCCCCTCCCGTAGTGCAGCCCTGCCTGGGCATCCTCGCTGAGGGCAGCATGGGTGGCATGGGGGCGGATGGGGCTGCACGGGGTGGGGAGGGTGGTGGGTGTCAGTGTGGGGGGCCCAGGTCACAGCATCCCATCTATGCTGACTGAAAGCACAGTGTCTCACCCGCTGCCACGCACCGGCACGGCGGGACCTGCCGAGGGGGAGCGCGGGTGAGGGGTTTGACTGGGACCTCAGTTTCACTTCCTGCCCTGTGTGGGGAGAGATCATTAAAAATATCTGACTAAGGCAGACTTCTCTGCTCTCGGTATTACTAAGCCCTCCTCGCTCCCCAGCCCCCTGCAGTGACAGCGGTGTGGGCAGAGCTATTTCACTTTCCCCTGGTTTGCAGACTCACAGGTGGGCAGGCAGGTGTACAGCACTGCACACCTCCTGGCCTCTCCCAGCCTTGCTGCAGCACAATCCTGTCTCCAACAGACCTGGGGCTTTTTCCCCAGCATCTCAATGGGTCATAGCTTCTCAATCCTCAGAGAGCTCTGAGGATACCAAGTCAGGGTAATGTGGATGATGCTGAGGGACGTCAGGTGGGGATCAGGTCCCGGGGATGCTCAGAGCAAGGGAAGGTTTGGGACCCTGCTTGCCAGGCACAGCATAGCTGGGCTGCACAGCTACCTCCTATGTGGTGCTGCGGAGGGGCAAATCTTGACAATCTCCCTCTTAGCTGTCAACAGATTGTTCACAAACTGATTTCCTCTTGGATTAGTATGGTTACCATGAAAGATACAAGCATTTTAACATCTGTCCCTACAACTGCAGTATTTGTTTCAATGACCATGCTGACTAACGTGCACAGTACTTTACAAATCTGTAACATGCCTTTTCTTGCCAGAGTAACTTGCACCCAGTGCACATACAGACATTGCACCTTAGAGGAACAGTGGTTTGTAATTTGATGTATTGTCTTGTACACGTACCAGGTCCTGTGGTGCAATTAAATGCTCTCTTGTGCAAAGGCAATAGTAATTAATGCTTCCACAGAAGCCTGGGAGCTGGGAGTGGGACAGAACATGCGAGGTGAGCTAAAGCCAGGGTTGAAAGGCTGTCAGAAGCTCATATCTCATATCAGAAGCTCATATCTGAAACAATCAAGAGAAGGCACAGCAGGTCACCTGGAAAGACTGTTTTTTCTTGTTTTTCCACTTTTGCCTTACTAAACCTTTTTATTGATTTCAGGGCAGATAAAGACTTAAATACGACACCTACATGGTCTGTCATGAAGGCCAATGTTTCATTCCATATTTCCAAACTCCAGACTCACTGACTTTTGGGCTAGATCCACTTTTCTTGTGCATTTTCTGCCCGTCTCCAGTGCCATTCTTCCAGCTGTACTGATGACTGCTATGAGGTCCCATAAGAGGTCAGATTAGATTTTAAAATGGGTGAGATTAACCTGGGGCAAAATATCTGCACACCACCTAAGATCTAAATCCCTAGAGTTTTGTTGCTACAGAATATTCATGTTTTCACCCTGTTGGTGAAACCAGGTGACAAACTGCAGGTGGGAATCTGCTGATATTCATATTGGGCTGCAGGTAAGTGGAAGCTGCCATATCTCTCCATGAATAACTTGACTGGCACTGTTGGGCTCTGCTCCTGAGAGCTCAGGTGAGATGGCATTCCACCAGAAATGCTGAGCTCTGCTTGCAAATACATGGGGACCATCTGAACCTTGCTTGTGGAGTCATTTGGAGAGACAGATCCAGGAGCAGATGTGAAGGGTGGATGGAGCTGCCCACCCATGTCACCATCCAGAGGGAGGTCAGTGATGCTGACTGGGGCTGATCAGAACTGTTGCCTCCCTGGAACAGGCTGTGCCTATGGGGAAAGCCCTGGCCACCCTCCCACTGCTGTCACTTCACGTGGAGCCAGTGAGATGGGAGCAGGGCTGGCACCCCGTGGGAAGGCACCGTGGAGGAGGCACCCAGAGCGTTATTTCATGGCAGCAGCAGAAGCTGATTAATAAGCCCAGAGGTGCTGGACCAAGCCCACTCAGGAGAGAGAGAGGGTTTTCAGTGAATCCAGCCTCGTTTTTCCTCACAGAAGTGACATGATGGATAGCAGCAGTGGTGGAATCACTAATAGGGCAAAGTATTTCCTGCACAGGTGGATCCCTGAATTTAAAACCCTGGGGACAACTTGTTTGGGGATGCTGCTGAGCGGGAGCTGATGCAGACAAAGCCCTTCAGAGTGAACATACAGCAACGCTCTCCCGGAAATTAAACCCTGATGGGGATGTGCCTTTGGAGGCTGGAGGACACCTTATGCATTCAGCAGTGACCCCATCCCCTCCTGCACAGGCTGCTCCTTCAAAGCAGAAGAGATTGGTCAGACCTTGGGGGCCATTTTTGTACAAAGTAGCCAGGAATTAGTGAGAAGTGGCTATTTTCAAAGTTTAATCTAAAGGAGTTGGGCATTTTGCATCTGATTTCATAAAACACAGAGAGGTCTTCCTTAATAACACAGATTTTTAGGAAATGTGAGGCTACGTGTGTTGTTTTCATCACCCCAGGGTGCTGCAGGTGTGTGGAGTGCTTAGGATGCTTCAGGGAGGAAGGAGGAAAAGAAAAGCTTTTGGGATGAAGTGGTTTTTGTTCAGCTAATCAAAGCTCCTCACTCAGGGCTAGGACAAAGCAGCCGAGACCTCTCTTTTTTTTCCTTTATCAGATGAGAGGGGTCTCTGTTGGTTGTGATCATACAGGAAGTTGCAGGTTGCTGTTGCCCTGATGCCCTGGGTAATCCCATGCTCCAGAGCAATGCCCTGTGCTGAGCAGTGCAGCTCCTCTGGGTGCTGGTGGGGGACATCTGTCAGTCAACACTGGCTCTTCACAGGTCACTCTGAGCAAGAACTGCCTCAGCCAGGTGTGGTCCTGGCCTGCAGACCCCAGCCCCAGGGTCAGGACCCACCTCCCAACCTAGCTCAAGCTTCCAGTGCTGCCCAAGGGTACTGGCCATCGGCTTTGGACAGGAGAAGCTGAGTGTGGCTGGTGCTGGGTGAGCCCTGGGTAGCAGCCCAGGGATGTCTGGTCCATGCAGGATACACTGAGTTGGTGCAGCATTACCTCCTCCAGCCTTTCCAGGGCAGCAGGGGTGGGAAAAAATGGGTTAAGGGAATGTGAGGGTGTGTGTGTGTGTATATGTGGGTGTAGGACAAAGTGTGGAAATAGAGGTGAAGCACATGCCATGTGTGTGAGGATGGGGGCTTGGAAAGGAAAAATTACTTCACCACAAAACAGAATTCCTCTACCTGTTTTTCTCATAAAGCAGCGTGAGGATGTTTCTGCTAAAGCAGCCTCCTTTCACAGCAGCTGCATTATGAAATTGCCTCTTTTTAACAAATCCATCTGCCTGCTTTTTAATAAGCAGGGCTTTCCACCATTGTATATGTGCGAGGTCTGACCTTTTCATAGGAAAAAACATTCATAACCAAAAACTATAAATAGAAGCCTTCAGACTGGAGCAGATCAAGATGTAGGTTTTGTGACTTTTAAAAAAAAAGAAAAAACAACATAATGTGGGAGGGAAAGGAACAAGCTCTTTTTAAAAGTCATAAACTTCTGTTATTGCCTTAAGCTTACTTAATCTTTACTGAAACATTTAATGAAAGACTTAACAGTAAGACTTACAAGACTTCTGTATCAAAGCAGGTATTTTTACAAAGGAAACGAAAAAAAAGATTAGAAGTATGTTTAGTTTAGGAAAAAGGGTATTTCCCCCAACTACGTAATAAAAACTTTATACAAGGTTTGTATTGCTAGGGTAAATTTGGTTTTGTATTTTGTTCATGTTCTTGTTCTGCAAGCTCTCATAATATACATGTAACTTTGCTCCTGAGTACAGACACTTAGCCTTCAAAGGGACTACTCATGTGAGAAAAGCTGATCGTTCATTGTTTCCACTTCAAGCCATATTTGGTCCTGTGTTTTAAGTCCCAGATGCTGAAGGCAGGTGATTGCATAAGAATCTCAGCTTTCTTTTAAAAAAAAGTGGGGGGAGAAAAGTAAGTTCTAAATCTTGTGGTTGAAGAGAAAGCTTGAAAACGTGTCCTCCACAGAGCTTCAGAGACAAAAAGCAAATAATAACAAAACGAATCTTCCGTCTAAATCTGCTAATCACTGACATTTCTTGATTGGGAGCAATATTTGTTAAGTGTACAGCAAAGGAGTTCAACAAAGGGGAGTAGGAAACGATCAGTGCATTTGTGGCTTATTCGAGCCACGGCAGCAAATCACAGTTGCCACATGCAAAGACCCTTGGTGGATCTGCTCACAGATGCTCTGAAGAGCTTCACTTAGCAAACACTCAGGTATGTCAAAGTGAATCAAGAGGAGCTTTGGTTAACATGCATTTAGCTCATCTGCTCATCCCATGCCTCCGATTCCTGGATGTGCATATCTCCTCTGATATTTAATACAGCACAGAAAATAAATCAACTTGCCCGGTGCTGTCAGCATGGAAATAAAAATGTTAGCTGTAGCCACTGAAGGGTGCAGTGGTGATACAATACTTCAAGTCTCTCTGTTCCTTTTCGATATACTTCAGCAGACTAAGAAAAAATTACACTGATCCATACTTCATCAGCCATTGCAGGCTGAGCATCTTTTATGATCACTGTGTAGCTCCTCAAGTGCTGGCTACAGCTTCCTTAGAGAGCTGTCTTTTTGCTGTGACTGCCCAGTGCCAGGCTCCTTTCTCCTAAGAGGCAGCACCTCGCCATCACCGCTCCCCAGCGCAGCACAGCGACAGCCTGCTCTTGCACTGAGCACCTCCAGTACCGCGGCACTGCTCACGTGAGGAACCAAGCCAGGGGGTTTGCCCAACACTCACAACAAAGAACTTTGTCTCTTTTCTGCTGCAAGGCATTTTAGGACGAGTTTATGTCACCAGTTCCCCAATAGCTATAAATTTTTTTCATATATTGAAAATGGGAAGCTACTTAGAGATCGCAGAGATAAGAGCGGGACAGTGATTCCTGCAGAGATCTCTGTGGGCACGAGCACGTGTGCACACTCACTGCACGTAGGGCTTGCCTCGTAGCTTCACTTCTCCCAAATGATGATGACCTGTTAGCCAGAAGCCTCCCAGGCAGGAATGTTTGAAATGTTTTTCAGAAGCTGCAATTGCTGCAGACATATCAAGACCCAAAAGTCACGCAATGATACACAAACCCGTGGGGTAGCCAGGAAAGACGTAATGAATTCTGCCTGGGTGTTTGAAGAGAGGGGAACCCCCACCATCCACGTGCAGAAAAGTGGGGCATGGATTTTGCCCAGCACCTGCTGTGTGCCTGCTCTCCGTCACTTGGGCTGGATGCCAAGATGGAAGAGGGGCTGCCCTTGGAAGAACTTGAACTCTACAAGAGATGCCTGTTTTAAGAACAAAAGCATTCCATTCTGCAGAGCTGCCCTTGAAGTGGTCATTAAGGTGAAATCTGGGCCTGCAGAAGCTGACGGTGAAGTCCCCATGGACTTTGGTCTGGTCCAAATTCCACCCCTTGGGTTTGACTGCTGTCCAGCCGCTGCCTAAGCCTGAGCCTGGCCTGCTGCCCTACGCTGAGTTTCCTTCTGCAGCCATGGAATGGGGCCTAGGTTGTATCTCACCAATAAAACAAACAGAATTATATGATGCAAGGGTGTTTGAGTCGTGATTTTCATCAGCGTTTCCTTTTCACTGAGCTCAAAGTCTAGTTTGAATGCAGCCTACTATTTCAGTCCACAAGAAAAGGCTACATAGAAAATAGGTTTTGAATCAGATGCTTTACATAAACCATGGGCTTTACTAAAAACTGATCCATTCTGCTCTTTTTCACTCCTACAATAGCGACTCAGCAGGGAGGCATTAGAAGTTTCAGTACTTTCATCTTGTCTCAGAACATTTAAGGTGGCAAGAGTGGGCAATAATAATAATAATAATAATAATAATAATAATAATAACAACAACAATTAAATCATTTACCACAACTGGTTTATTAAAGGAATTTTGCCGGATGTGGACATAAGTCATCCAGAAATAGGTTATGATTTCCTGAAATGTATCTGAAGTGCAGGATTATTTGCCAAGTAAACTATACCGAATAAATTCCTCTCGCTGTTAGTCGACAGTGCTTTTATTTTGAGTTGTTTTGACTGACTAGCAGCATGGTTCACATGGTGAATATCTCTGTCTTGATTGGGAACCGGGGCAGGCACCCAACTTGAACCGTGTGCCAGATGTCTCCTGGCTGAAGCCAGCCATAAATGCATGTTCAGTCTGTGGGTACACAGGGAGGCTGATTTCGGTGACCAGTCCGTGTGCCAGTAACACAGAGGCCTTTTGGCAGCAATGGGCTCAGGGCTGTCCTAAGCCTGGAGATGCTGCAGTGGGGAACAAAAGTGACCTTTTAACTGCCCTTCCTGAGATTCAGATGGGTTTGGCAGAGGAGGCTGTCCTGAAACAGCCAGGTAGGGGATGAAACTGTGAAGGCTATGGGAAAATGAAACAGAGTCTTCCTTCTGTTTGAAAAAATAAACTGTGATCTCCCTTTGCTTTGCACCCAGCCTTGCTTAGTCCTGGCTGGTATACCTGGTTTTACTGCGCTTGCTGAAGTTGCCTGAGGCCAGTGTTGAGTTGGTGGTGGGGATGAGAAAACTCTTTGTACAAAGACCCTCTGAGGCAGCTTAAGGTAGACTCAAGCCCACTGGTATCAGTTGGAAACCTTTCAAAGTGCGTGGCAAATAACATGAAATTCCAGCAAATAGAGGGTAAGAGAAGTTTGTCAAGGCCATCACAAATGAGATTTTTGTCACAAGATCAATCATCTGTCCCACTGCTTTCTTTTGAACCCATCCCACAGTATGGAGAGAGGAGATCCTTGCCAGTTTGGACCTCAGGGCTAATTGTAATCCTGTGCTGCGTGTGGGAAAGCAGGAAACTTCCCTGCTGTGCTTGGAATTGTAACTCTATAGACGTGTTTATACGTGTGGGGTTTATTCCTTTATGAGAAGTGGGATGAATTAGACTTGAACAAAGCCAGCAACTCATCCACCCTAGGGAATTACTCTGTCTGCTTACCACTCTAATGCCCACTCCATCATTCTAGCCACACTAGTTAAAGAAAAACACACTCTTGACCAACATACAAGTATGAAAATGCAGGCTTTTCTGCTTTCTAAGGTTCTGACAGAACAAAGGTGATTTAAATGGGTTGTAAATTAATTTCTGTGTGCATTAAGACTCTTAACACAGCTTGAACAGTATAAAAGAGCTTTGGGTTCACTCAGAATTAGCCTGAATAAATTCAGAAGGCCATATTTCTTTACACAGCACATAATAATTTCCAAAGCATCTGTCATAAAAGGGGATGATTGAAACAGATTTCCTAGTGGATAATTTCCTGTCTGTCCCTTGCACTTTCATCTGAGGAAGCTGAATGCAAAACTCATGGTCACCAGTGTGAAAACTCCATTGATCTCAGTGGACTTTGGTTCAGCTCTGAAAGATATGAGAACAGATACTGAGAATTTGGGTTTCTGGAGCTTGGGGCAGCACTGTCCCTATTTGACACAGCACAGCGAGACCAGCACGTAGCAGAGCCCCTTCCCATGGCCATCGTGCTGTGGTCCCCATTCTTGTTCAATCCTCTCAACACAGCCAGTGTGACATGGGGTTATGGCATGTAACATGGGCCCACTGATCTGGGAAATAGATCTTAAACTGACACAGCTGGAGATCACAGGAGCAATTCACTGATCAGGTGCTGTGGCTCAGGACGGGAAATCTGTTCAGGTGGACCTTCCCCACGTTTCCCACTGCCATCCCTCCCCTGCTCCACCCCAGCAGATGACAGCAGGGTTAACTAATGTGTCTCCAAGAAGGACAGAAAGATGTGTAGTGATTGTCTAGGGAAGCTCCTCACACTGCTTTCTTAATAAAAAGCCCTCTCTCACATCACGACACATGAATCTTTGTTCCCATAGGAGCTGGGACAGCTGATGCAGGGGATAGAACCCTGGTGCTAGCTGAGGTAGCTGTTGCTGACTTGAGTTGAGAATGAGATTGTCAGTGAAATGAATTGATGGTTTCAGTTCCAGATCTGGGGGACAAATTGAAAAAAAAAAAAACAACAACAACAAAAAAGCCAACCAAAAGTGGACTGTGTAATTCAGTGCTTGCTCTCAGGAAGCCACACAGCACGGAAGTCAAGCATGGAGACCCATATCTCTTGCCATTCAACACCAGCTCATGTTCCCCAGCCACAGGAGGCAGGAGAGGGAGGCAAGGACCCTGCCTGCAATGCTGGCAGCACCCAGGGCCCCGAGGGGTTTGCTCCCGTGTGTCCCTTCTCTGGGAAAAAGAGCAACACCAGGGAAAAACAGTGAAGTGGAAAGCAAACCTCTGTCTCTGTGAGATCTCATTCGTCCCAAGACTGACTGAAATGATTCAGATATAAATATTATCATACCAGAGCTTGCTGGCATTTTCATTCAAGTACAGCATACAAGGGAATTTCAGTTAACCCTCCCATGGCCAGAAGATGTGGGAGGAAAGCCAGATTCATGAAAGCTGTCAAGTCAACATCCCTGTATCTCCAGCCAGTTTCACCAGTGTGAGTTTCACTGATGCCATCTGAGGAATTGCAACCAGCTTTCAAAGGTTTTGGAAGTACCTACCACATCCTTGTGAGAGAAGTAAAAACCTACCTCTTTCAACAAAGAGGGAGAAGGGGACACTGGAGGTAAAAAGTGTGAATTTAGGAAGCTGGTGGCAGAGCACTGGGGAGCAGGCAGGAGCTCCTGGCTGGTGGGAACACGGCCTTCCTGAGCAGGCAGTCAACAGGACGAGTAGCAGGAACAATGAGCTAAGCGCTGCGATGGAAACAAACACCTTTTTTTAGGCTCTCTGCACCAAGCTGCTGCTGCTGCTACTTTTATCACACCATTCATTTGGGAAGAAAGCAGTGCAGCAAAACAAGGTGCACACACAAAGCTGCACGCCGTGTCTGAGCTCATATCAGTTACCAGCCAAAAAATCTAGTTGTTAAATTATTTCATTTAATGGTTTGGGACTGCAGTGATCTTGTACAATGTTCAATCTTTGGTAACTGGATACAGCTGAGTTAATCCTTCTGAGCAGGACACGGATGATCCACAAGGGGACTGAGGACCACAAGTGGTTGCTAACTTCTTCTGGGCAGCCAAAGCCAACGTTTCCATCATGCGAGTCTTCCATGGAGGCTCATGAGCTGTTTTACAGACAAACACATACACACGTGCATGTGAAACCCCCTGGCAAAAACAATGGTTGTTTTGCATGCCAAATGTGTCAGTTGCATTTTGTTTTACGACTGAATTCATTCTCAAGTCACGAATGTAAAAAAAAAAAAACAACTTAGTGAGTGTTTAAATTTAGGGCATTAATTTTGCATTCTAGTGTAGAGGGAACCCAACAGTCTCAAACCTCGGAAAAAGGCACTCCACCTCTGCTTTATGGGCAATTTCATTCTGCTTGTGTTTCCAGAACCTACTTCAAAGCACAGATGCGTTTCAGGTAAATAACGACAGCTTCAGAACAAGTTTTCCTTGTAGCACAAATCACCTCACTAATGAAATCAGGGGAAAAATTCAGAACAACTTGATATCCATCTGCCTCAAATCAAACCCTTCTATTTATATGCTGTAAGTAGGGGCCTGATTCCTCCCACAATCAAGTCAGGGGTGAAACTCCCACAGATTCCAGTGGGAATGGGGGTCAGCTCTTTATGCTTGCTTGATGACCATTGCCTGAACATGGGTGAGGATGCCCTGGTCCGTCCAGAGCGAGGCAGAGGACGTGCCTGTGGGTGCAGCACCAAACAATGGGTTCAGGTTCAGAAGAATATGAGGCACCTTCCCTCAGCACAGAGAATTGTTTCTATAGTTTCCACATTTCCTTCCTGCTCATGTCAATCATGCACGGGGGAAAACAATGAAGGAACACCAACCCCACATGGAATAAAGCAATGGAAATCCGAGAATGAGCCACATGCTGAAAAGAAAAGTCATCACATCGAAGATTGAAAGTATTGGCGGTCTGGACTGCCAAATAAATCAGACTAACCCTGGGGACTTGGATCTATACCTGTACTTACCTCTTCACCTCAAACCTCGAGGGCAAGCTTTCCTTTTGCTTTGGAGGTCTGGATGTGGGCAACTGGTGCAGCTCTTGGTCACCTTCATGTGCATCACTGAGCACCTTGCCTCCCTGCAGGCTGCTGCCTGCTTCCAGAGACACTCCTTTCAGGTCCCATTGGCCTTCCCAAAGGTTCAGCTGTGGTATGAGGGGAGATAGATGTCCACTTGGCTTGGCAACAAAGAGAAAAAAATTGTACTTGAACCTGGAAATTTACAGGAATGCAGAGCAGCCGTGTTGCTAGGCCAGCTGCAAACCTGCTTTGCTCGGGGCTCTTCCCTTTGTAGGGTTGAAGGAATGAGGCACGTGTTGCCAAGTAGGACATCAGTGCTACAAACAAATGGAAGGCCCTTATCCCACCAGCAATCTCGACCTGGTAACGGGCAGGCAGCTAGAGTAACAAGAAAGCTTGGCTCCTTCCTACTCACAGAAAGGAGAGGCGGTAGGATACAGGTTATAATTAGAGCCACCCACAGCAATTTTGGGGAAGCTTCAGTGTATGGATTGGGATCTTACTGTTAGTGTTGCCAGTTCACCATCTGCTTGGACTGAGCCAGTTCAGAAATCCAGTGGCTGGCACTCTCAGACACATCTCCTGCTTGTCTGGAGTTTAGCAGTGCTTTAAGCCACCTCCGTGCCTGCAGGAGAGTCACAGCAATAGGAATTTCTGTATTAGCCTTTAGCCTGACTGTCCTCCTAATTTAAAGGATTAGCTTCAGCTTTGGAGACAAACTCCTTTTGGAGCCCTCGCTCCTTTCTTTCCATTGGATTATAAAATGTCAGTGGCTCATCCGAATTGGATCTCCCCAGTACAGCCTCCTGCAGCTGGAAAAACACCAGTTCTGCCAAGAACTGCATGCTGCAAGTACAGCCCCATTTCATGGAATCCCATGCAAAGCTGCACAACCGTCTCCTTGCAAAGCCCCTTGAAGCAGAGTGAGGTACAGAGCTGCCCCCAGCTCTCCTTCCAGCTGCCGTGGAAGCTGAGAGCAAACCTTGGCCCAAGCCATGCTCACCTGGAGCAGATCAGCTCCATCCTCAGAGCTCAGGTCCAGCATGATAAGGGTCATTGTGGAGGACTAAGGAGTTGATGGGGTCTTGCACCCTCCTGGCACAAGACATTAACGCCTCTAATTTGGTCTTAATTCTTGTGGTGCTACATCACAGCACAGATTTGATACCCAATGTATGAGCCTTCAGGCATCAGTGCTGGCCTATTGCATCTGCATCAGTGTCCTTATCCTTATCCCCCTCCCCAGGCAGGAGTTATCCTCTCTCAGAAATCCTATGTGGCCCCCTCAAAAGTAGAACAGGCCCCTATGTCGCAGATTAAACCCCACCAATGTGAAGATTTAAACCCCCTGACTGGAAAAGCTAAGGCACGTCAAACCCTAGTGAGAAACAGGGCCTGCCTAGGAGAAATGAGGCCTCGACAGTGGCAGCACAGCTTAGGTTGCTATCCTTGGTTCTGCCCTTCTCATAAGCACCATGAATTTCAGTGCTTTTCCTCAAATCCCTGCTGCAGCACCCTGGGCCCAGCTGGGAAAGTCTCACTTTTTGTCGTCTTGCTTTTAACCACCGGTATTTCTGAGCCTCCCTGCTTGCAGAAACAGGCTTCAAACCATGAGTCCAGCACTCCAAGAGAAAACAACACAAATCTTTTTTTTTTTTTTTTAATTTCCTTACCCCTACCGCTGCGATTTATTTAAGGAGGGACTTGGGGGCCTCACTCAGGGCTTTTGGGTACTGCTCAGTCTGGGGAGAGCAATCCCAAAGCCGTTCCTGCACCACGGGCTCTCCAGGAAGCCCTGGGATAAGTGCTCTGGCTGGTGCCCTTGCCCCTGCCATGCCGAGGGGGAACCTCTCCAGCTGAAGGCACAGTGAGCACTTTCTTCCAGGTAGATGGAATAGAATCATGCAGATTATGAATGGTGATGTGTCTGCAGGGGTGTGGAGACGGAGCGAAGGAGGCGTCAGTGTGTTTTGTAAATGCTTTGAAATGTATTTGTGTGTTTCTGAGATGAACCTTACAGAAAATACCTGAAAACTGGTTTTGCTTTTCCTAAAGCATTGGCTCTTTCAGGCAGCAGCTTTGCCAAAAGTCATTAATCACATCTTCATTAACAAGGGCGGGGGAACAGTGACCTCAAACAACCGAGGAAAACAACTAAAAATGCATTCATTTGAAGGACCGCTTGGTAAAATATCTTCTGGCCAGCACATGCTACTGTTGACGTGTATTTAAAGTGTGCTGAGTCTTTGGGATATATTGGGACTTCTGCACAGAACCAGGGCAGGACTTGGCCCAAGGGTGTGTTTGACTTAACTATACATCTCCTGGAGTAAAAGAGGAGAAAGAAGAAAGTTTTTAAAAGGTCTTCACACTTTTGTTCTACATTGAGGTGCATCATGTGAGTGGGACAGGCTAAATGCACTTCCTGAGTGCCAAAATTCATAGGTTCATGGATCTCATGATGTGTATGGTTTAAATCCAGAGGGAACATTATGATCACTCAACTCCTTCTACCCCAACAGCCTGTTTGCTGTAAGTATCCCGGCCTGCTGCTAACAACATGGCACAGGGTCCAACACATCTTCCACCACATTGCTCTGTAACGTGCTCATTTTCTCAGTTAAAAATGCAGCCAGCTGAATGAGCAGCTGCATTAGGTGGGACCAAACACACGCCATAGGGACTGCTGCTCTTGGGGTGAGTAGGGCTGTGGATACAGCCCCTGTGCCCCTGCCTTGTCCTGCCTAAACTCCGTGTTTGCTGCTCGCTCCCTGCTCTCAGACAGTTTGTCAGCTGGGGAGCAGGGATCGGTGAGAGAGCGGGGACTTTTGAGGGGATTTCTGGAGCCTGCCTCAAAACGCGTTTGTTGTGGGGCGGGCTCTCAAAGGCAGTGTGGGGAAAGGGCAGGTCCCCACCTTGGGCAGGATGCTAATGCTGCATCGTGGTAGGCACACTGTAAGCCCAAACCCTGGAAGGCTGTTGCCACTGATAACACCCATCTGCTGTGGCATCATGTCCGTTGACATAGCCTTAATTAATGATATTACCAACTTAATGAGGAGATAAACCACCGATCCCAACTCCTGTTAAGAAATTGTCTTAAATACCAGTCACTAATCACTATGGAGAAACAGATAGTGGGCCAAAATGCACACCTGGAGTAAAGAGGTGTGGCTCCCGTGTTTTCTGGTGAAGTTGCATTTGTTTACTCCAGGACTGACTATGAACCATCCTGATTAACACATGGCGGGTGTGCGCTGGGCGGGAAGTTGTAAACAGCCACAGCCTTAAGAAATGGCACTGGGCTTGTGCAAGACCTGTCATCCAGATGGCAGCAGGATTGATGGCTGTGGAGATCAGCAGGGTGCCAGACCAGGGTGCAGATGTGCGTGGGAGTGCACCAAACCCAGGCTTGCTCTTCCCAGACCCTTAGCTGGTTCAGAGGGGCTCTCCAGCCACCTCTGAGCCCTGGGATGCTTCACATGGATTGTCTAGTTCACATGGCTTTAGGAATAGTGGACATCACCACAGCGGACATCACCAGGTGGTGTCCACTATGGTGGCCAAGAGCCTTTTGGGTTGTTTAATTGAAGACGATTTGCCAGCTGTAACTAGATTTCCTGCTACCGTTGGGGTGGTGTGGTTGTAATTTGTAAAACAGGGAAGGGACCTGTTTCATTGTACTGGTTTGATTCTTTGGCTGTTACTTTATTTCCTTGCCGTTGTTATTCTGATCCAGTGAAATTAAAAAGGCATGAGCAGCCTATTTGGATCTGAATGTGTGAGTTCCTGCCCTGCAGAGCTTTCAGTAGAGATTAGATTGTACATGCCATTGTGTGGGGGAGATGTGCCATCAGGCAAAGGAGGAACAAATGCAGGCGGGGCGGGAGCGGGGAGACAGAAGCGGTGTGTCTGCATGAAGCTGCCTGCTGCTCGTGGGGTGGTATCTCCATCTCACTGATGGCTGGTGAGTATCTCACAAAACATTCACTGCCTTTGGTTTCTTCAGGGTGTTTAGCTCCTGGAATGTGTGAGACAAGGCAGCCACATCTTCCTCACATTAACCTTTTAGAACTTGTCCTAGGAGGGCCTAAAATAAAAACTATGCATAGAAACCTATGCCAAGCCTCATGTTCCTGGGTGAGTTATAGGGGATCCTGGTCCTTAAGATTGAATAATCCTCCACTTTGCTGGAAAGGTAGGTATGCACTCAGTTTGCTGGTACCCAAATAAATCTTAAGGGGTTCCAAGGATTTATGTGCCTACATGACACCCAACACAGACACCAAGAGCAGACAAGCCTGGCACACGGTGCTACCAACCATTCACCTATTTCAGCTACTTCACTCTAGCCCTCTGTGTTTCTATTCAGGCAGACTGTTTCCTGCTGAAAAAAAAAAAAAAGAAAAAAAGGTGTTTGTTTGTTTTTTTAAGTGATCATAGGCATGCATACATCAGAAAAAAAGAAAGGACCTATCTTCTTCTTACATCTCTATTATTTCTATTGTTCAGGTATGCCTCGGGTACTTTCCCAGACATGTTGCCTTCTGTTTTTAACATTGCCATCTGGGAATCAGATACTGCACATCTTTTGTGGTGCTGTTCAGCAGGGAGGGAATTTGTTATTGCTCCTCACAGACAGCTCTGCCTTGATGCAGACGGATAGCTCAGGGAAGAGGGATGCCATCGGCTTTGTGGCCACTGCCTTTCAGCTCGGGGAAAAGCGACGGCTCTGTGTGCAGAGCACAGCTTGGGATGAGCTGAGAGTTCTCACGACACCTGCAAACCAGGTGATGTCCATGGGGTCCAAACTCCTTCACTGTTGGGAAGCTATTAGGTGAATTAATCCTGCACTGGATCCTCTTCTCAATCTGGCACATTCAGTAATGCCTTTAATAATAATTTGCTTTTTGTAAATCCAAGGAAAGCAGAGGTGATCTCCACAAAACAGGCACAGACCAAAACAGACTAAACTCCAGGGCATTTGGAGCTTGCTACGGGAGCAGATGCAGAGCTGAGTTTGTGGCTTAGACCCATCTCTTGAAGTTGATTCTGACAATTTCCTGATTCAGAGCCTTGTACTGAAACCACAGACCCTCCATATCCCACCCTCTTTGGTCTCCATCTCTGTCTGGTCCTTTAACTAAACACTGCTCAGTAAATGCTTACAGGTTCAAGAGGAGAGGCTGCTAGTTCAAAGTCTTGCATTATCTGGACAGCTGGAAAGGAAACTTAAGAGCAGCAAGAACCAAATCTGAGCCAGGAAAAAAGCCTGGCTTTGAACAGTGACAAACACCTGCTTAAGGCGTGTTTCTCCAGCCTCTCTTACACTCATTGCCAAACACAAAAAGTTGCTTTACCAAACTGTACAACAACTTGGAGGTTCAGGTGGGTTACTCTGGAGTGGGCTGCTCCTGACCCTGGTAATTTTGTGAGACTATCGTTCTTTGTAATAGGGCAATAATCTTTCCAGCCTAGAAAGCAGAAGAGCTGCCACCTCAATGTTGTTACAGAGCTGCAGGTGAGAGGAGTGGAGCCATATCCCTGTATCACAGTGGGGAGGACCTTGTGGGATATCGAGAAGTAAAGAAACTGTGACAGAGTGTGCATGTGAGTGGTTTCTTCTTTAAAAATAATCTCTGCAGACTTTCTTTTTTTTTTTCCTTTAAGACACAATGGCTAAAAATGTCCTTTCAAAAATAAATCAAGCCTGAGGCTGGGTCTGAAAGCACTTAATGAGGGGTAAAAGTGGTTGAAAAAAGAAAAATTCCCATGCTATTCCTAGCAATGACTCCCCCACTTCTGAATGTAAACTGTAGCTCCATCACACTGGAGCACTTCCACCAGTTTCAGACCAATACCTGGCCCTCTTAGGGCAGATGACTGGAGAGCAGAGACTCCTCTGGGACTCCTATCTCCTACAGGCGCTGGGCACCCTGTCATGTACATCTCCCAGCGTGGCACAGCATCTTCAAAGTCACAAGGGCACGACAAGGTTTAAAGCAAAACTGCTCCACACAATAGGATGAAACCAGTTGTGGACAACATGATGGAAAAGCTGTTGGGGAGCCGAACTGAGTGGAGTTAAAAACTGCAACTGTTATTCAGCCTTTTTAAAATGAAAACCAGGCCTTTCAGACAAATCCTATTATGTTCTTTGGAGAGGTTAAAACTTTTGTTGGGAAAAGTGACTTTGGTTGGGATAGATTTTTGACGAGGTGTTTGACTTAGCAGATTCTCTTACAAATATTAATAGCATGATATGAATAGCACAAGCTCTACGTGGCTTAGAGAGCAATGAGATCAAAGTTCTTCCAAATGAGCAGTTCTTCCAAACTTCCCTGAGAAGTCAGAAAAAAAAAGGAGACCCTCAGGGAGTGACAGGACATCCAATAATTTTCAATGCTTATACCCAGCGCATGAAAGGGGATGCACAATGACTGCTGCCCAAACCTGCAGATGACACCAGGCAGGTGGGGAGGTGGCTGGTCTGGAGAGATGTGGGTCACTGGCAGGCAGAGCACGTGTGCTCAGGCACCAAAGCCCTGTGCCAAGGAGACAGGGAGGCAGCTGCCTGTATGGAGGGAGAGCACCTACCTTGGAAAGCAGAGGAGGTCAGGAAAGGACACTGGGGGCACAGTGGACATGCAGCCCAACCTGCGTGTGACACTGCAGGGTGATATGGGTGAAGACAGGAGATGCAGACAGAAGTATGGACCAGTTCTTGCTCCACAGAGGGTCTTGAAGAGAAAAATAATTTGCCCTTTGCTGGTCTCTGCATTTTAAGAAGGAAAGCTAAGAGCCTTGAAGAATTTAATGTGCTAAATTCATCCAGAAAATGAGAGGTGATGTCATTACACTGTGTAAGCACCTTCAGGACAAAATGGTGGTAGGAAAAGAGTCTTGAACTGCAGGTCAGGCCCCCAACAAGAACACTACAGCCCAGAAAGTTCAAGTAAGAAAGTAGCATGCATTGTATCAGTGAAGACACTTACACTTTGGGATGGACTCCAGAGGCAGGGTTGGATCCACATTTCTTGATGCCATCAAATCCAACCTGTCTGCCCTCCTAGGAGGTCTGATTGAGATCAAGTTGTGCTTTGCCAAACATGAGTTAAACACAGAGGTGAGGGAGTGATAGTCAGGGATCCTGAAGTGCTGGAGCTCAGGAGGGAGTCTCCAGCCCTCCCTTGCAGCCATGAATTTTGGGACTGAAAACAACAAAGCTGAGGAAGAAAATTATTATTTAAAAGGCCTATTGCCTCTTGGAAGGCATGAGAGGGTGAGAAAGCAAGTGAAAAAGGCTGGGAGCTCTTGGTAAGTTCTTCCAAACTGATAAACATCCCAAAATTCCTCAATCCTTTCTCTTTTATTGGCTTCTCAATGCTGTAAGTGGAATAAATTGATTATTTTGTAGATGTTTGTTGGTAGTGATCTTTTTAGCACACTGGCAAATTGCTCCTGTTTTGGTTTTTGGTTTTTTTAAACAACTAAAGTTGAGTTTTCCACTCTTTGTTTGCAAGTGTTTGTTTAGGACTTGCTGAGAACAAGTTAAACACAACAAATGAGCTCTGGATAGAGTTTTGAAAGAGATTTATTCTGTGGTCATTCATTCTCCTCTCTTAGGAAGCAAGTCCCATATGCAGGCACTGTTTCTGAGAAAGTTTTTTCCTTATTCTAACTGCCATCCTTGCTTGGTAATGCTTGTAAGGCATTAAGCTGAAGACCAAGAGCCCAATCCAGAAAGATAAAACAAAGTATTTCACCCTTAACATTGCCTGGCAATCAGTTCATGTATTGATGTACCGTTAGAGATGGAGTTGGAGGATACTGAGGAAAAAAAGTCAAGTCATGAAATTCCCACAGAAAGTCAGTGGCAAACCTAGGACTAACACCGAAACCACACAGTCTGTGGGTCTAACAAGCCAAGAACGAGTAGGGCAGTTAGTAAATGTTAGAAGAGAAGTGAGAAGGCCAAAAGCTCAGGAATTAAAGAGCAGTGAAGGAATGAACCAGAAATCCAGCTGCTGAAGGAAATAATTCATGCAATGTTGATCATCTCATCCCCATATGCTTGTAATAATTTTGACAAGCATTTCATTTTATCTGTTATTATCAAGAAAATTATTCCTTTAAGGGCAAAATCTAACTACATTTTTCAGGTCAGCTTGATTCTGGGAATCAGTCTCACTTGCCTGTGGTTTTTGCTATCAGGCCAAACACAATCCCTGGTGTATTTCTCTTGACTCTGTGGAGTTATGCTGAATATCAGCTTGGCCTAAGGGCCTTTAGTTTTATTGCCAATGGGTTTCTTTAAAGGGATATTTCCCTACTTTGAATGCAGTGATTCCGGGCAGTGATTTTCATTTTGCAATCTGGAAGGACTCCTGCATATCTTAAGGAAGTTTTAGTTGCTCTGATCCTGAAGAAACCTTCTTTGGCAACAGATGACTTGTCTCGCGTTGGTCCGGCTGGAGGCAGGTGTGTGCGTGTGCTCGGGCTGGTCTGTGGATGGCAGCCTCGAGAGCCGCTGCCAGGTGCCTTCCCTCCGCAGAAAGGGCCCGGGAAGAACCACGGGAAGGGACATGAAATACACAACAGCCCCACAAAAGCAGCGTGAATGCTGTTCACAGTGTTCCTGATTGACAGAGAAGCATCTTATCTTCCCCCGAAACCTCTGCACCCAACCCTCCAGGTGTGTGTGTGTTGGGAGGGGAGCCAGGATTCTGATTAGAGTGATTATTTAGATTCCACTGCCATGGGGAGCAGCTCCTGGTACGAGTCCTTTGCTCAGAGAAAGACAAAGGGAAGACCCAAAATAAGAAGTGTAGGCCTTTCAGCATCCTCCACCCTGCTCATCAGGGGCTGTGACATGTCACATGTGAAGGCAGGCGAGTGCACACCCAGTGTCTCTGCACAGACTGCTGCTCCCTCAGGGTCACAAATCCGTGCAGGAGAGGCCATCACAAGGAAGCTTCTCATCTCATGACGTCCTGGAGAAAAAGACAGGGCTGCAAACAGATGGGTGCAGGATGTCAGGTGGCAGGACAGTATCACACCTGCTGAGATTGTTTAGTGGCACTCCCCCTGCCCTGAATGTCCCAAGTGTTGCCTGTTTCAGCTTATTTTGGCAGCCAGGTTACACCCCAAGTGTTCCAAATCACTGCAAAAAAAAGAAAAAAAAAGAAGAAAAAAAAAAAGAACTCTTTTTTGATCTTGCTTCATGCAAGATGTGAAACCTACTAATGAACCTGAGTGTAACCAGCCTCCGGTTGTTTGCCTAGAACTGAGCAACACATGAGGCTGATACTGCAGTTCTCAAGAGAGATTTGTCCCTGGGACAAAAGAGACCTGAAAGAGACCTGAGAGAGCCCGGAGCTAGGTTCAAACAGGCTGGGAAGCATTATGCAAAACAGCAGCTCAGAATGTAGGGTACATGATGTACCTGTGAGCTTCTAAACTGAAAAATCTTCCTGTAGGGACTGATGATGGGCATGTCACTGAAAAGCCATGATTCCCTTGCCTTGCAGAGGACCCATGTTCTTACCATGACTGTGTCTGGTCAGAAGAGACAGAAAACCTTTTAATCTTGATGACTTGATATGATAGAACAATCCAGAGTCTGAGCTCTAGGGTTGCTGTGGGGTGCTTCAGCACACAAGTGTGCATCAGAGGAGGGCAGGGTTTGAGGGAGCAGGGCTCAGGGGTGAGCTGCTTCTGTCCTTCTGCAGCTGCTGTCAGTTTTGCACAGCTATTACTGTGATCCAGCAGCCTGTAAAGCACAAAACTACTTGAAGAGGGTTTGGATCCACATAGTATCACATAATGGATTTAATTACCATGAGGGAAGAGATCTGATGTGATTTCTCTACAATACAGCCCTCGTACAGAAATGGCTGTTGATCCAATCATCAGCTCTGGAGATCTCAGCTCTCCCCCACCCTGCCATCTCCATATGTCTTCCTAGAAGACCATCTGCCTTGGCATATAGCAAACTAAAGGCAAATGACACAGTCACCAACCTCTACTTGTTGCTCCATCTCAGGGACACCAGCTCTGAAGCGGTTCTCCTAAGGAGCAGTGGGAAAACCTGAAAGGCTTGGGATCTGTGTCATCTAAAGCTGGAACTGGCTGACTCAGAGAGCAGAAATCATTTGCTGTGGTGTCTGGAGACCTCTGAACAGCTGCAAAATCCCAGTACTGAGATCTCAGTAAGGTCGCAGTTGTGATGGGTTGGGCACATTGCCAGGGTGGAAGATTCCAGGATCTGCAGCCTCCTGGGAGCACCTAGCAGCCAACACAGGCTTTGTAAAGACACCTGAAAATCCTTACTTAGAGCTTGTCTGCTTAACATTAATAACTGGGAGGGAAAGGGTTTGGAGCCACTGCAGCGCAGCCTGCGAGGTGAAGCAGAAAAGCAAAATGGAGGAGAGAAGTGAGTCAACTCAGAGAAAACCAACTGTACCTTTTAAAAAGCACGACTGGAAACGTGCTCTCTCTCCACAGACTGGCCTGTTTTTACAGGATCATACACACATCCACAGAGCAAAAGTAAAAATAGCTGAGGGGATGATCATTGCAAACTGCACCAAATAACAATTCAATAATACGATTTTAATTAAGAAATCCACGGCACCAAATAAATTCAAGATTTGGCACAACAGCAGTGTCCAATAGCCATAAATAAAGCAATTTGCTAATGACTGCACATTCCAACTCATTTTCCTTGATGTTTTCCATGGCGTCATTCTTCTGAACCACAGGTTTTCTTTTAATCTCATCTCAATCTACACCACTATTAGGTGCTGTGCTTCTTCCTTCGCAGCACCATATTTGAACAGCCACTAACCGAAGCCAGGGAAGGTGAGGCTGGAGCACAACCTTGTCTCCTGCAGGCTGAGCCCCAAGAAGGCTGCTGGTCACGCCCCAACTGCACGAGTCACTCACACATAATCAGCTGTGGCTAATTCAGAGCCAGAACCACCCCCGTGGCCCCTAACAGCTCCTGCACTTGGGATTCAGTTGGCTCCACAGGTTTGACATGTCATGACAGAGACATTTCTTCTTCACACAGCTCATTTTGTCCTGAGCTAATGAGAGATTAACTAACCCATAGCAGCAAATCAGCTGCTGCTGGTCTAGGGAGGGCATCTCAGGTTCTCTCCTTAACGAGCTTCACATTTGGCTTTTCTTAGCTGAAGGAGAGTTCATCAGCACAAACATCCTGCCAGTGACACGGTCCTTATCTGACAGATGGAGCCCAAGGAGAACTGTTTGCAATGACCTAATGTTGTTTGCTGCTTACCTGGCAAGCCACCAGTGAGCTGCTTCTCCCATGCCCCGAGAAGTCACTAAACAGATGCTCATGGCTCCCAAACAAAAAAGTCTTCAGTCTTCTTAAACAAAGTCAGGGTTTACAACAGATCAAAAGCACTTTGGAGCCACTTTGTCTCTTCTGCTGCATTCTGGGCGTTTGTGGGGACCCTGTTTCTGCATGAGGTTGTCCCCTCTGTGCTGTTCTCAGAGCCTAAGGGAAGGCTAGGACTCAATGGCATTTAGTGTGTCCTGTCGGGAGTGCTGGGAGATGATTAACTCTTTTGTCACCACTAAACCACAATGGGAACATCTTCCTCTTTTTCTCAGTCATTAAGTTTTTTGCATACTGGGATTATATGTGTTAAACAAGGAAGTTTTCCAGTAGGTGCACATCCTTGAGCCTTTCAGTAGAAAGCAATTTGAGTGTCCATAATCACAGAGTATCTGACAAACCACAAAAGAAGCCTTCTTAATTTTAACTTCTTTTGGCCTAAGATGGGTAGGACCTGAAGTTGGGGTTTGAGACAAGCTCAGAAGTACTTTGCTATTACC
Source organism: Ifrita kowaldi (assembly GCA_013398055.1). Classification (NCBI taxonomy): domain Eukaryota; kingdom Metazoa; phylum Chordata; class Aves; order Passeriformes; family Cinclosomatidae; genus Ifrita; species Ifrita kowaldi. The sequence continues at coordinate 1,659,628 of VZRS01007162.1, forward strand.
ATAAAGTCCCATTCTAGGGGAGCTTTGCCACTTGGTGTTGCTGCATCTGCTTCATTCCGCTTCAGGTTTCCATCTCAAAATTCTTCTTATTCAGCCCTCTTTTCTTATGCAACTTTATAGGCTGTGGTAGGTGGAGATAAGGAGGCCAAGTCCTGAAATGATCTGTCTGTTCTATTTTGCAACCTCAGTGACAGCAAATATTAATGTACCTGTGTTCACTGCCCAACTTGTCTGACCACTCTGCACGGACATTTTGGTGACAAGCAAAAGCCTTCCACACACTGACTGATTCCCCAAACACCACAGAAATATGGTTAATGCTGTTGTGATCCCCCTGAAATGCTTTCCTTTTCCACGCCTCCTACTTTTTTCTTTCTTCACATCATGGTCCAGTATTTCTCTTGTGCCAGGCTCTTCCTGAACTGTACCTGTGTTACACAACTGTGCCCTTCAGACTGAGGCAAGGATTAAAGGTGTCCAAATTATTAGGAAATCAGAGCAGTGAAAGGTCAGAGATCTTTCTATTTTCTCTCAGCTTGGTCGGTGGTTGTTGAAAAATCACAAACGCACTTTGAAAATGAGGGGCAGCGAGGTGCAGCTCTCCGAGCACTCCTTGGCATTCATGTCTGTGAGTGAACTATTTACAGGTATGGCAAAGTGTTACTAATCTCTGAGCTATTTAGAAAGGAAGTACCTCTAGGATCTCCTCATTTGTCTCCCCTGTTTCTCAAACACCATTGAGTCACGCCGAATCTCCTCCCCTCCTGAAAAACTGCTTTGCAGAGCTCCCTGAAGAAAGAAGAATGTCCCTGGATGGTAAAACAATCCCAAAGTGGGTTGATCGTGACCTAGTAACTGGGTAAAAAATCCTGGAGACCCTGGAAAGGAGAGGTCAGTCCAGGGCCTGCCTGAGGACTCAGCTGCTCTCGAGCGCCAGGGAGGAACTCTCTTATCAGGGCTTGGAGCCCAGCTGGAGACAATCTGGACCTGACCCTTCTCAAAGTTCATGTCTGTTTGGATGGAGGGTTCTGATTCAGACAAATCTCTGCTTTCAGACAGCCTCTTGGAAGACAGGGCTGCCAGTTGGCTTTGCAAGGCTTTGCTGGATGTCCACTTACGTCTGAAATGTCCCTGTTTCCTTCCCCTCCTATCCAGCATGCCTGTCTGCATCTGGCTTCCCTTTCAAACTTAGCCCCAGATGTATTACGTCGTAGCTTGGTTCCCTGGACGCTGTTGCAAATGGCAACAAATTCTGAACAGAATTCCCGAAGGAAGCCACGCTGAAGAAAGAGCTGAGAAAAAGGGAAACCTCGCCATTGCTATTTAATTTTTTCTGAGCCCATACTTCTTGTGTTGCTAGAGTTTCAGAGAAAAAGGAAGTGTGTACAAAGGCTGCCTTGAGCAACAGGGGGATGCTGGCTCAGGCAGTGAAGAGTGAAAAGAAGAAGTAGGCACTGTGGGAGAACTGGTAAAGATAAGGTGGGTGAAAGAGGTGCTTCAGCACCTGGTCTGTGAGCAGTGGGGACTGGACAGCCGTTGAAACAGACCGGCTAGGCAGTGCTTGAAGAACAGGCATGGAATAAAAGACCTTTGTGAAGAAAAGAAAAAACAGGAGTTCTTTTTCACAGTAGGGTAATTCTGAAGTGCAAACACCAAGGGCCAGTGTCCCTGCTTCCAACATGACCTGACTAATAGCAAAGGAAGAAAGCAGAGTTGCTGAGTTCTGGCTTTAGCGGGGCACTAACTTCTCCACCAGAGCACCTACTAATTGCAGGTGCTGCAGGCAGCTTTCGACAGCGAATGAAAGAACACGGAGTGGGGTCCTCAGAACCAGGAATAAGCAAGTCAGTCTTGACTCAAGGGGATCTAGGAGCATTCAGTGCCTCATATCTCTGGCCAGCTTCTGCCCATCTGAGAAACGGGGCATGTCTCACCTGCCACAGACAGTGCTGGGAGGTTAATAATGGCATTTCATGTCTGAAGCCCTGTGACAGAAAGCTGCCACGTAACACCACGCTTTATTCTACCCTACAGCCAAAGTTTCCTCCGCCCAAATAAATATGTATTTGTGTTGCCTGCCTCCCATTTTTAATCTACTAGCAATTCTTACCAGAAAAATAATAAATAAAAATCTCTGGCCATACAAGTGTGCCAAGAGCTTGGATAATCAGCAGGATTCTAGTCTGTCACTACAGATTTTGGCAGCCTTGTGTCAAGAAAATGAGGCAACCCCATTCCTGGGAACCAGTGCAATGGAAAGCGCTTCCAGCTGATTCGGATTGTTTATTCTAGGTGAAAGTTTGCAACATTTCCATTTGGTTTCACCACTGTGAGCTTTGCCAGGACTTTTTCCCAGGCAAATGAATGTTTTCTCATTTCTCTGCTTGATCTCCTATTTACAGGCTTAGTTGCTCCATTGCTTTTGTTACTCTGGAAGGTGTTTACTTGGTCAAGAATGGATTTCATCTCACGAGACATGCAACTCTTATGTGTCCTGCTGACTTCAGTTAGACTGAAGGCCAGCATGAGCAAGGGATCTGTAGTCTTGAAGAAGGATAAATTATGCCAGAAGAAAAGCCAGAACCTGGGCAGGAATGCATTAAGCATTATTATTACATTTCTATGCAAGTATTTAACCTATTAGTGCTTTCATGGAACAAGGAAATGCATGGAAAATACTCCTTGCATGGCTCTACAGTGCAGATTAGCCTGGCATGGGTTGTTAGGCAGTACCTGCAGCCTTGCAGAGCTTTGGCCTAAAGAAAGAAGGTCAGACCAGCCTTGTTAAGAGATGTTGAGCCAACTGTATACAGGGACTTCTCCCTCAGCTTGAGCCAGGCCTGCAGAGGGGCTGAAAGTGTACTTCCAGGAACATATTGGTCTGTTTTCAGCCTAAAACAACTGTTTCCTCATTCTCTTTGTTCCTCTCTGTCATTTCTTCTTTCTGCAGCAATATAACCAAGTTCCACTTTGAAATGAATCACTGTTCTAATGCTCATTAAATTAAGGAACTGACCATTCTGGTAAGACTCATGCTGACTAATTGCAGGTGTTGGTTAAATTTCCCCAATAAAACTTCTACAAAATCAAGGCATTCCTAGCTGCCATTCAAATTCTGAGTATCTGAGGAATTTAGAAGATCCAGTTAGGGCGATTTTCTAAAGGGAAATATCTCATAAAAATGTCCTAATCCATTGCAGCCTGCCTGAGAATTTGACCTTTTATTTCCAAATTCAGCAGGGTCATCGGCTGGCCAGATCAATGCCAGATCTTCTGACCAGTTCACAGGCTGAGCCATGGTTTACAATATCTGTGTCTCTTAGAAAGAAGCGTTGCTGGCATTGCAATGAACAATTCATTCGCATGGTCAGATCAAGCTCTGCGCCCTCTATTAAAGAATCATGGTTAGGATGTAGATGCTGGAGTTGGGGCACTTCAATCAGACCACATGTAAATCCTAATAATCCAGGTGTCATTGAAAACTCAAATATCATCTGATCCCTGTGACTTTAACCATGACCCAGAAAGTTCTCCACTTTCCTTTTCCCTGTTGTGCTCACAGGGAAAATAATGGACTCAGAAATATCCCTTCTCCAGGACTACACACAGATTGGTTGGGGGGGTTTTGACAAAAGGTGGTCTTGTGGTGAATCACAGCGTGAGCCTCCAGAGATAGTTCACATGAAGCCCTAGTTCGATGCCACATTTCCTGTGGCAGCTGGGTGACAATTGTGTCCCCCACCTGTGTGATGGGAGCAGAAATCTCTTCATACAATGCTATTGCTTGCCCTGCATTGGAGAGAGGACTTTGAGGAAACTCTGACACTTCCTGAAAGTTTTCACAAAGTGTGTCACGGGAAGGCTTCGGTCTCCAGGCCCTGCTGTTTAATAATAAACCTGCTGTTTATTTTGTGGAGCTCGTTTCCTAGACAGAGTAGCAAGAAGATGTCATGAATACCTGTGTGCTGCACTCACCTTTCCCGTGGTACCCTGTGTCCCAGGCACCTGGCACAGGCAGCCCAGCACCGTCAGCCCCACTGAGGCCGGGGAAACTGCGGCACTGCTCGTGCTGCAACAAGGCAGAGGCGCATCCAGGCACTCCTGGCTTTCTAGCACCTGTGCCTCAACCACAAAGCCAAATTAGTACTGAAGGGACCTGTATTTTACTGTCCCCTTCTTCTGCATTAATTAAAACACATCGCAGCACACTTAAGCAATTTAAATGTTTTGGAACGAGCCTCGGGACGGCCAAGGGCGTTCAAAGTGAAGGGAAGGCTGGCAGCTTGCCCTCAGCTCGCTGGCTTGCCTGTCTATCACAGGCACACGTCGTGCATTACAAAGCTGCGAGATCTCTGCAGACCCAACGATAGTAGAACAGTTTAGGGAGAGAGCTAAGGCCAGAAATCCCTGGTCTTCCTGAGGCTCTATCACATGATCTGGCTGACAGCATCTCTGCTGATCTTTTTCCAGTTTACACACTTTTCTTTACACCTCTCCTGTATGAAAAGCTGGTGGGAACTGCTATTGCAAGAGATAACACCAGCACCATGTTGTCTGATGGAAAGCCCTACTAGACCTGAGTTTAGGGTATACACTTTGGTCTCGGGGACTTTTGGGGAGATATTCAAGGTAAGAAAGAGGAAATTCATAGCACCTCAAACAAAATCCAAGGCTGGCAAAGGCTGTGTTTTGCCCTGGAGGTGAAGTTCAGGGTATGTGTGAACCTTTCTCCAAAGGTCTGTTTGCCTTTCTGTTCACCTATCGGTCAATGGCAGAAGGAGGCACCTCAGGTGACCTCCAGAGCAGCTTGTGCACTGTGGACTCCAGGCAGCAGACAGCTGACTACAGTCTAGAATGGAAATGAAGGACTAATTTGCCCAGGGACATTCCCTTTTGTATTTTAAAGTAATGCAAAGTGCCTTTTCACTTTCAGCTCTGGATTTGAGGCCTAAGATGAAGAGTCACTGCCATTAGATCCACATCATCACAATTGTAACATCAAAACAAGTGCTGTATTTAAAATAAACACAAGAGGCATTCACTGACTTGATTAAAATGTATACATCTGGGTGAGGTCATTTTAATAAATGCCTTATGCACAGACATCTGCGTTTCTTACCATGGCCCTAGGCTCGGAGAAGGAACACTGTACATCCACAACTACCTGCTCTTGTGCAGTTGCATCAGCCCAAGCTCTCTGGCTGCTCAGAACATCCACCACAAGTGTCCTTATCACATCCCTGTGCATTGACCTCCCCTTAACACTCACAAAGGCTACAAAAAACACAGCCACAGTTTACCGCATTAGCGGCACATCTCTGATCTCCATCAGGCCACCATGTCAAGGTCTTCCATCTCCTCTATGAATCTTTCGAAGACACGTTCTGATGCTGTTTGGAAATAACTCTCTGAAAATAGTTCAATTGTCCTGTCTGTGTGCCTGGAAAAGGCTCCACTAGTTAAGGGAAAGTCAACTGGACTTTCCAGAAGGACACAAAAAACTGCAAGGCCAATAATGTCCATATTCACACAGATGAAAATCTTCTGTATGTCACTGGAAAAAAAAATCCAAGACTGAAAGCCCTGGCCTTATGTGCCTTCCGAGGTCACCCTGCATCAAAGCTCCTGCACCTCCCACTATGATCTGCCCAGCTTTACAGCTCAGGTGAAACAGCACCTTCTGCAGCAAGCCCCTACAGCTGGCAGAAAAGCTGGCACCACAGTGGCTTTCCTACATTTTGGGTACCTCCCCACAAGTGCCAGTTACCCCAGGCTGCAGCTCCTAGTGCATCCAGACCCAGATCCAGAGAGAGCCCTGCTCTGGGAAAGGAGGTAGGAGGGATGTCCCCAACTGCCTTTAGTCTCTAGGTCATACTGCTGTGGATATTCCACCTGCAGCCTCCCTGCCTGACTCTGGGGCGACCCTGGGCTATCCCAGCTGTCACTGTGAGGGTACCAGTGCTTCCCAGTACTGCAGAAAGGGATGCAGCTGAGGGGGGTTTGTCTGCTGACTGAGGTGCCAGCTGCAACCCCAAAAAAATTACTTTTGTGCTATTCGTTCTTACTGACAGTTCGTATACTGCTGCCCAGAGAAAGCTTTGCTCCGCTCCCCCTTCCCTTCAGGCAGAAATAATCACTGCCTGCCACCAAAGAAAATCTCACCTTCCTGGAGAGGGAGGAGGGAGGGTTGTGTTTAATATAATTTGGAGTCCAGTGGAGCTGTTTACTCACTTTATTTTCTTCCTGATGCCTTAGAGCTGGTTGGAAATGTCTGTGCTTGTGATACTTTTGAATACATTCAGCAACGCCCAGGAAAACAAAGCTGCCAATGGCTTTTGCAAAACCCTGAACCACCAGAGCCACGAGCATGGTGTGAGGGGACAAGAGGACCTGTGTGTCACAGAAGCCCCAAACTGCAGCACAGGGGTTACATGCCTGCCCTGAGTGCTGAGGGAACATTTCTGAGCATGATTTGTGCTCTAGCAATGATGATGCTCCAGGGCAAGAGGAGCACAGCTGGGGACCCAGGGCAGCCTCCACTGGTGACGTGCAACACGGGGACACCAAATGTGTGCACGGGCAGAAAGCTCAGGGGCACCCATGGCACATGAAGGGGCCACGTGACAAAGCCAGGGGTGCAGCGTGGGTGCTGGGGAGTGGGGCACAGCACCCCCAGCTCTGCCAGCAGCACCGCTCTTCCCACCCAGCTGTGGGATGTGGGTGACAACCAACAATCTGGGCCAGACCCTGGCCTGATTTCCCTCCTCTGATTCCCACAGTGCTTGCACCAATAGATCTTGTCCTAAAGAGTTTATCCAAAGCCTATTTGCATGCTGGTCCTCCAGACTGAGGCTCACCTTCTCTGCAGGATACACCTTCTTGGAGGCATTTTACCGCTCTCTGCTATGGGATGAGCCATAAATTAGCCTGGGAACAGCTTGCTTTGCTGTTCCTGTGTATTTTCAACCTCAGCTCCATTTTAATATATGATAATATAGACGGTACTGTCCCCAGCCAGGATCCAGAAGGAGTGAGATGATTAAAAATAATTCATCTTACACTGAATTAAACAACTGAGAGCCTCAGGAATGGTCCCATTTGAGTTTGGTACAAATCACGAGTGACAATCTGGGTCAGTTTTTATTGGACCTGCACCTTTTTGCCAGCCCTAAATCTGCCAGCCATCACATAGGTTTAATAAGAAGGGACAACAAAGAGGCAAAAAAGGTCAATCTCTATTCGAGAAGGAGGTGGAAGGAGCAGGGTAGACAGGGCAGGGGAAGGTGGTGTGTCCTGGCAAACATGCAGCAGGTGATGTTTCCCCAGGAGAGGGACAGACAGCGCTGCCCTGGGTTCTTTGGAAAGCAAACAGGCTGCACCTGGAGCCCATTCTGCTGTTTGCTGAGACTCGGCAGCCTGGACCACTTGTGGTTTCCTCTCTGAGTCGTGCCTCTGCCCACAGTGACATACAGAAAGTGAGGGAATGCAGATGAGATGTGCCTGGCACTTTCTGACCAGCCGAGGCGCTGGGGGCACAGGGCTGCTCTGCCCACCTTTCGCTGGGAAAGTGGCAGCAGGTTCCCCTTCCAGCCACCTCTGCTGAGCCACAAAACCCTCCGTGCATGCCATCCCCTGTGTCAGGAGGTCTGTGTGCTGCATTCCCCCACCTTGGATTGAACCACTCCACTTCCCCCTCCCGGAAATAACACGAGCAAGAGTGAGAATGACTCATCTGTGCATATGAAGACATGTATATGCACACACACGAACATATCTTATATGTTGAGAGCCTGGGGCAAAAATTTCACCCAGCTCTTGAGCTCCTTGGTTCACATGGTTCTGTGAGGTTTAGTGAAAAAAAAACAAAACAAAAACAACCAACCAGTAAAAAAAAAATCAGAAGAGTGCCAAAATAGTAAGGAATTAGGAGAATTGAAATCCTGTTAGCATGTCTCTAGCTTGAAAGGAGGCCTTCCTCCTAGTGTCTGTGTATGCATTTTTGTCCCCCATGATCTCAAACCAGCATGACTGTTTAGTGAGTGGTGGGCTGGCTTGCTCTGCTTCAAATCCAACTGCACCATGTAAACCCCAATCACTGCTATTTGCCTGGGAATTGGATAGATGGTTTCTTTCCCTGTCTTTGTAAGCAGCTCCTTTGACATGGTTCCTGGCCAGCGATGCTGATAATGACCACTACACACACGCCTGTGCCTCAGTTTCAGGCTGAGTGAAGACAATCAGGCAACATTCGTCCAGATCATTCCTGAATTCAGCTTTAAACTCTTCCTCTTCCATAAAGGTCCCTGGAATGGTGCAACATCCCAACGAAGGCTTGTGAAGCTTTGTACCTGTTTCTGGTGTTTCCTTGTCCCATTTTCCACTGGGTTGCACGGAATTCAGTGTTGAATGACTGCAGCAAGGACATGGAGGCCTAGAATCACAGAACCAATTAGGTTGGCAAGGGCCTGCATCTAAGATCATCAAACCCAACCATAAACCCTGCACTGCCAAGCCCACTGCTAAACCACCCTCCTAAGTGCCAAATCAACACATCTTTTAAACACCTTTTCAGTTCCCTGTGCCAACCACGGCCAAGCACATCTGAAGGTACAGAACCCCATCACAACTGAGGCCATGTACGGTTCCCACTTGCAAGCAGCGGAAGGCAACAGAGTTGGACCCTTGGCCACCAAAGCACAACAGTCAACATCAGCATTCTGTGGTGGGGAGCTCAGCTCTGCTGCCAGCCCTCCTCTCTGCCTTGGCACGTGGCATTGTTACTGCTCCAGACCTCCCCCAGCCAGCAGAGCCAAATGTGACAATAGGATGGGTCTTGAAAAAAGGGAAACCTTTTAATTATCCTGCCAGGAAAGGTGAGCTGGTAAATGGGTCTTGCTGCCCAGGGGTTTTGCAGCAGGGAAGAGAAATCAGTCATTCACCACAGTGCTGTTGTGACGGGCTATGACAAACATCCTGAGGCAGCTGTGTCTGGTCACAGAGTCATCAGATGGCACAGCCTAGGAAGAGCAGCTGCTCCCTTTTGTTGGGTCAGAGACCCTTCTCCACAGCAGCCCCCTCAGTGACCACTCGTGCCCTGGCAGTGTGACACGATGTGTTTCATCAGCTATTGGGAGGATGTTAAGCTCAGTGACATCCATTGCAGCCAAGCTACATTGTTTAATAAAGAGCACATAATCACAGACATCAGCTGCAGAGGATTAAGGCTGCTTTCCCCCTCCAGTGTATTTTACCTACATCTCTTTTGCTACATTTTCTCTGCTCAGCCTTTCCTCCTCAGGACTGCTCTTGCTGGTTGTCTCACGGAGAGCGGAGTGAGTGTGTGAATGGTACAACTGCAGAGGAAGGAAGTGGTGTTGCTGATTCAATAGAGTGTGCTTTTCCTTCTGAGTCAGTACAGAACAACTGTCTCACTGTGCTCAGAACATATTAGAACAAGAAGTCTGCCTCTGGTGTGTGTGGGCTTGTGTTTTAATCTCTCTGACCCAGAACGTGGAAAGGTAGCACAGAAGGGATTTCAATTATCTTGAAAGTTACTAAAGTCCAATTAAAAGTCTAGAGTCATCACAGCAGGCCACCCATCCACAGTATCACTCTGTGGGCCCATTGATGTGATATATCCAGAAATTACAGGACATGAACCTGCTTCTAGAAAACAGAATGTGTCAAGAAGCAGTGTTGTTAAAGGCCATGACATTTCTGGATCACACAAGATCCTGCCTAGAACTGGCAGCTGGATCCCATGAAGGCTTGACCAAGAGACAGCTGGGAGGATGGGGAGAAAATGTGAAGGACAAGGATATAAAGTTATAAAGCGAAATTTCCAGAATTTTCTGCAGTAAGTAGATCAGAGGTAGGAAGCCTGCAAGAAAATCTAAGCTTTGCTGGACCAATCAAGACAAATACTGAAGAAATGGAAATTACACAGCAACTAAATTATTAGTTCAATTCAAACTTTATCCCTCAGGCTGTCAGGGTGATATCTGGTTCTAACAAGAAGAGGTGATTTGCTGGTACAGTGAAAACTAAAAGAAGAAAAATTGGAAACAACTCCAGCTTGGGAGGAAAGTCACAGCGGTCATACTACCTATGCAGAGGAACCAGCGGGAGCTTCTGAGTGAAGGAGCCAAGACACTTTAAAGAATTGCAGGGATGCATTCAAATCAGTTCCTGTGTCATGGGTTGGAAAACAGCAAATGTTTTGATTAATATTTTTGTTTACAATATTATTTAAAACATGAAACAGCCTCCAATTTCAAAGTTTCATGCACATTTCTCACAGGCCAAGGCTGCAGGAAATGCGGGTAGTGTCTTCTTTCATTATACTTTCTATTAAGCTCATTTCACCTCAAAGGTTTGGGTGAGTTTGAGCCCTAAACCAAAAGCAAAACTCAAGCAGGCATAAAGGTAAGGCAATGGAAAGTGATTGCCCAAGCCACTGTGAACTGAAACTGCCATGTTATGCACAGGTGTCAGAAACACATTGAGCTCACATTGCAGCATCCTGGAGCAGCAAAGGACTCTGGCTTCCAGCTATGAAGTTCTCATGAGCAGAACAGACTTCTCCACAAACTGGTGAAAGCTGCCCGTGCACCACAGGTGATGGTCAGGGAACCTGATCCCAGCTGCTGGGTGGCCAGGGATGTCAGTGCCCTGTATGTGCAACTGTGAGGGGTGTTTAATTCTCTCCTGTGCTCTCCCAGCAGCCTGCTCTTCATGTTATTGTGGTGTTTTTCAATTGGGCAACAAAAAATCTGCTATGTATGGCTTTGTTTTTGTTATTCCTGGGCAGTGGGTGAGACACCACAGGGATTTTCTTGGGACAGACTTCGGCTCAGTGCCCAGTTCTTGATTTCAGGGTACGGATCGTGGGCTGAAGGATTCCACTGCCATGGATTGGCTGCCTGGTAGAGCTCTGTCTCTTTTGAGTACATCTCGAACTTTTATTGTAGAGAGCACTTTTGTGCAAGGGAAAAGAATTTACCAATCTGAGTTTCATGCTGCTTTAAAATCGTCTAGGCCAAGGTTGTCTCAAAAAAAAGTGTCTCAAGGATACAGCTGCAGGCTTCAAACCTGATTCAATAGCTTGCTGTCTTTCTGTAAAGTGCCTTTGGTGCTCTGCAGGAACAATGTGGTGCGTGAAATTAAGTACAACTCTTTGGCAAATATAAATTAAGCTTCAGCTGAAATACACTGTTCCCAAGGCTTTCTTAAAATGAAGCAAGATGGTCCTAGACTTGAAATGCATTATATTTATACTCTTACCTTCCCATTCCTTACTCCCCACCAAACTCTCCTCACTTGTTCTGCTCTTAAATCACATTTTGAAACACCAGCCTATGTGTGTGCACAGACACACAAACACAGAGGCAGAGCCCTCAGGAAGGCTGTCCCATTGCAGCACTTCGTATGGTTTCATGATATGAATGTGCTGCTCTGTGTGCTGCTGCCCGCAGGCTGCGGCAGGAGCCCTGCAGCTCTGGGACACAGCCTGGCCAAAAGTCATACCGAGATAGGTGAAATTGCAAAAAGAGAAAGCTGACCACAGCTGCTCCTCTGTGCTGCTGACAGCCACCATCTGGGCAGGCTCTGTGCCCCAGCGCTGCAGCTGCCCAAAACCTTGTCCTCACAGGGAGGCCAGTGGTCCCCCAGGTGAGGTGTATTTCAACTCAAAATCTGATGGCAATCCTGTCACTGGTTAAAAAAGCCAATGCACTGAAAGCAGCATAAACTTCCTCTAGAGCACAGGCATTTTCTGGATGCTGGTTGGATAAATCCATGGGTGCAAGGGAATGATCAGCTCCACTGAGTACAAAGCTCTCCTCCTTCAGAGAGAGGCAAGGATGAAACACAGGGGCTATGTGAGGCTTTGCTGTGGAAATGGAAGGAAGGAAGGAAGGAAGGAAGGAAGGAAGGAAGGTGAGGTGGCTCTGCAGCCTCCCTGCCCACATGATACTGCACCAGGCAGCAAATATGCTTTTACTCACAGGAACAGCTTTGCCATCCAAAAATCCAGTGCAGGAAGTTAGGCAGATGGGCAGATGCAGAACTTCCCAGTGGGTGAGGGTCCAAGACTGAGCCTGGGGCTGGAGTAAGATGAGCACATTGGGAGTGAGGGAACTGTCCAGCAGGACACAATGGAGGAATTGTCCAAGGATGGGGATGGAGGAAGATAAACTGTTCTGGCAGTCAGACAAGCAGCCTGCTTCCAGAAACTTACGGTAAAAGCATTTCAGGGCTCCAAGGGGCCCCCCAGCAGCTGCTTCTGTCAGTGTCCCAGGTTCAGCAGGTCTCTGGAATGCATTTCTCACCCACATTCAAGAGAGTTTGGCTTGTTTAGTCTAGCAAAACTAAGGAGGAGAGGGCATAGCTTTGTTGTCTGTAAATACACCAGAGGCTGAGGTGGGAGAAGACCTATTCAAGCTAAAAGATCCTGTTGGCATGAAAACAAATGAGGGATCAGTTGCTGTATGAGAATATTTGGGATAAAAATTAGGAGGTTTCTACCTGGCAAGGACTTTGACAACAGCTGCCTGCAAGGAGAGGGGTCTCTGGGGAATGGCACTATTTTGAGGATGAAGCTTGTGTAATTTTAGGAGGAGATAATAAAATACTGGATGAGCAGCGGACTGGGAAGTCCTTTATAGCTGGAATAGGGGCAAAGAAAATGGCATGAGAAATAGAAAAGCAAGAACTGGAACTGAGCTCTGTGGAGGATGCTCACAGAGAACAGAGAAGCATTTCCAAATGGGCAATGGATAAGCCTCAATGAAAAGGACAAAAGAGGCCAAAAGCTTTTGGAAGTATAGGTGAAACATCTCTCACCTCGTCAACAGTGTCTGGGGAATTGTCTCTCCGGTGAAGTGGTCTGTATTTATCCATGCACCACCTGCCTGGAAGGCAGTGCTGGCTTGTAAGCAGATAAAATAAAAATCACAGCATCCAAGGCATTTCTGTCTTCCAATTACTGCTGTTTGGAACATCAGAGATGTTCTTTCCAGGTGAATCCAAAGGATTTCCATCAACTCCGAAACACAGAAGAAAGATTCAGGAAAATCAGTCTGCAAAAGAATATCTGATGGCTTTCAGCTGGGGCTTGCCTCTCTGTACCCATCTATTTACAAACATAAAATCCTCTGCTGAGGAGAAAATCACGGGTCATGGAGAGCTCTGTGCATGTAGGAGCAGGGAGTTTTTCCAATGGGTGATAAGCACCCCTCCATACCCAACCTTATCATCACATCTGAGCCACAGCCTTGGAATAGGAAATAAAAACCTCTGCTTCAGGAAACACAGCATGTCCAGGAGAAGGGTCCCAGATGGCAATGCCTCTTCTATGTCTCAATGGCAACATCTGCTTTATGGCAAAGAGAAAATCCTCTGGTGGAAAGATTTTTGAGGGAAAACCACAGAGTTTTAGAAACTAGAACCTGCCTATGAAGGAGAAGGATTCCAATGTGCCACCCCATAACAAGTCCCCCAGCTGGTAGGTGTAAGACACATTGATATATTTTTCCATGCCTGCATTCTTTAAAGCACAGATCTGAGGCCAGGATACACTGGGAATGGGAGACTGTGCAGCCAAACAGCCTCACTTATTTCTGGGGAGAGAGCAGTGTGCCTAGAGGTATTAATCTGTGAGTGGGAGGGAAGGCGAAAGCTGGGAAACCCAGGCCTGTATCTGTATCCGTGTTTCCACATATGCATATAAAAAAATATGTATATACACAGAGGGAAAACAAAACAAAACAGAACAGTCCATTGCACACGGTCCTCCCCCAGGGAGAGAGCGAGAGAACAAACAAGCGGCAGATGTGAACCATGTCACCGCGCCTAGCGCAGCAGGAAGAGCAGGTCCCGTGGTGACAAGGTGGGGTGACAAGCCACCAGAGCAGGGAGCAGCAGGAGACCCCCGAGGCAGGAGGAGACCACAAGGCAGAGAGGTCCTGGAGGTGCAGGCGCACAGGCCGCTCTCCTCCCTTGGCATCGCCCCAAGGTGAGGAAGTGCCTGGTGCCAAGGTGGACTTTAAGGAATGGCCCTGAGCCCCTCCATGGAAGAACAGATGGGACAGGAGGGCTGCAGGGTGACTTTTTCACAGAGAGCTGCAGCAAAGCCCAGAGCTGACCTGCAGCCTTGAGCTTTGTGCCAATCCCAATGCCAGGAAGTGTGTGCTCCTGTACTGCCTGCAAAGAGCAGAAATGAGAGAAAGAGAGACATCTTCTAGCCAGTTTAATCAAAGATAATGCAGAGATCTGTTTCTCAGTTAGATATATCTATTTCTATTTTCCAAAAGAGCATAAAGTGCCTTGGAGAAGAAACAGGAACATAGGCCCTCTGTCCCTGGCTTACCCTTTAGTGGTGTTCTGTGTTCCCTTGTCCATCCTGGGGCAGTGGTGCTGAATGCTGATAAGGCCAGACTTGGACCAGCCTCAGTCAGACAGTTGGTGCAATTTGACTTTAGATAATACTTAATGATTTGTTTTTAGCATCAGGCTGGGGTGAGTTGGGGTATTTGTTGTTGTTGTTGTTGATTTTGTTGTTATTGCTTCTCCCCCTCCTTCTTTTCCAACCAATTAGGTTCAATTTGTTTTGGCAGAGGACATGATTAGTGGGGCTGGGCTCCAGATGGTTGGGCGCTCAGCCGCTCACCATAAATAACGCTGGATGAGCAGTGCTCCTGCATGCAAAGCTGGGACATGAAAGGCCCAGGTCGTCAGATCAGAGCATCCCATGGCTGGCTCAGTGGCACCGTACCTGAGCCCTTTGGAAAAGGCGCTGACTGACTTTTCCTTCGGTATCTCCAGATACAGGTTTGTTTCCACTCCCAGGCAGTCACTGGCAGGGCACCACTCACCCAGCTGCTCCCTCCTCTCTGAATTAACCTCCCCTCACTGGGTCAGCCCAGAGCTGCAGCTGAGCCTTAGCAGACACGGAGAACGTCTCTCCTATTTCCCCTTGCAGCGCCCTTTGGTTTGTGTGAAGATATCTGATCTTGCTCCTGGTATGGATCCACAAGTGAAGGGGAGCATTCTGTGGGGCTGATGAGCCCAGCCAAACACCAGTGTGGAGTGGGACTGAGCTGCCACGTGTCCCAGGTGAACAGTCAGGCCTGCTGTATTGGCACTGTGGCAGCCAGGCCCTTGGACCTCCCTCAAAATTCTAACAGGGCTCTTTAGGAAGGGGTCAGTAATGCAGTGGGTAGAGATAACCTTAGTAAGGAAGCAGATCCAGCAAAGAAACATGGAAGATTTGTCAAAATTTTTCAAAATCTGACACTTTCAGTTGTTTTTCAAATAAATAATGCTTTTTATCAAAGCAATGCCCAACTCCATATTGTTGTGAAACCTTAAAAATTACCTTCTATAGCAGACTGTAAGATCTTCAATGAGAGAAGAAATTAAAGCAATTTATCGTTATTGTTCTACCAGTATTTAGGAAATACTCAGTGAATTGCAAACTAAACAGCTATTCAACATTTTACATTCTCTTAGGAAAGCAAGCATTTGCTGAGAATGTCCTATGCTTTAGGACAAAGCTGGTTGTTGACTTTGCATGTAACAAACAGCAGGTTCCATTCTGTACAGTAAGTTTACCATGGATATAATGTGACTATTGTGTTAAAGTTAAGGGGCAGACAGTACAGCAAGGAGGAAGTAGCTATGAAGTGTTAAAATGTCTTTGAACTGAGCATTTCAAGCCTTTGAACTGAGCTCTTTTCCTCCCACCTCTCAGTGCCACAAGCTGCCCTGTTCTTCCCTGGCGCATGTCAGGTTGCCCAGGGAGTCTCAGTCACCCACAGGAGCACAGCACAGCACAGCAGACACACCTGAAACTGGCACCTGCAAACGGGGAAATAAACCCCGGTTCCATTCTCGTCCATAGTCCAGCTCTGCAAGCTCACACCTCTGTGTTGGAGGGTTCACAGGGGCAAAACCCAGATCCCTGTCCCTCACTGAGCACTGTCCCCAAAAGACTCACGAGATGTGCATGCCTTGACCATTGAGCAACCTCAGGCTCTGCTCTCTGGACTGTTTGCATTGTAAATCCTCACGCCCAAGCTCCACTCGAGTCTGGAAGACCGCTGCAGTTCTTTCAGAGTTTCTATCTTTTGGGGGCTATAATGTTAGCCAAACTCCTGCTGCTGGAGAGACATACATATTGGAGGATGTTATGGCTCTGTCTGCAGGTAGACAGCCCATGACCAACCCTTGGTAAGCTGAAGATGCCTCTCACATGGCTCAGCTGCAATTTTGGGCTGCAGCTAAGTTCATGGCAGCCTCCTGCAGAGGAAGCCTGGTGCACAGACAGCTGCTCCTGGGCATATATTTGCTCATAACAAGGGAGCTCACTATTCCATCTCTGAGCTTCCTGGATAGCTTTTCTTTATTGACCGATATCAGGGAGGAGCAATGTCAGAAGAGATTCATCTTAGGGAGCGCTGGACAAAGCTGCTTTGCACACGATCCAGGATGTGCTTGCTCCATGCACAAGGCAACTGTTTAGCAGTGTTGCACAGGTGTGGAGTGTTTATACAAGTGAATGGAGCTGGTCTCATTGCCACATGCAGAAGGCTGGAGCTGCAGTGAAGTGCTGGTGCAAGTGCTGTAAATGCCAATACAACCAGTCACATGTGGCCCATCTTGCCTGGAGCACAGGTGTAGCTGTGCCACTCCAGTGATGTCTCACAGGGAACAAAGATAAGATTGTCTTCCAGTCACTGTGTTGTCTCCAGTTGGAGATTTTCTGGAGGGATGCTGTAGAAACAAACTTTAGGTCAAACAGAAGCACTGGGACCCCTGGGTGTCAGTTGTAAATCCCATGGCCATGGTAGGTGGCCACATGCAAAGAGGTGGAACAGATGTTCATAACCAGTAAGACTTGTTCTGGTCTAGCTTAAAAACTTGAAAATTGGAGATGCAGCAAGGCCTCTGAATATAACACTGACCAGAACCCACAGTTCACAGAGCTGTTCTCAAACAGGTTTACATACAGCTCTATTTATTATCTCTGGACCCATTGCAAACCCATGTGTACAGTCACACGTATTTTGCAAAATGCCTGAGAGAACCATGACAGAATCTAAAGGAGTTAGAGATAGAAGTGATCTATCAGATCCATTTGCAATCTCTCATGAGCCAGGCAGAATTTTTCCCTGGGCTATATTCATTGCTTTGCCTCGTCTTGTTTTTAATCACTCAAGCAAAGAGACTAGAACAGCCAAGAAAAGTTATGTCATATTGCTGCAGCAGCGGCACTGGGGAATCTTGTATCTCTGATCAGAACTGAGTCCCACAGTTGTACAATGTATACTTACCAAGCATGCTTGATGTGGTTAAAAAAATCCTATGCAGAAACGCATTTAATTTCTGTAAGTATTCGTCTTCCAAGAATTTTTGAGACATTGCAATAAACATAGCCAAAGCCATCATTCAGCAAATTGAAATCACACTCGTATTAATGTGGTTGCTATATTCATATACAATTTAACCCTCATGACTTTATCTTGTAATCCAGTAACGTGTGTAGGTCAACAGAAGTTATCAGAGAGCTGAGTGAGCTTTCTTTTCCACCATCTCCTTCACCACTTCCTTGACTTAAAGCACTTCATCCAGAGATCCCTCACTTAGGCAGAGCACAATTCCTAACATATCTCTCCTGTTCTCCACTGAGAATCTCTTTCATGTATTCAGTGAATTCAGTGTTGTTTTCTAAGGTCTTCTTACAGGTCTGCCCTTTTGTGGCAGTGACTGCTTCCAGAAGGGTGATGTTCCACCTCATGGAAACAAAGAGAAACAAATTACTCAGAAAACAGTGTGATTGTAGAAGTAATTTTTTATCATCCAGGGTCCTAGTTTTCTTCCCTGGAAAGCATAAAAGAGGAAGGTCCCCTCCCAGCAGCCTGAAGAGTTTGCAGCAGAGGCAAGTTGCAATGTGCATGCCATGCTCCGGTAGCTGGGCTCACATGAAGTATAAGGAATCAGTTCTTACAGCCAGAGACACGGGTCTCTGAGAAAAAACACCCAGTGTATTTCCTAGCTCAGTTCCACCTACTCAACAGACGTGTTTTTTGTGTTAAAGTAACCCAGGAGGTTTCTGGGGTCAACAGAGTTAAACAAAACAACCAGCAAAAACACTGTGGTCTAGGAAAGGGCAAGATTTTTTTCAAAGCTCAGCTCCCCTTGGCAGTGCAGCTCCTAAATGGAGGGATGAAAGTGTTTAAGTCATCAGAAAGAGCAGGCAGTGACCTGCAGTAAAATACATGGCCTGGTGAGATATGTCTCATCTTGCTAATGACCTCCCGAGCTGGGTCAGCAGATGCCATTGTGGGGGACACCATCAACTGCAAGGCAGCAGACACAGCTCTGCTGTCTTGGCATGCCTCCATCCTCACTGCAGCCTGGGTACACCAGCTCCACAGAGGACCAGTGAAGGCAATTCAACTTTTTGGAAATAACACCCAGCAGTGGGGATTCTCCACAAACTTTTCAAGAGAACAGTCTCACCAGAAATCCAGTCTTTCCTATGAGGTGCAGATCCTGAAACCAACAACCTCTCTGAAACTGTTTGGCTGCAGTCACTTACCCTTTCTTACCAGAACTACATAAAGGCACCAATGAAAACGGAGTGAAATTATACGGACATCTCAAACTTGCAAAAAAAAGTTTGGGATTTTGCTTAGTCAAATACTTGAGCTAGAAATTTTGGGGCAATTGTAAATTTTACACCACCAAGCTCATCCTATTATTTTCAGGCAAAGCTGGCATTTTTCTGCCCTTAGCACATGGCTCTGCCTAATGAGGATACAGAGCAGGGCAGCCCAGAGCCAGCCTGACGCCTGGCCCAGTAACCATCTTCTGGCATGGAGAAAAATGGCTGAGGATTGATGGGTTGGGAGCATGGTGCCAGACGCTTCCTGCTGCTCCAGCTCATCTCGGATCTATCTGGATACCCTTCCTCCCTGCCCAGCTGGCAGATTGTGTGGACTGCAACAGAGCAAACTGGGCCATAGGGCAGAGTTTGCTCCTCTGTGCAATACAGGAGCTAATCTCATTGCTGCAGAGTGAAATTTGGTTCCATGAAGGCTTTTGAGTTTAGGCCCATGTGTCCCTGATGTAAGACTTTTTCCAAGTGGTACAGAGCCTTCTCCAGATCTTGTAACACTGGAGTGTTGCAAGTCAGAGACCCGCACTGCCAGGTATAGCCAGGTTCATGGTCCTCAGGTCCTCCCAGGCTGGGACTTGGCATTGCTGCCATGTGCAGAGAAGCACTCTAGGTATTTCTCCCCCATTAGCATGTCCCTGCCACACAAGTCTCATTTCGGCACAACACGTATTGCTAAATCTACACACCTTGTAATCCTCACCCTCTCAAGAAAGAGAGAAAACCCGATACACAGCAGAGATATGCCACGCACAGCCCTCCCCACCAGCAGCGGCCATCTCGGCTGGAGTGGCTGGGGTGTATCTCAGCACCTAAAGGTACCCTCTCCCCTTAAAAATAATGAACTTTTAAACTTTGGGCCTTAGATGAGGGTGTGGGGGAGGGTTGGAAGTGGCCCCATTGCTTCATGCAGCACATTAGCAACCGAGTTCACTTCACAAACACAAGGTGCGCTGTCAGAATAGCCCAGGGCAAAGTTTGTACTTTGCTTGAATTCTAACTTTTGTTTACCAAGGTAATAAACCGGTCTTCTCTTCCAGGTGTAAATGCTATTATGAAAAGGCATATTTGTGTTTCATCTCACCTCAGATGTACAGTATGTGCTCACATCCTACACTGTGTGTACAGCCCACATTGCTCCAGAGCCAGCAGAAGAAAAGACAAGGGGTAAAAATAAATAGCCCCACTCTGTCCTCAAAAAACAGTGCGTTCTGGAGAATCTTGGAGTTTGTTTAGATCTCTTTGCCTTCAGACCCTATGTGCAGCCCTTGCTCTACCCTGTGTAGACTAGGCCAGATCTTTCTTGCTCTTCCCCATTAATGCAGCTGAGCAGACCCAGTGCAGGGAGCTGATGGGCATGAACTGTTTGTTTCGTGCAGACAAGTTGATCTCTAAAGAGTGGAGTTTAATTTCCACTAAACTAGTTGGGTTGCCAGTTTGGCTCCCTCCGCCTAAAACCGCCTGCATCTCCATCATGCCACGTGCATTGAGATGTATTGCATTCAGTGTAATCTCACTGAAACTGATGGGAGAGGAGAAGGAGGTGGGGGGGAAAAAAAAGAAAGAAAAAAGCCTGGCATTGTTTTTTTCTTGCACTTCACCTCCTGTTCCTGGTGTCGTGCCCACTTGGCAAGATTTAGAGATAGCAGATGAGCTCTGGATAAAAATGACCTAAATGTTTCCTCATCCCTTCAAACCTGTTCGGTGGCCTTCTGTCTCCAAGCCACTGGTAGCCTGGCCTGGCCGCTGTGGCTGCCACCTGAATGCTACTGAAAACCAACGCCACGAGACCTGCAGCTACTGAAACAATCACAGCCTCAGTCCAGAGTGCGGATCACCCAGCACAACATGGCATGGCACGGCATGGCACGGTAGGCATGGGCGAGAGCACTGCCTGCCAAACCAGTGAGGCCTCTCCTGGCATCACCTCGCTCCTCTCACACTGAGCTTGTAAAATTTCATGAGATGACACCTTGAAAAGCTAAATGTGAAATGCCAGGCTTGGATGGGGACTTCCCAGAAGCTGCCCAGCTGCAGGTCAGCAGTTTTTTCCTTCCTCGCCTGCTGTAGCCCTCTATGAGCAAATTTAAGAGGGCAATAACCACACAGTAAGTCCTTTTTTTTTTTTTACACCAACCATTTAATCTATTAAAAGCCTGTGCCCATAACTCCATCTGTATTACAGAAGAGCTGCTGCAGAGAGGCAAAGAAATGGTCTGAAGAAGACCACAGCCTAGAAGTGTGTGGTGCTGGCCCGCTGTGCCCAGCGCGGGCGCTTTCTCTGAACGCCTTTGCTCCTGAAATCAGCAGCCCCACGGAGGGAGCCAGGCCGCCAGTGCCGCACAGGTCTGAGCCTGCCCCAGCCCAGACACCTTCTCCACCCCGCTGTTTACACCGAAGTGCTTGCTCTGGCACAGGCTGAAACTGAGCCCTGGCTCCTGCACCCAGCGGGGCCCCAGCACACTCCACTCCCCATGGGCAGCGACAGAGTCTGGACCCCTTCAGTGCTGCCCACCCCTCCATGGACCTCGCATGGACCTGCCGGTGCCAGTGTTGGACTCAAGCGATCACAAGGCAAGGAGCTGTGGTGCAGATGGAAGAATGGAGGTCCCCAGCTGCACGTGCTCATGCTCCTCTTTGCTTCTGGAGTCACAGAAGCTGGTTTAGGGTTAGGGTATTTTTAATGTCCACAAAATTCATCGAAGGTTCTTAGCAGCTTTTGCACTTTCTCTTTTATTTTTCTACCTCCAATATTCCTTTATACTTCCACAGTAGGGCTAGAAGGAACATTGCTCACAGGAATGCAATTCTCCCCATCCATCAAACCCAGGCATGACAAGCAGCTCTGCTATCCCTTCCCACAAAATTTCACTCAACCGCATGAGCTGAGGGAGAACATCCTCAGCAGCAGTGACTTCGAGCAGGCTCCTTGCAGCAGTGGAATGAAGAGCACACATCTGACCCATCATAAGCCAGGAGTGGGTAGCTCCTTTCCGCTTTGGAGGGGAAACTGATGCTACCCAGGGAACTGGCATGCGCTCAACTCCTCATCAGGGACTGATTGTAAATGAGCTGCTGGTGGAGGATGGGAACATCACGGGTTTCCCCGCGTGGTTAATTCCTGCCATGGTGCCTCCTTGGATTCACCCACCCTCTTGAGCTGGGTGGGGCAGAGGAGGACACGTCTGGGTCCACCCATGCGCTCCCAAAGAAGGAGCAACGTGTCACCCCAGTTTGGGAACAGGTGTGTTCAGTGGCCAGATCAAGGCGCGTTAGGAGGCCTAGAACTAGTTTGACATGGGCTATTATTTCATGGCATCTCAAGTATATTCCACATGTCCTTTAAGTGCTCCAGCAAAGTAATGGCCCAGGCCAGCCTTTCCAATCATGTTCTTCTAACACGTCAGTTTGGTTCTTCCAGAACAGGGAGGGGGTGGCTTTTTGCCAGCGTTATGTAAGGAGCAGAGGGATTGCGTAAGTTCAGTTGGTCGCAAAGGTGTAAAATAGGCTTTATTGGTAATTACTGCACCTGGAAATTACTCCAGATGCATCTGTGCATATTTTACAAGGAACTTGTCCTTACCTAGATTTAGGGTCTTCTGGAATCCTCTTTCTTCTGGATACTTCTGTTCTCAGAAATGCTCGTGCAAAGGTGAATGTTTGCTTTCATGCGGCAAATGATAGGAGGAGGTTGTATGTCCCTTCACTGAAGCTGTATAAAGTGCTTGGGTTGCTCCACTGACCTGTGATTTGTGCAGTCAGAGGCAGGTGCTTGTTTTAAATCAGTCCCCAGGTGCAAACCTGGGACACTTGATGAGCCCATCCAGTCCTCCTAAGAGTGACAACAAGACCATATGACTGCAACTAAGAAGAATTTCTCTACTTGAGATCTTTCTAGAGAATTAAATAGCAAGTAACACCGGTTAAAAACACAAGTTATTTGACACAATTTCCCAAGCAGGAAAGATCATTGCATTCCATGTGTCCATGTGGGATAGGACCTTGTGTCTTTTAGGAAAAGTGAAAAGTGAAATAGCTTTTAGAAGTGGTCAGAATGTGACTGACTGTAACTCCAGCAACACAAAGAGAAATGGCAAGCTTCACTTTGTTCCTCTATCTCCTATATGTTTAGCATTAAGCATATGGAAAAGGCTTTACAAAACCAAGGCCTGATCAGTAGCTAATGCATTCCCAGGTTCAATAACAAGTACACTTTGTACATCAGAGGAATGGCAGACTGCCCAGAGCTTTTGGGCAGATGCTGTTTCTAAAGAAATTAAATGCATGAATAGATAATAACCAAAGAAATCCCTGCTGGAATAGAGAAAGGACAACCTCCTTCTGATAAAATCAAGTTCTTGCTCAATCATTCCCCACTTGAACACAAAGACCAAATTGAGTCAGTCATGAAGGTCCTGGAGTCTACAAACAAATGGTTGGGCTTCTTTTCTCTTCACTATGCTGTACATTACCTTAGGAACTGGCAAAACACAGCAAGAATGACTTCTCTGTCCCTTTCAACAAGAGGGACATTGCAGGAAGTCGGGTGGCTCTGCTAGGCTGAAGGAGTTTCCCAGTTCTTCCTCAACAGGTTCCCTCCAATCCTCTAAGGGCAGAAGGGAAGGAGGAGAGGAAAGTGTGTTTAAGCTGTGTCCTCATCATGCAAACAGAGGATTCAGGCGAGGAAGACCTGCAGGACAGCAAGCAGGGGAAAAGGGCACCAGTGATGAAAAGATGAACATGAGATTGGTAAGGAGTGGGTGAGCTCTGACGTGGGAAGGAATGAGGTGAGGGTCAGGGCGAGAGGAATGGAGAGAGCTAACCTCAAACCAAACCACCTGGGTATTTCAATCCTTGATTCCAGTCATGGCGCAAGACAAATTCCTCAGCTGGCCTCCCCCACTACCGAATCTTCTCCCTGTGCTGCTGTCAGACCCTGCCTTCATTGCCTGACCACCCTTGGCTGGTGTCACTGGAAGTCCTGTGGGAATTAGACAAATACTTGGCCGTGCTGCATCAACTCCCTGGCAGGGAGAGTTTATACATACAGCAGGACTCAGAGAGTGGGTGGGTAAAATGCACGTGGGGAAGCCAAAACCAGCACCTGAGTGTTGGGATGAAGCTGTTGATGTCGATGTTGGTGTGACTGCTGTCAGCTGCTGGTACAGGGACGTGGTCAGAGGCGCCTGTTCTGTGCCCTGGGAACCAGGCTGCTGCTACCACAGGAAGGGTCTGGGAAGCTCAGAGATGTTTTGCCAAATCTTTTCCAAGAGACAGAGTCCAAGTCTTGCACCTCTTCCTGCTTGTCTCCCATGGTCCATGGGGATGGTATAGCCTCACAAAACCTCTTCCAAGGCCACAGGCCCTGGATGCAAAGGACAGCAACTGTTCTGCCCAGGGTCTGGCTCTGGAAAACAAGGGACAGAGCTAAAGATACAGCTCAGGAGTGGGAACCTGGCACATAGCTGTAGCTGAGAGGCAGGTGGAGATGCCCTGAGCAAAAGGTGGGACACCTTTGGATGTCAAACAAGTGAGACAGTTGCTCAGCAAGCCCATAGGCTTATCCTTTGCCTCCTGGTGAGGATGTCCAGCTGTAGTGTGATTGCCAAGGCAAAACCATGGTATAAATGACAGCACAAGGCCAAGAACGTCTTGCACACAGGCTTGGTGCTCCATCCAGTGGGGTTCTTGACCACTGGGACCACTGGGATGCTTCCTAAATGCCTCGCAGGGAGAGGGAAATTCAGTACAACCAGTCATCGAGGATAGCTGCAATATCTGGTGTTCCTGGATCTCACTCAGTCTCTGAAATGCATTTATGGTCTACGTGACAGGTGGTTTATTTTCAATACCTAGACATAGAAGGCATGTGAGATGATGTGCTGTCATCTAGAACACTTTATTCTTGTTTAGTGCCAACTATGTTACAATATCATTTTGATGTCACCATTTCCTCCCGCTGAAATAAAAAAAAAAAAACAAACCAAAACATTGCTAGACAACATTTCCCAGCAGGGAGACTTCTGGGTTTGTTTTCCATTACACCTGCTTTTTATGACTTCATTGGCTTGTTCAGAAGAGGGGGATAAAAAAACTAGAAGAGAAATGAATGCATTCCTATATTTTTTAATCCTTTTAGTTCTCAAAAGGTCTGAAAAATCCTTTCAAAAATACCTGACTTCAAAGCGTCAACATATAGCTGATGTCATAAAGTATTCATGGGGGCTGGGATTAATGCTGACATGTTTAAAACTGATTAAATTTGAGAACCTGATTGCTAGAGTTGGATTTTCATTATTCCCTGATATGATCAGAAAGTTTCAGAACTTGAGAGTTTCTAAGTATGCAGCGCATCTCTGTGGAGCCCAAACAAACGGCCCGGGGAAAGCAATAACAGGTGGTCCCCAACTGTGGGTACACGGTTTCTTTAACTGCATCTCTCAAACTCAGTTACTCACCCGCAACACTTTCATCCTGATTTGTTCCACAAATCTGCCCTGCTAGGCTCTGCAAGCAGCCGTCAGCTCCTTCATTCCTAGGAGTCTCTCAGGGAGGAGCTGCAGGTGCCAAAGCATTTGCCAGGTGTGGAAGAAGAAAATGGTGCCTGGCAGGGCCAGCCAAACCATTGCCAGCTCCCAGCTCTGTGGCTGTAGGAGACACACACACACATTTCTGAGCACCTTCTCTAGCTATTTGTGCAGGATTTGCTGTAGCACAACACATGGGACTGGATGCAGGCCCCTACCTGCAAAGCATCATGACATAGATGTGGTAAACCAGAGTCTCCAACACCTTTGGGAGATGCTGCTGCACACAGAGAAAGTCTGAGTACTCTTAGAGGAAGTTTTTCCATGCAAAATATTGTCCCTGCTGGAGCCTGACAACCCAGCACCAGCTCCAGGCCCCTCTCAGGAGATCTGTCTTCAGGAAGAGTTTTGCTCCCAGAAGAGAGAGCTCTGCAGAGGATTACTCTGCTCAGTAACCTGTCATGAGGGCTCGTAAATGAGCTCTGCAAGGACCCGTCTCTCCTGGGCGACACTTCAGAGTGCATGGGCTGAAAAAGGCCTGAACTCTGCAGGGAGCCCTGAGGAGACAGGTCAGCGGTTGTGTTCGACTCCTGAGCAGCTCCAGCCCCAAAACTCACGGACAAGAGGAAGGGATGGAGCAAGGGAGCCTGGGCCCATCTGGGATCATCTTGCTCAGGACCTTCCTCACTCAGTCAAGTTGCTGCAGCACAATCTGGCAAGACAAGACTCAAACTTCCCAAGGCAACAGGTGTTGAGCTGGGCTCCACATGGCAATGACATGAGAGAAACTCCCCCAACCTTCTTTCTCTCTTCCTCCTCCTCCTCCTCCTCCTCCTCCTTCTCTTCCTCTTCTCCAGCCCTGGCAGCACATCTCTGCAATGGCTGTGTAACAACAGTGCCCTGGCTCTTGCCCAGCAGGGCTCCCACTGCATCTGGCATTTCTGGGCATGGGCCTGCTGAGTACACCCATCTTAACTGACCCACATCTTTCCACAGGCTGTTTCTGGGGCAGCGTGAGCGTGTTTTGCTAGTGCTGCTCGCATCGCCCCTGCCCTGATAGGGCAGTTTTCCAGGCAGGGCAAACATTTCGTCATCATCTCCTTCATGTTTCTTTTTCTTTCTCATTTCCCTTTTTTCCACCCCCATGTTTTTTTCCTTCAGTATTGCCTAACCTCCACCTGGGTGCAGGTTGTGGGGTGAGCTCACTGTGCTGAGCACTGCCAGCCCCAGGGCCATGCAGAGCCAGTCTTCTCCACCCTGTGGGAGGCATGGGGACTCTGGTGGGAGGCATGGGGCCTGAGGAGTCCACACTGAGCCACTCCAGCCAGGGACACGATCCTCAGCTGCCCTGCTGCACATCCCAGCACGGCATTGGGTAGAGGGAGCTTGGCCATTTCCACCAGCATCCCTGATGAGAAGACACAGCTCACCAGAGAGCAGAGAAAAGCGTCAGCCCCACCACTGTCCTCCACTTGACTGTGGGAAACCAAACCTTGCACTTTCCTGGGGGTGTGGGAGGCACACCACTGCCGGGGTGAGCTGCTGCCTTCCTGCACCTTCTCAGCCCATACCTCCCAAGAGACACAGTGGGAGCTCTGGTGGCAGAGCTCACCAGGAAACGGTGCTTTCTGCAGGAAAAGCTTTTTTTTTTCTTCATTAGTTTCTGCTCTTATTATTTTTTGGAGGGGGGAGGGGAATTGAGCTGGGGGATTTCTCTAAAAGTATATATTACAGGTGAAGAAATATCCATTTTCTGTCTAATCACGAGAATTTTCTTGATGCAGACAAATATCACTTCCCAGAGGGCTGAATTGCTTCTGCTTCCAGTTGCTGAGAACTACACTTTGTTAGATGGGAGTTTGATGAAAACCTTAAGTGGTGGCAAAAATGGAAATTTTGCAGAGATAGCTGCTGGAACCCTCTGAAAGGTCATGCTTTGCTGATGAAAAAAAGTTTAAAACATTTCTTTGCACCAAATCTTTCAGCAGGATGGCTTTGCAAGACAAGAGATGGGTTAGGAAAACAGGATGACGCCACTTTTTTAGGGACAGACACAATGAGGAAAGATGGGGAAGGAATGAAGGTTGCCCGGTGCTAGACATAGGCAGGAAGAGAGACCTGGGACTGATGGCTAAGAGCATGGCTGGGGTTTTGCTTGGGGACTTTTAGTCTCCTAATTCTAGGTTTAGTACCAGTAAGTCACATTTTTCCCCAAAAAAATATTGGTAGAGTAATTCAGAGTGCTACAAAGGTGCTATGCAAATTTCTGGTGGGAAATACAGCTGTCTCAAAACATTGATAGCCTGTGGTTTCATTTATGTGGTGGATGTTAATGTGTCTAATGATTCTGAGGAGAGATGTCTGTAAAAATGAATTTGTTTTGTTTCATGAGCAGTTCTGAAAAGCCAGGAAGGAGGGAATTAGTTCAGTTTGCAACTAGGACTATTAATTTAAATTACAGAAAATGTGAAAGGTGAGGAGAAAATGCTGTGCTTTGATTTGGAGCTATTTACAAGTAAAATGGAGGGGAATTTCAAACTGAAATAAACATTGCAAATATACTTTCTTAGAATTTTTTTTTCTCAGGACAAACAATTTAGTTCAACCAGCACTAATGCTCAAAACTATTTGTCACCAAATTTGCATTTCTCACACAAGGGAAGTTTCAGGTGAAATAATTTCACCCATCCCCAGCTCTGAGCCTGGGAATTGAGGATATCTCCCAGCCCTTTGCCGTTGTGTGAATCAGCTCAACTGGACATTCGTACCAAACCTCTCACTGCTGAGGATACATTTCCAGACCAGGCTTTCCATATTGTATTTGGGCAGCTCTGCCCTTTTAACATTTTGCCAAGGTTTCCCCCCAATGTGGAGTCCCATGCGGAGAGCCCAAGGTGCAGGTCCTCCAGCTCTTGGCTGAGTTTGTGTGGGTCACTGTCCTTCCCAAAATGGCAGAAGGCACGATGCCAGTCTGTAGTGAAGGTCAGGAAACCCACCCCAAGTCATGATCCCACACGGAGACGACCTGTTCCAACCCCACAGCAACCAGCTCATGGGTCCAGAGACAAAAATGTCACTCCCAAACACTCAGCGTGAGGTGCCCATCTCACATGCATGGCTGCAGAAAACCAACCCTTCGGGCTTTGCTCCCTGGTGAGATTCCTTTTCCTGACGGGGGACACAGAGGCCACTTCCCTGCACCAGCCTCCAGGGCTGGAGGGGATGAGCACCCTCCCAGGGGATGAGGGCAGCTGGTCACACATCCCAGCCTGGCTGGACCTTGGCCAATCCTGTCTTTCTGAGGTCCCAGTGAAAATGGCAGTGGACAATAAAAGCACGTGAGGTTAGGAGCAACATTTATCTAAGAAGTAAGTTAACTAAGAGGAAATGGTTTTTCATCAGAAATGACCTGAAAATCTGGTTTGTAGCCATGTACGTTAACTCTTTAGTGGCAGCAAGGTTTGGAGACACCTCTAAGGATTTTCATGAACCTTTCAGAAGGGGATGGAATAAAGCACCTTGGGAAATGGTTCCTATTTTCTAAAATGTCTTGAAAACCACATTAGGGTACCCTGAATTTCCTATGTTCCAGAAGCTAGGCAAAGGAACTTTAATGAACCAGACGTTTTTAAATCCAGCCTCCCATTTTTTCCCACCACTTTAATCATTCCCTGTGACCTGCTAGCCAAACAATGAAGCAGTGTGCTGGGACCTGAGAATCATTCATTAATGTTTACAAGACACTGAGATAACGGGGGGAGAGAGGCATAAAGACAGCATGTATGAATAAATGATAGCAATAATATGTTCAGTCTCTGAGATTACTCAAGCTTTAAAACCTGAGCAGGTGCATAAGTTTTTACAGATTTGGGCCTTAATTTGCTCCAAAAATACTTTCAGGTCAGGCTGTTAACTCCATGAACGAAGCATTCCCTGGATACGCTTGGCTGCTGTGGGCAGGAAGAGGGAAGCTGTCAGATACCAGGAATTTGGCACTATCACCATGCTACTTAAGTCGTGCTAGTTAACTGGAGGAAGGTCATTCACCAAAACACTGTGTTGATAAATGCCACAGAAGTGTGGAGCTGGGGAGGTCCAGAGGAACAAACATTGTTTAGGTTTTACAGTGCAAATTGCTCTAGGAACAGAAAAATGTCTTTCCATTTTTCCTGATCCCAGACATTCCTGGGAGCACAGGCCATGGCTGCGTTATTTTTAAAATCAACAAGTTCTTCTGAAGAAAAAGCATTTCTTGATCTCGTGACTGCCACAGCAGAAAGCTCTGTCCCCTCGCAGTCAGGCGATGCGCTTCCTGCCAGCTGGACTCCCTCGCTGCCTAACCCTGCCCCAGCGAGGCACAAGCTGCCTCTTATCTGCCAGCCTGGGCTGGAGCAGCAGGATTGAGACATTTCAAGATATCATCTGGGAAAGCAAGATAAATCCAGGTGAGCTGATTTGTCAATCTCTGCAGAGCGCACAGCCAGTGCACGGCCCCTGCAGCTCCATCTGAGCCCAGCCCACCCCACCCTGTGCAGCCCCTCCTGGGCACAGGGGGCTGCCCTGCAAGGTCAGGGGGAGCCTGCAGCCTCACCGAGCCCCCATCCTGCACACACACCATGCCCAGGAAGCACCAAGGCCACCCTTCCTAACAGTGTCGTCATTGCATCCTATAAGCAACCCCAAGGGTCTTGTACCAGCTGGAGTAACCGTATCAAAGCTGGATTGTGCAAGAAAAGCAACTTCTTTCCCCTCATCATGAAGTTGGTTACAGTGTGAAGGAAACACCAGCACAACACATTTTACAAGGAAAAGTGCTTCACTCCAGAAAAATGCAAAACTGATACTCCTTCCATTTTATGGCTGTGATTTTGTTGTCCCTTATCTCCATAATACATCATGGCACGCTGTGCCTGAAGGCTGCGCCCCATCACTGGCCTGCACCACCACCTCATAGTTCCAACTTTCTCTGTGTTTTCAGTCTGGTTCTGCACTGGCTACTTTGTACCAGTTGAAACACCTTATCTCCTTTGCTGGATCAAGGTCTCCTCTGTGTGTGTTGCAGTCTAGCAGTCTGGCATGTAGAAATGGCAAGTTTCAGCTATCACCAGCTGTTCTGGGTCTGTGTCCAAGAGACACCGTGCTTCCATCCAACAAGATTTCTTTACAGACTGGCTTAAACCTCACCTACCTGCAGCAGGGTATAAGCCCTTGCTTCCTACTAAGGTTGTGTTCAAGCTGTTCAAGCCTGTGTCTTCCTGAATTAGCACCCAAGTGGGGAAATTCAGTCTGACACGTGGGGCTGGCAGAAGTAAGGCTCAGAAAGCCCAAGGAGGCAGGAATAGCCAGAAGAACCCCAAACAGGGGTTGTGTGTAAACACCTGCAAGGCTGGTGGTCTCACCTGAGATCGTCATCTGGGTGGTCTGTGAAGGTACTTGCAGGGCACAACCAGCCTACCATGGGCTGCTCCTTTAGCTGAAGGGCCTCTTTGGAGCATCTCTTTTTCTGCACCCATTACAAAAGCAGCAGAGTTATCCAGCCCCAGTGAAGATGCTCTCACTGGGTTACCTGCCCAGGTTCACACTGCAGCCCAGTGGCAGGTCCAGAGGAGAAGAACCCCACACCACCCCCCTGCTCCCCTCTTCGCAGCCACTCATCCCCTCACCAGCCCCCAGACAGCAGAAGCTGTCCAAGTCTCCAGACTGAAATTCTCAGTATTATCACTACTGTCACAGCATCTAAAGAGGACCCAAGACCAAAGGACTTGTTTTGCTGGATCCTACACCTCTCATGTTTGCTTGAAGGGAGTTTCTTTGCCTGTGAACACACTCACTGAGTTCCTGGTCTTGCAAACTCTTACAGGCATTACCATAAAACCTCAGAGAAATTACACGGAAAGGAAAATGACCAGGCCCTGCAGAAACAGCCTGTTCCTCTCCCCAAGTTTAATTAATCTGTCCATGGGCTTAAGCTGTTCTGAAACACCTTGTGGAAGATGAAGGCAGGACAGGGAGAGCTCAGGAGATGTTAATGACCCATGGAGAGCACTACTTAGCCAGCACAGGAGCTCTGCTTGTTGCAGTCCTGTGGAGCATATGCTGCTCTGGGAGGCTGTCCTCACATGTGGCTTGTGTTTTCTGTGTATTTGATTGTTCTCAGTCAATGAACAAGTGCGAATGCCTCTACTGAGAGACTCCCTATCAAGGCTGGAGTTTCCTTGTTTTGCATTTCTGCTCATTTCATAAACATATTTACTGTTCTTGAGCATTGCTTTCCATGGAGCTCCACGCCTGAGTGCAACAGCTGCAGTGCTGAACCCTCCAAAGCCACATCTGCAAAGGGGCTTGGAAGTCTGGGCACTGCCTCCCTCGAAGGCAGCGCTGGGCTCTGCAGTGACCTGCTGTGAGCCACCACATCAGTGGTGCTGTGCCAGCACCTTCCTGCTCTGAGCATTCTCTGGCCAGTTCCCTCACTCTCAGAGCTAGACCTGATCTGAGAAACAGACCTGCTCCCTCCCGAGGGAAAGCTCTGCACTGTCGTCTTTTTGCCTTACCCAGACAGACAGAAAGATGAACCCTTGAGATACTGGGAGTGCCGGCTACTAACAAGGTTGGCCAATGCCTGGGATGTCTGGGGGCTTCAGGCATCTTAGCTGAGCTCTTCCTGCTCAAGAGAAGGCTAATTAATCAGCTCTGCTGTTCTGGCATCACCCAAAAGTGCAAATACTTTCTGGCAGGGCAGCAGGCACAAAATTAGCTGCTGCATTAAACTGCCAAATCTCCTTTACTCCTTTATTAGTTGCATTTGGTGATGATGAGGAGTGAGGCATTAACCGGTCCCTGATGGATAAAGAAACTATTACTCTGCTTTCTCTTTGCAGCTGGGAAGAGGAAATAGGTTTTATTACTGAGATTTCCTTGAAGACATTCACTTGACTTTGTGGCATCAAAGACGGAAGAGAAATGAAGAACACAGGAATCTTGGCACAGCAGGAGAGATTGTGCACGGATAATAACAGAGAGAAGCACCAGGTCAATTGGGAGCTGAAATACACTTAGGTGATTGAATCCTTGTGTCGGGTTGAAGCTCTGGCGATCTGCTGGGCTCAACTAATTTCAGCATTACAGCCAGGATCTCTGCGCTGGCACTGAGTGCCTAAACCAGGGAACTTGCTGGGAAGACACAGTCAGGATGGATCAGAATGGAACAGAAGAGACTAAAATAGCATAGAAATGATAGATTATTAATTCTTTGTTGTTTGGTTTTGTTTGGTATTTTTACCCAAGATTAGATTTAGAATTTACTCATCCTAGTTTTAGGCCTAGATCCTGGGTAATATGACATGACCCTACTAAAGGAATGTGCAGACTGGAAGAGCCCACACAAATCACAGTCCATGCCCTGAAATCTCAGAGGGTTCATTTCAGAATGAGATACTGAGTTTCCTAAGGGATAATCCCAAATTCTTGAGTTCGCTACGCATTTGTTAGCAAGACAAACACAGCCTGGACACAGGTGTCCGAGAGATCTAGAGCAGACCAGAGCAAAAGGGCAGAGCTGGTACAGAGCTGACCTAAGCATGGTGGGGGACCAGTGGTCTGTGAACCAATATCTGGGAGGAAACTGGAAGAAACACCCTAACCATGGAAAGGGGCCCTGTGACAGGCAGGCAGAGGCAAAAAGCCAACCTGGCCAAAGAGGATGTGGTAGCCCAGGTCTGTGGGGATCAGGCTCCAAAGCCCAGCAGGTCCCTCCTGTTTTTGGTCACTGAGGGACCCTTCTCATCTCATGGGCATGTGGAGCCCAGTCAGGAGGAGGGTTGGGAAGGGGAACCACAAGAAACCATCTTGTCCTATCACTTCTGACAATGAGGGGAGATGACATGGGCAGCTGGCCAAGGGATATCCTCCTGGACAGGGTGTATTTGAACCTCCTGGGAGGGAAAGTTCAGGCTCCCAGCTCAGGAGCTGGCACAAATATCAGCACGGCATGGTGAGATGAGCTTGTCTCTCAGGACAGGTCAACCAAGAGGCTGGCAGAGGCCAGAGCTTTACTTCTGGTAGCTCTTGCTGGCTGCTGCTCAGGGCACCACTCCCCAATTCTGCTTTACCTCCAATCCTCTTGCCTCCCTCCACCTCACTTTCCACATCTACAAAGTGGAGCTAAAGCTGATTACAGCCCCTAGAATGGAGCTGCATCACTTGGCTTTACCAGTGTTTCAAAAACACCCGGAGATGAAAGGTACTTGAGAAAGCAGAGTATTGTTATTACTAATAATTACAAAAATTAACCAAATATTTGTCTAGCAGCATCCATCCCCACTGCTGCTTCTTACATAAAACACACACATGCTCTAACTGCCAAGCCAAAGCCCCAGAATCACTACATCAGCCCTACAGTATCAAGAAGGGGGGCAAAAAGTGCCCTGGGTCTAAAAAGGGTTGTCTGTTCCAGCAATTAATTTAATTGTCCTAAATATAACCCAGGTATACTGCAGATCCAAATTGCTGGCTGACAACAAACCCAAACAGGGCCCAGAGGCTGCGAGGCAGCAGGTTAAACGCTGCCTCTGAAGCTGCTGGGCTGATCCTGGCACACGAGAATATTTTCTCTTGGTATTCGCCGCCGCTTGCTGCTGTGGAGTTGAATTCTCGTAAAATGTTTATCAATGCCTGGGCATCTTCCAAACCAAGAAAGGGTGCATGAGAAGTGTCCCCTTGCAGTCAGCAGGGACTGGATTTCATCACTTGTTTTAATTCCCGTCTCCATAATTTTATTGCTTTTTTTTCCTCCTGTTTTCTAATAAGCTCTTCTAACACCTAATGAAATCAGTCCTTTTTTCCTTCTACTTACCTCCCCCTGCTGCCATCGCGATTACCTAGACTAGAAAAATACAGAGCACGGGGTCCTGCAGGCTGAGGTTTTAGTGACTGATTTCAACTGACGTGAGCAGAATCAGCAATAAACTTCAATGTCATGGTATTTTGATTCCTCCCTCTTCCATATTGCATGAAATATCTGAAGGGGACAAATGCCAAGGAGTGAGAAAAATTCTTTTGGGTCGTATAACCAAAAATGAAACTAAGAAAGGAGCCATTTCCAGAGGGGGAGATGCAGTCAGCTGTGCAATCTTTATCTGTAATAGATGGCATCTCTCACTGACGTGATCTCTATTATCCTCCAATCTCAGCATCTCACAGGCTTTAATGGATTCTTCCCTCCAGCATCTTTTCAAGACTGTGCCATTGTCCTACACATATTTTACTAACTGGGAGCAGAAGCACCAAGCGGCCAAGACCCAGCTTCCCTAACCTATGCTGGCACACAAGTTCCCGTTGGTCACTGTTTAAAAATCCATCTGTAATCTGGGCACTACATTATTTAACTGGAAATTTATTTGTGAAGGTAAATAAAGTGCTCTGTGACCACAGAGAGGCAAACAAATCTCATAAAATCCAAGTTTGTTATTTCCTGCTCTGCTTTCAAAACAAAACACAATAATTGTAGCAGACAATTAAACTCTCTGATTTCCAAGGGAGGCAGGCATACAAATACTTTTGAGGATCTGAGCCCACATGATTATGTAAGGAATTAGTAGGAGGGAATTAACTCAATCGCTGGAGCATCCTTGTGAAGAGGATCTCATCCACACTTGGGGCTGCCATATGGGAACATGTCAGAGCAAAATGTAAAACTCAGAAATATTTAAAATTTAAATCAGGGAAGTGCCAAAAAATGTCACAGCATTGCTCCATGCCACGGCAATATCTTGCCTGACCCCTTTCTACCTCCTGCCTCACCACCGTGCTGCCTGTACTTCAAAAAGCCAGGAAAAAAAAGCCCAACCTTGCACGTACTCCTTCCAAGCACACGGGACCTCTGTGCGGGACAGTTGCCCACGAACTGCTTGTCCATGCATTACCCTCTGTGCATAGACACAGGCTCTGTGTCAGGGCAAACACTCCCTGGGAACCCATGAGACCTTTGGCAGGAGGATTAGGGGTACCCCATGCCGAGCAGACGCGGCGATGTGGGGATGAGGCAGTACTGGGGCAGGATTTCCACCACCCGGCAAGGATCTCGCATTTCTGCCTCCACCCCGGGGCTGCTCATTCAATACACTGTGATATTAAAACAAAGCTACTCTAAAAACATAAAAAATAAGCAGGAGCGAGCAGGATTTGGGGAAGTAATGGGGAGGGTTGTGGGCCTGATCCTGCTCTTCCTCAGGATGGGGTAACGAGGAGCATTGGGTGAAGGCAGTTCCGAGGTGAGCGCCTTGATTCCAGCCTGGACGGGACATAAAGATCTGGCTTCTTTCCCATATTTTAATGCTTTCACAGTCGAATTTATCATGCTGAAACCAGTGGAGTTGTTTGTAGGAATGAGGACTGTGGCAGCAGCAGACCTGGAAACGCAGAATGCAGACAGTGGGAACCAACCCTCCCTGCCTGGGATGGACGCAGCTCCCAGCACGGCTCTGACAATAAAAGCAAACCTTTCCGGACAGGCAGAGGCTGCCTCGACTGTCACTTTAATTGAAACCTTCTGCAGTCGTATACTTCACCTTACGTTTAATGATTCACCTCTCAAGCAGCCCGCTTGTACCTTTGTAATCTTTCTGAAGGTTAACTTGTTGATCCTCGAAACTTGTCTGGAGGGAAAGAGGCAAATCGCAGGGAGGCTCGGAAGGAAAAAAGTATCAAGTTTACTGATGAAAAGTGTTTTTATTGAGGGAGACGGGAGGAGAAATGAACTGCAAAATTCAGAAGACCCGATGAGACTTTGGAGAGAAAAAAGAAAATAAGAAAAAAAAGGAAAAAAAAGTCAATTAAAAAAATAGGAGGGGTGGGGGGGAGTAGTTGGGTTTAGCTCCCAGTTCCTGTGAGATGGTTTATTTCTGCTTTATAGAAATCAAAAATATATTTATCATTTACCAAATTAAATAAAAATAATCTTAGCATTAAATTATTTTTAGGACATTAAGAGTTACGTTCTTATGGGTAATAATCTATTTGTAACACTGTAATGGAGTAACTGGCAATTTCATACGGCTTCGGGATCGATTTTTTCCTATTTGCCATGTACCTATGCAAATAAATATCCCATTTGATTCATGTCCATATTGTAGGATCTGCCTGCTTCTTTCTTATTCCTTTAATATTTAATTATTTAAAACAAGGAGAAATCTCACGGGAATTTTTGTCTCAAAAAATAGCTGACTTATTCTTGTCATTTGAGAATAACAGAAAAAAGATGTGAAAATCTAATTCTTTTTAAGTCCTAAAACTGAAACTCAAATAAGGACGAGGAGAAAAAAATCTCAAACCCCAGAAACCAAACTTCCTCCCCTCCCTTTTTACATGAATATTCTGAGTTTTTACTGTAGCTATTCATAGTCATACCTAAATGTAGTCTATAAATCTACTAATATATTATTTAACACTCCAACTGCTGGTATAAAAAATTATTAAATATTCTGTTGGCAATACATTTAATTGAATTCTTTTTAGAGACAGCTTGTTATTGCCAGACATGCTTTTAGAGATAGTACGGAGAAATAAAAGAATTTCTGAAGGCAGTGAAACAAATAATTACCATTTTCACCATTACTTCCAGATACCCTCCTATCCAGTCCCTAAATCCTTTAAGTCTAAATCAAAGAGTTTCCGTGAACAAAATTGCACAGATCATTTCAAAGAATATAAAAAATTACGTCGATGTTTTATTTGAAGAGAGAAATTGAAATTCACATAGCACTCGAGACGTCTGGGGAGTTATTAGAGAAAAAACAGAAATAACCCAGGCTAGTTTAGCCTGAACTTTAGAGGCCTGTTTCAAAATGATCAGGGTCAATGTAAATCCGTCTTTTAATTACAATGTGCTTGTGCTTGTAAAAGTTTGAAGCATCGTCCTTCTTCTTAGGTTTTCTGCTGCTTTTTAATATCAGGGATCTGCAAGATTCTCTGAGGCGTAGGAGTAATAAATAATACTATAAACCATCCAAAGCAAGCATTGCCTTTTATTCTTTTTATTATTTTTTCCCCCAACAAAGCAACTTACACATTGGGTTTGAACTGCCTCAGCACAACTCCTAATCAGAGAAGTGTCTGTAGGGGTTAGTGAGGTTTTTCTCATCGTAACATCTGAACACTGACAGATCTGCTGAAAAGGAAAGAGGTCAGCAGTGCTGCTCAGCCACGGGCCAGGGATTTTCAGCTTCCACAGGTCACACACTTCAGTTTGGTGGGTGCCAGGATGAAAGATTTGGGGACAAGCAAGGGATTGGGCTGGGGATGCTGATCAGGTGAAGGCTCCCCCACCATGTCCCCCACCAGGAGGTTTCTTGCCTGGCACGGACAGGCTTTGGTCCATAACTGGTTAAAAATCCATTGGGTGCAGGGAAGGGTGGAAGGTAATTATCTGCAGATTGAAAACTTCTGGATGAAGTTTCCCTTTTAAATCAAAGATGGGGCAGAACAGACGTGGGGCTGCGTGTGCTCAGTGGGATGGGGACAGTCCTTACCCACCTTCCGAGAACTGTTTGCGCACAGCCAGTGTTTGGGAGATCAGGCTGGAGACAGGCAGATACCTTGCTCCTATGTGGCAAGAAAGTAATTTTTGACAGGCAAGTCTGCACTGTCTCCTGGCAGCAAGCACCGAGCAGATATGCCAGTTATTTGGGCAATTTTGCCAGAATATCATCCTGTGGGTTTACGTGCACAGAGCATGGATGCACACCCCTCCATCATCGGAGCAGTTCTTCTTGCAGTGTTCATCCGAGTGCGATTCATTACCTCAAACGGGACGTCTGGACATGGCACGGCGGTGACAACGGTTCTCAGGCCGTGTGGGGAGCCGTGGTGTGGCATGGAGACACTGCAGACCAGCCGGCCATACACCCCTCCACAGCCCCTGGCTGTCCCTCCCTCCATCCATCTCCTCATCCCTCTGGTCCTGTGCTCCGGGGCACCCTGTGCTTCCCCTCCCAATACCAGTCCAGCTGCTGGCAGATGCCAAGTGGTATCTGCAGCCACCTAAAGCCTCTGCGTGAGACGGGAAGGGAGTAACACAAACGGGGCCAGGGGCTTGTGGCTGGTGGGCTCAGTGGGAGCCAGGCAGGGCGAGGGTGAGGTACAGTCAGATGTGCCCAGGGCGTGCTGGGACAGCCAGGTTTTTACCACGACATTCAAGTTTTTCCACTTCCAGCCCTTTCCCTTGCAGTAAAGACCGAGTTAGATCACAAACACTCAAATTTAAAACAAGAAAAAATAAAAAGAAAGCAAGAGAAAGGAGCCCCGAAGAGCATCGCAGCACCCCACTCCCTGCCATTCCCATACTCCCAGCTGCTGCTCCCTCTTCTCCTCCCAGCCGGAGCCCATGCCTCTTCCGATACCCAGGAAAACATTTTGTTCTGCGTTAAAGGCTAAAGCTAACACATGACCAGCGAGAGGCAGCAGTTTGTTTAGCTCTTGGAGTTTATTTTAATTGCGGCCTTGTTTTGTAATGAGGACGGCTGCGGCAGGGGGAGCCTGCTGGGATCCGGGGGGCTGTTCCAGGGGAGTTTCCTTATCAATAAAAAGAAGTCTCGGCTATTTAAATTAACAGTAACTGCATGGCATGCATGCTCAGCTGCTTTGTTTTCTGGGAAGTTAAACTGTACACATTTGCTTATTAAGGATTTCAGTGGCTGTCTAGGATCACAGGTCCCCTCCAAGTGCCACCTTTCACATCCCCAACCTCCACCAGGGAGGAATGAAGAGAAGAGAGACGCGCCCTGTGTTCATGCTGACAGACACAAAACAGCCTGGTAAACCTTAGTAGTTTGTTATGATGATGCACGAAAAAAAGGAGGAAAAAAGTAAAATCATGTGATTTTTATGCAAATCAGATGAATTGGACGGTTAAAAAATCTCTAAATGTCAGGTAGATAAGATCACATACACCTAGAGCAGTGTCATGATGTTCTCTGTACATTACATTCATACTGGAAACCAAAACGTGTTACAGAAATCAGACACCCACAAAAAGCTCTGAGATTGCACTGAGAACAGGTTCCTGCAAAGCACCGGCCTCTGACAAAAAAAAAAAAAAAAAAAAAAAAAAAAAAAAAAAAAAAGAAGGTTAGATTAGAAAACAAGATA
>VZRS01007165.1:8674-34223 GCA_013398055.1 Ifrita kowaldi
GCAGCGGCTCCGCCAGCGGCGAGCAGGGGGATGAAGGAGCGATGGAGGGGAGAGAGATGGAGGGCGACGGGGAGAGATGAGGCTGCGGGAAAGTTGCGTTTCACCCACCTAGAAGCATTTTGGATGCGGCTGCGTCGCCTCCGCGCTGCTGGTGCCTCCCGTTCGCCGGGCAGAGCTGCGGGCAGGGCCGGGCGGGCGCACCCCCGCTCCCGCCGCCCCGCTCGCTGCCGCCCCTCGCCCCGCGTCCGGCCCCGCCTCGGCCNCCATTCACCCTTGCCCCCAGCCCTGACCAGCCCCTCCAGTCCCACCCAGCAATTCCCCCAATAAACCTCTCCCAGCTGCGGCTCATGCTGCATTTATCCCAGCCAGGCGAGCAGGTCCTGGCCGGCATTGCCGTGGCTGAAAGGGCTCGAGCTGGAGTGGCACGGAGGGGTGGGAGGGAGGAACGGCGGTGTGGGATGCTGCGCTTTGTGGCCGAGCCTTTGAGGCCAGCTGGAGCAGAGGCTAATTGCAGGTGCTGATTACAGCCCCGGCCATCAATGCCTCCAGCCCTCCCTGCCCAGCCCAGCGGATCACTGGAATTTCCCAGCTCCGCAGTGTGGGTCCGTCCGGTGCATAACTTGCTATATTTGTCCGTGTACCCCAGTGCTGGCATAGGGCAGCAGCACAAACCCTCCCACGGGGTCCAGACCCCCATCCCCCTCCCAGTGGTGCCTCCAGCTGCCCCACATCCTAGGGAGCAAAGCCCGTGGCTGCTGCTCCCCGCAACCTCCGCTGTGGGACGAAGCTGCTGAAGCATCTACCCCGGAGTGGCTGAGAAGGGTGCCCAGGGGCCATGACAGCCAGCTCCACCATCCCGTGGGAGGCACTAAAAAAACCCCAGAGCCGACATGGGGCAGATGCCACAGCCCCTCGTGGTCACCACTTTCCAACACAGGTTGATATCCACATGCGGGACAATGATGGCCGAGCATCCCAAGAGCGTGGGGACGGAACCAGAGGGTTCCTTGTGAAATGGCCCCAGGCCCCAGCCCTCAGCCTGCAGCTCATCACACACATCCCGGGAGAGGCAAATCCCAAACACGCATTAAGAGGGGAGAGCGCTTGCCAGCAGCCTCTGTGGAGCCGGGCTTGCTTGGGCAGGTCTGCTCAAATCCTGCCTGTGGCTTAAAGGGAGAGGGAGGGCAGGGAGAAGGGGAGGGAGCTCGGGCTTGGCACCAGTGTCACCAATTCACTGGGCTCTTTGAGAGGACAGGCTCCAGGAACAGTGTGATTACTCCAAACCCTACTGAGGGCAGGGT
The DNA here is from genome assembly GCA_013398055.1 of Ifrita kowaldi. Classification (NCBI taxonomy): domain Eukaryota; kingdom Metazoa; phylum Chordata; class Aves; order Passeriformes; family Cinclosomatidae; genus Ifrita; species Ifrita kowaldi. Next base: position 9,976 of record VZRS01007165.1, read on the forward strand.
TAAACTCTTCACTGGCTGAGGGACATCCAGGACTGGCTCTTCCCAGCCTCAGACTCCAGAAGCAGCCTGACAAATATTGACCAGAACTGGGCAATGAACACATCAATAAAGGAGAAGGGAGACAGGGATAAAAGCCCAGCGGGAAGCGCTCCCCTGCCCAAGTCTGCTGAGCCTTCCAGAGCTTTTCTGGCTGACTTTGTTCACCAAGGATTTAGGGTATAATTTGGGGGTGAAAGATGCCAGATAGGATCAAGACTGATACACCTGGAGGATGTGTATCGGTTTTCTTCTGCTCTGTAACTTGAGCCCCATCAGAAGCAGAAGGCTCCGGCTGAAGAAGCCGCTGGCGGTTCATCCCTGCCGGGCCAGGAAGGCAGGCGCTGACCTTTCCTGCTCCTGAGTTTGCTCAGGATTAAGGTAACATATTTTAAGGGCTGAATCCTCCTCCCCCGGGGGGGTTCCCACACAAAGAGAATGGGGTTTGTGGCTCACAGTCCCCCTGTGACCCCCCTGATAAACAGAGATTCACCAAACTGCTCAGTTCACAGTGTCCACCCAGATCGATTTTTTAAATTAATCTCCTTTTTTTAAAATTAATCCTTCCTGCAGATTTCTGCTTTTATGCATCTAAAAAGAGCAAACCTGGGAGCCATGTGTCAGTGGAGGGGTCTGGTGACCCTAGGGGACACACAGCCCCAGCTCTGACCCTCAAGGATGAGCCAAGGTGGGCAGGGCTTTGGGACCCGAGCCTTTGCCTCCCACCTTCATCATCTTTCCCAGGGAGATGGCTAATTACAGAGGCATCCAGGACAGGTCTGCGAATAGGGTGGAGAAACTGGATGACCTAAAAATATTTAATTATCAAGAAAAGGGGTGGAAATTACACCTGGAAATAGTTTCAGACAGAGTGTAATATTTTCCATCTAGTCGAGGAGGGCCCACCTGGAAGAGACAGGGCAGAGGGTTCCACCTTGCCACCACACTTTGGTTCCCCCCCCAGCCCTGTGCAGATTTCCTGCCCATATGGAGTCAGCTGGGGTTTGGCACGGAAACCAGCTACCCAAAATCTTCTGGATGCTTAATTAGCCAGGGGTGATGCTGGCTCTGGTCTCGCCCATCAGGTTCCTGCTTAGCTTTGGCCCCTCGGGAGCTGCTGGGGCTGGGGAGCTCATCTGGGCACATGCTCTGATGCCACGGCACAGAGCACACCGAGACACTCCAGCTGGCACGGCAAGGGCCAGATAAATGAAACTCTTCCTCATAAGTCTGTGGCTGTAGAAAATAGCAAAGGTGAGCTGGAGCAGTGTTGTGGGCAAGCTTTCCAAAAGAAGCAGTAACTCAGGGGCATGACAAAGGAAGGGAACTGAGTTTGAGGTGAGCAGGCAGTGCCTGCAGGCAGAGGCAGCCCTGCTCCAACTGCTCCGGCAACTCCAACAGCCCTGGCAACTCCAACAGCTCCGACAGCCCAGATCCGCCTCACATGCTCCAAAAGCAGAGAGCTGAGGGCAGCCTCGGGAGGCTGCAGGGAAAGGCCACGGTCCTTGTGCTGGAAGGACACACGGCTACGCACACCAGTCCCTCACGGCCAGCTCATCCAGAGCTCTGCACCGCTCTGCTCTCGGCATCACCGGCTCTCCCGACAGCACCAGGATCAGAGAGCAGACCCCTGGATCCCTGCTCCCAATCCCAGGCTGTGGACATGGCTCCAGAGGCCAGAATCCCACTTCCTCCCTCTGCACACCCGCGCTGACACCACGGGGTTACGGAAAGGAGAGCTCACTCTGGGAAAGAGGCAGAAGCACGACGAGGGGAGATCATCTCTTCAGAGAAAATTTTATATTGCTTACGACTTACTGTCTGGGAACATAAAACAGTTTAAGCAGCCGACCCTAAATCACAGTGACAGCTCTACACTACCCACAACTCCCCGCTTGCCCTCCCCCAGCTCCCCCCGACCTGCCTCCCCTCCCGGTTCGCCCGGTTCCAAACGCTCGCTCCTCCCGTGTCCCCGGGCGAGCAGCACACGCGTGTGCGCACACACACACGCAGAGACACAGCGGGCACGGAGAGGGGCCCGAGGCTGAAGGCCGGCGGGGATGAGCTGCGTTTCCATCACTGAGACCAGCACAAGTCACTTCCCCGCGGCTGTCACCCCTCCCCAGTCCCCCCCGTTCAGTGCCGGTGCTCTTTGGGACGGCGCCCGGGCACGGGGCGGCCGCGCAGCCCTCGCACGCACAGCCCGGCACGACCTGTTCCATCCAGCACCTCTAATCCCCTGTGACAGCCGGGCTGGGAGCGGGAAGCTACGGGATGCAGCCGGGTGCTGTGGGATGCGGTAGGATGCTCGCCTCTCTCCCATGTCAGAGCAGGACAGTGGCTGCCTCCGTCCCTGAGAACAGCAGAGCCCCCCGGGGATCCCCCATGTCCTCACCCCTCCCTGGGGGTATTTAAGACATAGCAGCCCCCCCAAGTGCTCGGGGAGCAAAGCCAAGCCCCCCCAAACAGGATGCAGTTGGATGCGATGCCTGGAGCGACCACAAGAGCCAGGAGCCTGACCCTAGAGCATCCCCAGCACTGGGCTCCCTGCCTAGTGGGACATCACCCCCATCCCGGGGACCTCAGCCCCTGCTCAGAGCTGCTGATCGAGCCCTGGAAATGGCCCCTTCAGGCTCAGAGCTCTCTCGGGACGGGGACCAGCGGGTGCCGACGAGTTGGGACATGCTCACAGTTTAGCTGCTGCTTTGACCGTTTTTTCCCCACTTGAAATAAATCCCAGGCTTTCCTCTTCCAAGTCTGCTGAGCTGATGCTACATGGGAAATTGTGAAATATTCCATGGCTACACGTTCCTCGTTGTTCTTAATCCACTTCTAATTAATGTCACGTGTGTCGCAGCCCTGAGCTGAGTGGCCGTGAAACACTATTGAGGCAACTTGACAGCAAACCGACTGGAAGAAAGCGACAGCAAAATCCGCGATTAAAGAGAAATGGCTCCCAACTGCAGGGCTTAAAAATAACACGAGGAAATTTCCTACTGATTTTGGGAAAAATCGCCACTGCCAGCAGCACAGCACAGCCTCTGCCAGCACCACATCCAGCGGCACCCAGACACCCCCATGGCCCAGGCAGCCCCCACCAGCCCACACAAAGATGATACTTGATATTTATATAATCTTACCTTGATATATTTTGGCTTGGTCTCTGTTTTTCTTGAAGCAAAGCCCTTCCATGGATGCCGCTGGAGCATCCTCCCGGGTGCCCCAAGCCCCTGCCATGGGGACCTCCCACCTCCTTCATGCCCCAGCAGCACAAGCAAAGCCCTGCAGCTTCTCTGTGTCATTTTACAGCCAAGAGTTTAAATTTTAAGGCTCTTTTTAGAATAAGTGTGTCAGGGGAAAATATATCCGAAGCTCTGACCAGAAGTGGGGTACAGAGCTGGAGGTCAGAGTCCTGGTGGGGAAGGCTCCACACCACAAAAACCTTCCAGCCACAGCTGACCGCTAATCAATTCATTTTCTATTTGAAGTTACTGACTCAATAAAATCAGAGATTAATTATGCTACAGTTATTAATCCACAGAAAGCTGAATAGCTGGGTTTTTCAGAGGGACAGCAAGTTAATGGGATATTTTCTGAGGATTTAGAGCGGGAGCAGTTTCCTCTGGATTCATGGACCAGCACGAAGTCGATGTGCGGGGTCTGGGCTCGTGCGCTGCCTCTCACATGGGGCCTACAGGTCCCTTCCCCCACAGAAACTGGCTTTTTTGGTACAACAAGAGCATTTATGAAACTGGGCTTTTCTGCCAGTCCCCAGTGACAGGGGTAAATCCCTTCCCTTCTCAGCCTTCCAAGCTCTGCCCCCAGGAGCCCCAAGGGACATCCCTGCTCCCCATCCCTACACCCCAATGGGAAGGGAGAAGCCTGAGAATGAGCAGAGGGAAGGAAAATGTACAATTACCCAATTGAGCTGCTTCAAATTATTCCTGATCCCCGCCACTATCTTTAAGACATGAAAAAACCATTATATTTCTCCCACTGAGATTCCAGGTTATTCAAATCTGATCTGAAAAGCTATTTTTGCTCATCTTTGCTCACAGCTGAAGGGAGCAGCCGAGGCCAACAGAGCAGGAGGACTCCGTGTGTTTGTCCTTCGTGAATTCACAGAAGCCTAAAATCTGAACCCTGGTGCTGCTTGGGCACAAGGTATTGATCAGCACCCGGCAGATGCTGATGTCTGTCCCAGCCAAACGTTAGATCCCCTTTAACACTTAGGCTGGGCATGGATCTGCTGTTGGGGAGTTTGGGAGAGCCTGATGTGCTGCCAATGTACCCAGAGATGGAAGCTGTGAAGTGGCTCCCATGCCAGCCAGATCCTGGCCTGTCCTTGCCAAATTTCTCCAAAAGGTCCCAAAAGCAGGAGAGCAGCAAAGCACTGCAGGAGTCAAGGAGGAAACAAGAAAGAACAACTTTTCTTCTGGCATTGCTGGAGCAGCACCTGGCAGGCACCAAGGCTGAGCACGGCCAGGAGCTCCATCAAGGGCGGGTGTGAGAATGTCCCAGACCTGACCTAGTGGTGAAATAACCACCGCACCCTGATTAGTCCCAATTAGACCCTAATCCCACATGTTTGCAGATTATTTAAATCAATACATTGGGATTATTGCAGACAGAGCCCCTCTGAACATCGCTGAAACGGACTGGCACTCGTTTGCTGGGTAACGAACAGCCGGAAGGCTGCGACAGCAGAGAGCAGTGGGGGAAGGAGGAGGGAATGCAGCTGAGCAACGAGGTGCCAGAGCACACAGAGCAGGGTCATGGAAAAGGAACATGGCCCAGGACCACAGAGCACGATCATGGAGCAGCATCATGGAGTGGGATCACACACCCGCCAGACTGCCCACGGTCAGACCCACCAGTTCCCCTCCCTCTGCTGCTCTCCACCCCAGGGCACAGCTTTCCAGGTACTGCTCTGGGTGGTTTTCAGCAGTTGTCTCCCAGCAGGGCTCTCCCAGCCCAGCAGAGAGCACAACCATGGACTCCTTGGTCAGTGCAACAGGCAACAACCCAGCCTCGGGCACCGTGACCCCAGCTCTGCAGGAGCAGTTCAAAGGGAGTGGATTCCCTGCCAGCCACCAAAATCAGGGAGTTCATCTGGCACCCCCTGTGAAACCCAAGATAATCCCACCAGCAGCCGCCAGCCCCCCCTGACTCCCGGAGCAGCCCAGGCTCCCCCAGGGTCCCCACGTCCCCTCCTGGGGGCCCCACTCTCTGCTGCAGACCCAGTGATGCTGAAGCTGTCACAGCGATTTCTCTGCTCATCTCAAACCTCTGTGCTCCAAACACGCACGGACAGACATTTCAGCAGATAATTGGGAAAACCAGGACCTTTCCCTTTGCAAGGAACTGTTGTTCCAGGGCTCTGTTGCTGAGGGGGGGGACAGCACCAGGCAGCCCCAGTGTGAGGTGGGGTGACAGCACTGGGCAGCCAGGGCGAGGGTCAGGGTACGTAATGCCATGGGATATTGGAGAGGAGGAAGAGCTTGTGACACGAATCAGCCCCAGGGCACAGCTGCCTCCGGGTGTTTTGGCCCTGCCTTGGCGTTCGGTTTGGGGGAGTAGCTCAGCAGCCTCCAAAGCCAAGAAAATTGGTTTGAGTTGGGCTCGGGGCTTGTGTGAACCCTCCTGGCACAGGAGATGCCTGAACAGTGTGTCCTTCCCACGGACCCTGGCCAAAGGGGTATGAGCTGCTGTCAGCTCAGATTTGCCTGGGAAACCAGAGCCTCATGCTCGAAAGGAGAGTGCTTCCCGCTGCCTTTCAGGGAGATGTGAACTGGCAGAGCCCAGAGACAATGCTCTGGTAGCAGCGAGCGTGAGCTGTTCTTTGCATCCCATGACTTTCGAGACACTGGTGGAAAGGCCTTTTGGGGAGAGCACTGGATCAGGGTGTAAGTTCCTGAAATGCTCCAGCTCAGCCTGTCCTGCGATGTGAGCCCCAGAGGTCATCCAGGGGGAAGCAGCAGCCCCCTATCCATGCCCCTGCAGCCCCTGATGCAGTTCCCATTTTGGGGTGGCTCAGCTCTTCCTGCTCATTCAGCACCAGACAGTGGTTCGGTTCCCGAGGACTCTCAGAGCAAACTGAGATCACTTGGGCTCCCTGGGAAATCACAGGCAGTAATTAAATCACTTGTGACCCAGTTGGATTAGAACTGGCATCTGCGACACGAAAACGTCTTTCATCTGTGGGCACCCTGAATCTAATCACCACCTTCACCATGATTCCATACAGGACAACAAGGACCTGGGATCTGTCTTGCAAAACGAAACGTCTAATAAGCAATAATTTGTTTTTAAGTTGGGGGCTTTCTGGTACAGAGTTAATGAATTGTAATGACACTGATTAGCATGTTTGCCGGTGACGCTCCTCTGCAGCTTTGCTCCGTGAGACGCCAGCGATCACAGCCTGTGCGGGAAGAACAGATCCAAGGAGCCAGAGGGGAATGGGGAGATTGAGTGGTGGCTGGGAAGCTGCCTTTGATGTAGCTGTAGATGTCAGCATGAGACAGAGATTCCAGCCCAGAGGAACATCCCATCTTTGTCTGACTCAATTACTTCATTTAATCCACTGTCTTTAACCTCCCAAGGCTCCCCCAGTGCTAACACGCCACTGGAGACCCGTGTTAGCCACTCCTGTCTGTGGGCCGTGCCAGGCTGAGCCCAGCACCGGAGCAGGCAGCTGCCCAGGAAGGGGTGACTGCTCCCAGGCCCGCAGTCAGATGCATTTTCTCAGTACCCAAAGGTGCAGGTCTGGCTGGTGAAGGGCTCCTAGAGGAGTGTGATGAGGCAGGGCAGGGCTTCCCCGGCCCCCCATCACCCTGCCAGCCCTGCCTGTGCCCTCCTGCCTATGCGCTGCAGCCCAGCCAGGAGCTTGTCCTGCACTTGTCCTCAGCTCACTGGGGCAAGGCAGACAGGGCTGGTCCCCTTTGGGTTTTGGGGGGATGCATGTGGCACCAAGTACCCCCAGTGCCGGTGGCACGACCAGAGGGGTCACAGGAGTCGCATCGGTCAGTTCCCAGCCACCCAGGGTCACGCCTCAGGAGGCTGGGAAAGGCTCACAGTGACAACGCTGGAAGTGACATTTTTAACCAAAAGTGCAGGGAAAGGTCAGCTCCGGCGGGAACAGGAGGGACGGGGAGGCGCGGGGAGCAGCTGCCGCCTGCGATTTCCCCACATAAGCAGATCAGAGCCCTGCGCACACAGGAGCGGCTGCGCCGTGCCCGGCAGAGCGGAGCGTGTGGGGCCAGCAGAGCATGTGGGGCCGGCAGCGCGGGGCCCCGGGGGTGCGTGGGCTGCGTGCCCCGACACTGGCACAGGTCAGGGACGGTGCAGAAGCACAAAGAGCAGACTGGCATGCTCTGAGATTCTTTGGCTCAGTAGGAAATGCATCCCTGGACAGCCTCCCATCGGACCCCAACCAGATCAAGGGGAGAAGCTGGAAGCTGCAGGCTGGAATTTATGAGCCCTATGCCCATTAAAATAGCCGGCGATATTTCCATCTGTCAGTAATGCTGATGAAGAGACCTGCTCCTTTGCATATCCCAGGCCTTACCCAAACAAAACCAGCACCAGTCAGGGCAGGATTTGGCACACAGATGATTATTGCCATGCTAGGAATTTATGGCTCCAGCCTGCCCAGTTTCTAGTAAGAGCAGGAACAGGGAACCGTATAATCTTTAAGGTCCCTTCCATCTCAGGGCATTCTGTGATTCTGTGAAATTCCCTTGGTCTGCTGCTAACGACAAACCCTCACAGCCAAAGGCTCAGGTGGAGCAGGTCAGCCATGCTGACAGGGTGACATTTCTGGGCACATTTCCCTGCTTTTGTGCATAAAATCTGCAGCAGCCAGCTGGGCCCGGCCAGGTGAATGCTGGCAGATGGCACAGAGGGCAAGTGAGTCCTTGCCCTTGCACAAGCTCCTGCCCAGCAGTACGGCACCTGCATGTGCCAGCACTCCTGCCATGTGCCACAGCCAACAGGTGAGGGGCCTCAGCACCAACATCTAAGCAGCATTTTGAATCAAACTCACCACAGATACAGGAAATGTGCACAGCAGGAGCCTGGAGGGACACGGTCAGGTTGGCACCTGGAAAGCAGCATCCAGTAGCCCAGCAACTGACAGCTACTCCAGCCTTGAACACTCATGTCCCTGCTGCCCAAACCGTCTACAGAACTCAAGAAGACAACCACAAAGACAGAGCACCAGCAACCACGCTTGCACATGGATAGACCCACATGTGTCCGTCCCTCTGCTACTGCAGCGTGGACTCTTGGGCCCCAAAACCTCCGGAGGACTGGCAGTGACAGCTGGGGGAAGCCCTGCAGTTCAGGTAGACCATCAAGTGACAGATGCCAAGGACAAAATACAGCATTTCTGAACTTTTCACGAGCCCAGCGGAGCAGCTGTGCCAGAGCAAGGGTAGCCTTTGGGCAACCCTGACCTGCTGGGTGGGCTCCTACCTTGGGCCGCTGGCATCTTCCCCTTGTTTAGCTGCTTGAGGCGCTTCTGGTGGGACTTGCCGTTGTAGTGGATCTGCGCCTGTGCAGCCGAGTTGAGTTGGATATTGCAGACCTCGCAAAGCGTGAACGACTGGTGCTTCTTCTCCCGCTTCATGCGCTGCTCAGGCTGGCTGGGGGGGCAGCTGGCCTCCTCCACCAGCTGCACTGCACTCTCGGGGCTGTGGGATGGGCTCAGGGGTCGCTTCATGCCTGCGGGAGGAAGGACAGACCCACTGTGAGGACAGAGGGACAGGAACAGGTGCCAGGTGAGGCAGGAGAGCCCAACACAGGTCCCACGCCTGTGGTGTGTCTGGATCTGGGGGGATCCCTGAGCAAGTGCAACAGCGTTTGGGCAAGATGGCATGAGCAGCAGCATTCCCAGGAGGTAAGTGCTGGAGTAGAGAGTAACCCACTTCTTCCAAGTTTCCAGCTCCAGACGACACTCCTCGTGTCAGGTCAAGTCTCTGTTCACTCGAGGGCAGCGCTGTGGGTTGGCCCGAGGCAGAGTTAGGATGGAACCAACTCTCTGCAGGCAAGAGATTCAGCTGGCAGGACTTGTGTGCGGTGCGGGTGTCCCACAGCCCGTCCCCACCACGGCAGGAGAACGACTGGCACTGGCACCGTTGGCCACCAGCAGGTGCCTGTCCTGAACATGGGGCTCTGTGGGACCAACTTGCATCAGGAGCTGGAGCCCCAGTCCCACACAGGGACACCACGGAGAAGAGCTGCCCATGGAGGGACTGGGGTCAACTGGGGACAGCCCTCCGGCAGCCTTTGCCTTGCAGGGACACTGTTCCTGCTGCCCGACCCTGAGCTGGGAATCGGTGGGACATCCAGAGCAGCCTCGGAGGCGCGAAGGTCACCCGAGCCCTGTGATCCAGTTACCACCTTGGAGCTGGCAGCTGCGGCTTACAAATACCCGCAGGCACGCTGCGCCGAGACACCCCAAGGGGCCAGGGCAGGGGCCGGGGTGTCTGTGGGTGGCCAGGCAGGACCTAAGGGTGCCCTGCAGGGATGTTCCTGGCACCCTCGGCAGGGCTGCATGGGGACCGTGCGGGACTCAGCTGCCCGCACGCTCCTCGGACAGCAGGGATCGCACCGGGGGCTTTGGCTCAGGCAATGGGCAGCCCAAACCCAGCACTCAGCACCCAGCAGGCCACGAGGGTTCGGTTCTCGGGCCCACCGGGGAGTCGGGGGGGTCTCGGGGCGCTGCAGCCCCGGCCGCGGCCCCGCGGTGGCGCCGCCGCTNGGGACAGCAGGGATATAGGGCAGCGGGTTCCCCGTCGCAGGGCGGGGGTGCGCTGCCACTCACCCACCCACCGGGTGAGCACCCCTCTCCTCAGCGGGTCTCGGCGCCATCCTGCGCCTTCCTGCACCCCGGAGGCGGCCACGCGTGTCTCCATCAGTAGTCCTGTTTAGCCAAAAGGAGCGGGAGGTTTTCCCAAGAGCTGTTAACAGAGCTGGAGGCCTTTCCCAGGATAACCATTAGCAGAGCAACCGGAAAGCAGATCTGGGAGACGATCAGCACCAGGAATGTGAGACGGGGCCTCAGGGACGCAGCGGGACACGCGGCACGCTGGTGGGGACACGCCAGCCGAGGCAGGTCGCCGGGTGCCCTTGGCATTCTCCCCCTCCCCGGGTATTTTTAATGCAATTACATCCCAGGACGCAGAGCTAAAATTGGAACATTATGTGGACAAAGTATCCCCAAAGTCTCCCTCGTCTTTAAAACGGGCACTGCTGTTGCTCTGATTCGGCAGCAGCTCCTGTACTGGCTCCCGGGGCAGCGTTTGAAGGTCTGTCCTAATTGCACACACACTTGTTGTCTCATTCACTTAATTTCTTCTGCGCCTGTTGTGCTTCTCAGGTGTCAGGACCACAAACCGGGTGGCTCGTGGCTGGGACAGGTCACGGGACAGGTCATGGCCCGTGTGCAGGCTGGCAGCACCCTGGCTGATGGCTACTTTGGGGCGGATTTCACCTTTTCAGCAAAGCATTGAGGAACTTTTGGGGGGGGGGAGGTGCTGTTACCTTTCACAGGAGGGAAACTAAGGCAAGGTGAAGGTTAAGTGACACCCCCAGGGTGACTCAGGGGCTCTGAGCCAAACCCAGCTCAGAACACAGGGTCGCTACATCCCAGCTCCACCACCCATCCCACCCCAGGACCAATGAGGTCAAGCTTTTGTCTCCTCCCTGCAGGAGGATCACAAGCAGTCGCAAATTTTTGGGTAGTCTTCCCTTCCTGGATGGGGGGAGATGAGCTGCTCCTCACCCACCGCTGCCCAGATTTGACCTGGCTGATGAGCATCAATGACACCTCCCAGGACCCCAATGACACCCTGCCACCTGCACTTCTCGCTGCCCTTCCCTCGCAGCCAAAGGCTGTGCCAGCCCCACAGGGGACGTCCCTTTGGCTGCTGATTTTTTGAAGGAGACCCATGCTGGGACATCCTTTACTCAGCTCCTGAATGCAAAGCAAACTCCAGAAACCACAACTTCCCGCACAGGCTGCAGTCACTGGAAGTGGCTCCGTGCCCACACACTGTGCTGAAGCAGCATCCCACAGCATCCCACAGTATCCTGCAGCATCCCAGAAAAGCCGCTGGCTGGGCATGAGATACATCAGCGGGGCAGTGGGGTCCTGGCCAAGCAACAAATCCTGATGAGAGAGCAGGTTTGAGGCATGTCAGGTCCTTTCCCTCATTTCCTGTGTTCTGGATAACCTGGGGACAGACCCATCAAGGCCACCCTGGGCACAGGGAGTGCTGTTATCCCAGCCTGGTCAGAGGTTCCCATGCACATGCAGCCTGAACATCTGTGCAGTGCTGTTCTCTCAGTGTCCTACCGCAGCACAGACTCTCATGCTCCCTCCTGCCATCAGCATCAGTTTGTGTCCCATGGGACTTTTATTTGGCCTGAACTCAACAGAGCCAACACATGGGACCAGAACCTCTCCCCAGGTCAAACTGCCTTTGCCACAGAGCTGAGGGCACATGACAACAGCTGATTGGGAGATCTCTCCATTCAGCGATGTGGGATCAGGGAAAACACCACCTGAACAGAAAGTGCATGAACTTGGTCAGAGAGCAAGAAATCTGAAGAAAAAAAAAATCTTATTTGAGTTCACTAGATTCCATTCTACTGAATCCACCTTCCTTGCCTCCAGTTGAGTACACACAACAGTAAATAAAAGCAGCAGAAGTAAAAGAAAGTGTTGGTGTGAAAGTGGCCACCAACAGTTGTCACAAAATTCCCTCAAACCTGAGTAAGGACCAATTTCATGGTCCCTGCTCACATCTGTAAGGACCCTCAGGAAAGCCAGAGCTGCCACAACCCCTCACCCAAGTACAACTCAAATCACTGCATCCCATCACCTCGGGGCTTGCACCATTAAGCAGCTCTGTGATCCTGCCTCTGCCGTGCATGTTTGCACCAGGGCCCCTGGCTGTGCCTCCCTCCAGAGCCACCAGGGAGCCCCAGACCCCCTGTGGCAGCAGCCCCACCATCCTCACAGACCCCTCACCACTGGCACAGGCAATTTCCAGCCCACCCACCCATCTGGGCCCAGGATACAGCAACGCTGAAGAGGCAGCACCTGGTGCCCCAGCCTGGCACAGGAGGCTCCTACCTGGTGCTGGTGAAGGGGACGCCGAGCCCTGCCCTTGGCACTGCCGAGCTGAGCTGGCTCCTGCCCTTGTGCCACGGCCGTCAGGGCACCACAGCCACCCCTATGCCCGGAGAGCTCCAGACACTTGTCTCATATTTCAAGGAGCACTTCAAATGCGGTTCGATCGCCACTAAATCAGCCCTCATCAGCAGCCTCCGGACGAGAGCCGGCACGTCCGAGTTGGTGCCTGTGGCTCAGCAAGTTCCCAAAGAGCCCGGAGCGTCACGAGGGGCAGCGGGCGCCAGCTGGCAGGGGGTGGCACTGGAGGAGCCACCTTGAGCCAAGAGCAGGCGGATGCACCTGACAGCAGCTCTCAGTGACAGGGGAGATGGGGGAATGGGGCAGCTTTTCGTGCTGCCTCGAAGGCTGGGCCCAGAGAATTCCCTGTGCAACTTCATAAAGAGGCACTGGCTGCTGGTGGAGGGATGGGAAGGCCACTGGCCTCGCTGCAGTGGGCACAGGGGGCTCTGCCCTGGACATGGAGGCGGCCCAGGGGACCTGCTATAGCATCAGGAGATGCTTCGATGTCCCAGCCTGAGAGCTGAGCAGACCCAGGCAGACAGCAGGTTTTGGAGGGGCCTGGCCATGCCTGCAGCAGTTTCAGCATTTCGTAACACTGCATCAAACCAGCTGCCCCCCCAGCCCCGACATATGCTCCACTAATGCCAGAGCGAGGCACATTTTAGGATCAGTCCATAAACCATCCGTTGTCAGAGCAAGGATTAGAGTGAGCCGTCTCTCCCCAAGGGCTCTGGACTGCAGGCTGGCTCCTGGCACGGGCACCACGGCACACAGGGGGCTCAGACCACCCGCAACCCTCAGTTCTGAATCCCCCAAATGCCCGACTCTTACCCTCAGATGCTCTCAGGGTTCCCCTCAGCCCTGTTGAAGGGGAACCACGCTGAAGGGCAGTGGGACATCTTGCAGCCTCCCAGGAGGGCAGGGAGCATCACACGGAGCACGGTGCCACTGCGCCTGTCCTCTCCTTTGCACATCAAGATCATTAACACCGCAGGGCTGCGCGTCCCCTGAATCAGCAGATCCCAGCCCTGTTCCCGGGCAGTGAGGACAGCTGAAACCCAGCTGAAGGAGATGCCATGGAGGGAACAATGCTGCTTCTCTGCAGCGGGGCAGGGAACGTGCCCGTCCACTTTAGGAAGCAAAACCTGGGCAGTGCCACCTGCTCTCAAACCAGCAGGGAAAACAGCGAAGCAAACACAGGCGGGGAGTGTGACATTCCATCCCAGGGTTCGGCTGTAGGTGTGAGCACAGCGCAGGGAGCGGTGGCAGAGGAAGGACCCCGAGGCTCCGTGATTCATCGCTCTGACCGACCGCGCACCCCCAGCCACTCTGCTGGCCGAGGAGAACCTGACAAGATCACAGCATCCTTCTGGATTCTTGTGGTCAGCACCACAAGATTAGGGCAGAGCCACGTCTCACAGAGCCACTGTGTTCTCCTGGGAAATAAAATTCAGAGAACCAGGTGATGCACAGGGAGGGTCTGAGCCCTGGCTGCACTTCGTGCTCCCCTCACTGTTCGCTGAAGCTGCCACAGGGAAGTTCCCAGAGAAGATGATTTTCCACAAGTGCAGGATCCAGAATGAGATCCAGGCCAGCTCCTGGGGAGCTGCCACCCCCATTGCAGGCACCAACAGCTGGGTCAGCAGCGGTGCCACTGGAGGCACAACGCCACAAGCATCGGCACGAGCACCCTGGTGATGGCAGTGCTGGTCCCATTCCCCCACCCACGTGTTCCTGTGGCCAAGGTGAGGACACCCTTCACGAGCACTTACAGTGAGGAGCAGGGTTCCAGCAGGTCCCACAGCAGAGCTGGGCATGGTCTTCCCTCCCAGCTTCCCTCACTCCCGCATCTGGGTCAGGAGCTTTTCAGGGCAGAAATTGGCTTTTAAGTGAATTTGTGGAGAGCTGCTGGCTAACAGGAGACCTCCAGTTTAAGCTGGAGCTCTCAAAGGCTCCTCTATTACAACGTAAATTAAATATTTGATAGTGCTAAGCAAGTGACATTTGCAGTCCGGTCACAGCAGGGGTATCAGATAGAGATATTTGCAACGGGATCTGTTTAAATCCATGTAGTGCTTTGGATCCGTCCATCAAAACAAGCCCAGAGCTTTATTAAAATCAATGTTATCAAACACCGTGCTGGGGGAGGCTCTGGAGCCCGTGTGGTGGGGCTGGGGGGCAGCTGAACCCTGCTGAGCTGCGAGGCTGCAGTATGGTGCAGCTTTGGAAGAGATTTTTCTTTAAAATTTAAGAGTAGCAAGAGACTTGTCCCTACCTGCAGCTGTGGGAGGGAGATTCCCTGCAGCAGTAAAAAGGGAAAGCACTGACCCAGCCCCAGATGGAACCTGTTTTTAATCAGATCTCTTATATACGAGAGATTTCTGATACCTGGCACCAGATCAGACATGATCCCATTCCAAATCCCTCAGACACATATTCCAGAAACTGCCACGAGGTTGTCCAGTCTGAAAAACTCCTGATTCCCTTCCCCAGCTCAGCAAAGCTGCATGGAAACACACTTTGTCAAAGTATAACAAAACTACTTTCATCACCTTTCCTAAAAAAAGGGCTTGGAGACATAAAGGCTGAAAAGGACTTTCTGCATCTGTCACAGGAGATGTGACAACGTGACACAGAGTTCAGGCAACTTGTTGACAGTGAACGCCCTTCACGGACAGATTTGGGCAAGATTTCCTTACCAGCACATGGCTCAATCCCATCAGCTGTGGTGGGAGGGGAGGCTCCCGAGCACTGTCCCAGGACTGCTCTGGGTCTGCCCTTGGCCCAGAGCTCTGGGAAGATGGGTTCAGGGACAGCCAGACACCCCGGTGACGTGGCTGAGGGGCCGCCCCGCCGCCAGCCCGATCTGCCCCAGTTCCATGGCACTTGTCACGGTGCTGAAGCTCCCAAACCTCCCAGCTGCTGGGAAAAGTTTGAAAAAGCATCTCGAGCTGAAAGGCAAATGACAAGTAAAAAGAACCCCGAATTTATTTTTTCTCAGAATTTAGAGTGGGAGGAAGGAAAATGGGACGACCCATGATTTTTTAATGCCTGCAGTTGGCAGCTCCATATTTAATGTGACAGCATCCCTTTAAGAAAAATATGTTCATACACAAGGAAGAAAATAAATTGGCGAAGCAATTTGCTTTCAAGCTCGGCTGACAACTCCCCACTCCAACGTTTTGCTGCAGCCTTGGGTGAGCCGCAGTGGCTGGCACTCCATGCTGGGCAGGGATCATCTCAGAGGTTAAGGATGCTTCACTGGGTGACAAACCCATCTGGGAGCAGTAATTTATCCCAGAGATGGTGCAAAGAAAGAGAAGAAGGAATAATTCATTGTGTGTGAGGCGACGAGGAGACGTGCTGTCATGTTACCACACTGACAATTCCCCGACACAAACAGAGATGCTTGTTATGGAGCCTGAACCCACACGATCAAAGGGGCTTCTGCTTTTGGGGTAGGAAGGGAGAAAAAAAGACAGGAAGAAAGGGAAATAAGAGCTAAATCAAAGCCTTGTTACCATTTCTCATGAAAGAATCTTGTGAGAAATGCTCTTTGCAGAGCAGTTAGTCACCAGGATCTGAGGCAAGCGCCCAGCAGGACCCACTGCTGCCGCCCTGGGGCTGGGGAGGAGCACCCTGGTGTTGCTGCTCAGAGCAGCCTGTGGGGGGACATGATCCAGCTGGCAGTGCCAGCAGGAAGGACCTGTCTGATAGGGGACAGCACGATGGCACCAGAGCCATGGGGAAGAGAGGAGCCAGAAACCAGGACCCAAACCCATCCCTCACTCCTGCATTCCCCTCAGCTGGGGGTCAGGGCTCCCCAGAATGACCCTGCACTCCCAGCACCTGAGGTCCCTGCTGATAGTGGCAGCTCTGAAGTCAAGCCCCTAAAGCGTCGAGCTTGGTGATGGTGGTGCCACACCCGAGGGTGGCACAAAATCCCTGAGCCCCACGAGGTGCTGCTGAGGGGTCCCCAAGAGTGATGGGGGTGCAAGGGTCCTGTCAGAACCGTGCTGCAGGAGCACTGGCCTTCAGCCTCAGTTCACACCTTGAAACCCTGACTTGTCTGTGAACACCAGGATGCCAGTGCTGACAGGCAGGGAAATGAAATGGGACAGATGATAATGAATTGCCCACATCCCTCAGTGTCTCCTGGATGTGGAGTAATGAAGTTATACAGTGCTCACTGGCTGGAGGACAGAAGAAGAGTTTCAGAGCTTGGGTTTAATCAGTTCAGTGACAAGCACGGCCTCGATTCGTTCCCTCCTCTCGCCACGGTTTGGTGTCTCCCCTCCTCTCCCAGCTCCCGGCTCCTGTCAGCCCCAGGACTCACTGCCTTGCTCCTGCAGCACTGGGATGGAGCTGCAGGAACCCAGTCACTGCAGCGTGAGAATCCTGTGCTGTGTTGGAGGTCATCGGTGTCAGGAGAGAAGCACGTGTATCCAATTAGACTGGGAAACCTCTGCTCCCAGAAGGGCAGAGGGCAGCGAGTGTTGGCTGGCGGTGCAGGTGGCAGCTGGAGTATTTATTTGGGCAGCACCATCAGCGTTATTTAATGAGCTCGGGTGGGTCAGCGTTCGTGTTTGAAAGGAATTCCTAAATAGACTAATGAAAAGTTACTTGTCTCCTTGCAGTGGAGACAGCCCCACTCCTGCTCCCTCCTGCACATCGGCGCTGAGCAGCAGAGATCTCCCTGCTCCCTCTCTGTGCTCACTTGCCTCCCACACGTGCATGACACTGCCGTTGCTGCCGCGCTGTCACCGCAGCGGCTGCCACGCTGGCACCGGAGGGTACCTGGCACAGCGGGGAGACAGGGCTGGGCTGGGCACGGCTCACATCGCCCGCGCGTGTGGCCAGTGAGCAGCACGGAGCCATGGCTGGGGCAGAGGCTGGTCCTTCCACAGGGTATTCCCGGGATGAAGCCGGGGAGCTGCTGCTCCTCCAGCTGGGCGCCGGATGCAACCCTGCGCTCAGTGCTGCCCGCCAGCGAATTCCAGGCAGTGGGAAACGAGGTGGCGAGGTGGCCCGGGCAGAGGGGCTGCTGACAAGTCCGTCTCGTGCCACACAAAGCAGGAGCCAAGGGTCCAAGCATGTCCCTGCGTGGGCAGAGAGCCAGGTCGCAGCCAGGATGGGAGAGGCAGCCAAGGCACGGCCCTCGGGGCTGCACTGGGGCCGGGATCCCAACGGGAAGCCCCACAGTCGCCAGCCCATTGCCAGGGCTCCCGGCTCCCCGGGGCGTGCGGGGGACAGCGGCGAGAGGCTCAGCTCCACTGGCAGCTGGCGAGAGGTGGAGGCGTTGCTGTTATGAAAACATGCGAGGGCTGTGTCTGAAAACATTGTGAGGAGCCAGCTCCATAAATAGGCCCTTTATGGCTCTTCTCTGTGCTGAGACAGGCTCTTTCACACACACTTGGCTCCGGCACGGCGGTTACGCGGCTAAAACAGCCCTGTGTCGGGTGGGGGAGGCTGGGGAGCACCGGCAGACGGGACACGGACACTGCGGCACAGAGCCCCCGGCTCAGCCCCGCCACCCCTGAGCAGGGGCAGCACCCGTGAACAGCAGCCCGTGCCCCCCGGCAGGAGCTGCGATGCCCGTGGGAGGACAGAGACCAGGACGGTGACCCGTGCTGTCACGGGACACGGGCAGCAGCTGCTCTGCTGCCACCACCTCCGCGGGCAGCACGCCCCGGCGCCGCAGCACACGGCCACGATTAATCAATGGATTCATCAGGGAGTTGTCATTAATTGAGCAGCTCCTGTGGCCATGGAGCCAAGGGGTCTGTCCGGTGTCCGAAGCCGCGCACGCAGCAGCAGCAGCTCTTTACTGCTTTCGGCCACATCCATTTAACGCGATGACAGTTCAGTTTGTGCCCCCTCAGCAAACGTCCCCCGGTGTGGGAGCACTGGTGACTAAAGCAGCGGGTGAACGATTAGTGACTCAGCGCATAATTTTGCTCATTTTGTGCCTTTTTTTAGCGCGGGGCGGACAGAGCTCACACAGCCAGGCACCGCCACCGCTCCCTCACAGCGTCCCAGCTCCGGGCACCCACCTGGGGCTGGGGACCTTCTGCAGGCAAGCATCTGTTTGATGTGATTCTGCCCTGGAAAACAGGGAAAAGAAGCTGGAAAACACTGCCAAGGGCTTTGGCTTGTTCTTCATTCTGCCTTTCACTGTTTTCTTTCTGACCTGGGAAAAGGCAAGGGGAGCGCTGCAGCCACGGGGAGCTGGGCAGCCCCGGCAGCCCCGGCTGCGCGGCTCGCACCGCGCTGGCGCTGACCCGGCAGCTGCCTTTATCGAGAGCAAAGCACTGAGCTCTTGTTTTGGCGGTAACTGATGTCTGCAAACACCAGGTGCCGGCTTGAATTAAGAAGCTCTTTGAGCTGGAATTGTGCTGAACACCCAGCGCTGGGGAACCTCTGCCCGGACCACCTGCATCAGCCCAATGACTGCATCCCGCAGGCTGGGGACAGTGACAGGGACGTGTCAGCAGTTTCCTCTCATCCTCACAAACAGAGCAGCCACAGCACGGCCGCCGTACAAGTGCAGAAACCCGACATGTGAGAGCAGGTCCAGCCCTGGGTGACTCCATGTCCGGCAGCGCTGACCTGGCGTGTCCGCACCTCCAGGTGATCCGTGTAGGAGCGGGGAATGAGGTCGATGTCCTCGGCACCGCCACTGCACCTGCACGGATCCCCCTCCATGCAGGGGGATGAGCTGAGCCACTCACAGGTTCCCCCACGCCCCCTCTCTTGTGCACAGATCTGTGCAATCACACAGCCAGTGTGACCAACGCGACCAGTGCCAGCCGCCAGCCACTCCCATCTCCCATGGGGAGCTGCTGCTGGCAAACGGTCACCCAGTGTCACCAAAATCTCTCATGGGGTCAGAGCGACACAGCCCCAAAGCAGTTTCAGGGATGGCAGCCCCAGCCACCGCAGGGGGACAGCGAATTGTCACCTCCCTAAAGCAGCTTTGTCTTTGCTTTCTCTTTAATGATTTCCCAGCTGCTTCCCCATTTCAGCCGATAATGGGACTTCACTCTCTATCTGGGTCTGAGAGGCGCTTGTCTTGTTCAGGCTGGAGAAAATCAATTCCCCTCTCACTCAAGTCTTTGCAAGACAGATGAACTGAAGATCGTGCCTGCCTGAGCAAAATATTTATTCAGTCTGGGAACAGATTTACTTTTGAACCTTCTATAAATACAGCTGAGGGCCCCCATTTAATCCCTTACCAGAAGACCTAATTTTATTTGGTTTATGTTTTAAAGAATCCTCCCTTTTCCAACACCTTGTCAGCAGGTGAAGAAAGGCAGGATTTTTGGCACTCAGCTTGGCAGTGGGCATAGCCAGCGGTGCTGGGCAGCCACTGCCTGGTGCCACTGCATGATGGGGCTTGGTGGTGAGAGGGTGAGATCCCTGCACGGCTGGGTCTGGGTTCTGCAGGGTTTCCTGCCCTCTGTTACTGATTTACACCCCTCAAAGCTCTGCTGGAGCCAGGGCAGGCAGGGAGAGGCCAAATCCTGCACAGAGGCGTCTTTGTGGCCCTGCCTGCCCTGCCCACATGAGGATCCCTGTGCTGGGGGCAGAGTCCCCATCTCAGCAGGGCCACGCACAACCCTCTGTGGCCCCTCAAGACCTGTGACCACCTTCCTGCAGACCCATCACCCCATCTGCAGGGGTGACCAGCCACGCTTTGCTCCATCCACAGCCAAAACAGGCTTCCTGTGCCGTGTGCTAATTAGGATTCAAAGGGGCAGCTGTTTATCCGTGACACAGCAGGCACTTCACCACCAACCAGTACCTCTCCCCATCACCCTCCCCATGGGCTGACACACCTAGTAGGGACCCTGCCTGGGACTGCAGCATCACACCAGCCTGACCCTCCACAGGTCCTGCATTCCTGCCCTGCCTGCGTTATCTGTCACTCCACAGCCAGCGGTCCCTCAGCTGGGGCTGCAGAGGAGTGGGGGTTCCTGCCACTGGCAGGAGAAGGAAAAGCTCCTTGGCCAGCCAGGGGTGGGTGGGCAGTGGGGAGCTGCTCCCAGGGCGCTCAGGGGGATCCTGCCACCTGCCAGCATCTCACTGTCACACACCACCATGTTCTTGCCAGAGAGTTTGCCCAAGTCCTTATGAGGAGAAATGTTCCCAAGGACAAACTGAAAAGCTTTCCCAGCGCCAAGCAGATGCCAAGAGCCAGCAAGTGCTGGAGCTGATTTTCTGCAGCCAGAACCCACCTTGGCACTTCCCTGGGCCAGAGCCCCATGGCCGTGGGAGCAGCACTGGCACAGCAGCGGTGCCAGCAGCAGGCCTGCACTGGAGGGGCAGGTGGCTGCCAGGTGTCTGTAAATCCCTTTGGGGACATCCAGGGCAGCATCACCATGGCGCCTGCAAGGGCCAAGTCATTGGTCCACTCATCCGCTGCCCAAGTCAGCATCAGTCAGCACTCATCCTGCCCCAAGATCCCGGCACTGCTTTGTGCCTTCCAGTGGTGATGGAGCACACAAGTCATCATCTCCCTCCACATCTGGCCAGGAAGGTGAGATTCTGGCATGGATGTGAACGCTGGGGTGCTGGTTCCAGGTCCCTCCCCGAGCTCTGCAGCCAGGAGTGAGCCCCTGCACAGAACCAGGATGGGCAGACAGACCCCAGTGTGGACAAGGGAATTGCTGTGTTCCCATTTGTCATATCCCCAGCCCTTGGAAGGCTCCTCCGAAGGCACAGCGTGCTCTACACCACAACTGGCTCACTTATTTGACACACTTATTAAATTGTTATTACACCTGTTGGCTAATTACCTCCTCTGGAAACCAGAGGGGACATAAATTTGACATTGACCTGTGCAAACCTGCAGCCCTACAGATGTTGGCTGGGTCTGGGGGGCTCAGCGGGGCTTGGGAGAAGTGGGGGACTGGGAACATGGCTCTGTGGAAGTGTCCCCCCCTGCCCCACCAGCCCACTGCTGCTGCCCCATGCCCCAACAAGATGGGGAGTGGGGAGCCCAGGAGTCGTGGTGAACCCCCTGCATCACACGCCTGGGGTGCCAGCACTGCCCTTCCTGCACTCTCCGCCTTCCTGAGCATAGATTAATCTGGGAGAGCTTTAATCCGCTAAAGCCCTTTCATAACAGCCCTCAAAAATAAGCCTGGAGAGTTCCTAATACTTCTTGAAATTTTGGAGTTGGGATATTTATAGGCTCTGGCCTTGCGTGAGATGAAGCGCACCCAGCACTGGGCGGGAGGGCTCTGGGGTGGAGGAACCTGCTCTGGGGGGGACCCACTGCCTGACCTCAGCTCTCGCCCCCCAGCCCGGCCAGCAGCCGCTCTGTGCCGCTCCCAGTCTCCTGCTGGCTCCGTAACAAGCTTCCCTTGTTTGGGATTTTTATGGGTTTTTTTCCTACAAGCATTTCAGGCTCCTCAGAAGAGCCTCCAGCCCAGCGCACAGACCAGCTCTGTGCCTTCAGCCCTTCAAACGAATGCAGAGCAGCAGCGCTTCCGACCAAGACAAACAGCAGTGACGCCGCGTCCCCTGGGCATGTGGCCGAGGAGGGCGAGGGCAGCAAATCACACACAGTAACAGAGAAAGTTCAGAAAAAAATCAACCCCCCCCAAAATGTGTCAGAAATTACCCACATCCACAAAACCCATGAAGCTAGGGTCCTGCTCTGCTGGTTTCCAGTCACCATCTCTGCCACATTGGTCCTGGTCCTGGCAGGGTCCAGAGAGCCTCTGGACATCCAGGGCAGCATCACTGTGGCACCTGCAAGGGCCAAGTCATTGGTCCCACATCTCTTCTGCTACAACAGATAAAGGGAAAAATATCCCCCAAAAAGCTCTTAGCCCTTTGCCATGTGGTTTTACAAAGATGTGACCTGCTGTCCCTGGGGCAGTGGCTTGGCTGCAGAGTTCTCCCAGTTCCAAGGCAGCAGAGCTCTCAGAGAACTGGGGGGTGATAGGAAGGTGAGAACCCCCTCTGATCTTACACAGGCAAAACCCACCCCACATTCAACAGTTCCTTCATCCCCCTGATGCAGAGCAAGGGACAGTGGCCAGATATCAGAAGCAGAAATACTAAAACCGGAGACAGAGTGGCATCAGCCTGATTCCCACCAGAGAGGCCCCAGCTTGTCCCCTGACCGGTGGGCACAAGGCAGAGGAGTGGGCAGAGCTGGCACAGAGCTGCCAGGATCAAACCTGCTGGCCAGAGGAGCCCAGCACCTCACCACAGGGAGCAGCAGGGATGCCCAGTCCCCTCAGCACCCTGAGCCCGGCTGCCGCTGCCTGACCAAGGTCCAGCAGCTGGGGCAGCTCCTGACTCCAGGCAGACACAGGCATGGATCAGGGCTTCACCTCAAAATGTTTCCTTTGCAATTTCCCAGTGATCTTTCTTATCAACTAATTAAAAAATTTCCATAATTAGGCCAGAGAAAATCACGACTCAGGAACGTTCCCATTTCAAAGCAGCGCAGATCTGTTTGGTATCAAGGGCTCGGAGCCCTCGCCAGAGCCAGGTTCCCCCAGAACTCTCCCCCGTGACCGGGACTCAGCCTGGGCCCACCCCTGCAGGGCCCCGCAGCCCCAAGCCCACCACCAGCCCCTCTCCCTGGCACCCTGCCGGGAATTCATCCTGGGGAAAAGGCTGTTTACATTGCAGGAGGAAAAGTGGTGGGTTTTATTAAAAAACAACCATAAAGAGCCCTCTGACAGTGAGGGATTCTCCGTGCCTTCAGCCCCTGTGAAGTCAGGAGTGCTTGGGGAAGCACCCACACTGCCCCACAGCCATCCAGAGCGATGTCCCCCCTGTGCCCACAGCCCGGGGTGCCTGTGCCAGCCCCCCTGCCATGGCCAGGGTGACAGTGCCTGCCTGGCCCTGCTGCCGCAGCCAGGCTGGGCACACCAGCATCCTGATGCCGCTGAAATACCAACACCTGTACCGGGGGAGCACCAGGGAAGCTCCCACGGGACCTGGGGCATCCTGTGCTCGCAGAGTGGCTCATGGCTCCTTAAATCTGCGGGTTCCCTTTGATGACTGGCAAGTAAATTGTTGTATTTCTAACAGAAATGGAACAGTTGTTACAGTGCAGCTGCAGCCTGGGTTTCCTTGAGAGCACAGACATAATTCCTGACAGGGGCTTTCTGACACAGAAATTATGGTGCTATTTTGGAGGCAATCTCAGAGCATCATACTAAGAAACACCCTTTGTACATCACAATATCGTTGCTAAATTGACAAATAGACCCTCATGGGCTTCATTATTCTGCTCTGGATGTACATTTTTGCATTTTTATCATCCCTAGAAATGATTAAAGGGCTGCAGAACTGAGGGCTCTGGCTTTGGGAAACTCAAACTCCAGACCCAATTGAGCTGAGAAACAGGAGAAGCAGTTGGAAGGGCTGCAGGGCTCGGAAAGGGAATCTTTGCCCCTATGATGTGAGAGTCTGGCACATTTTGGGGACTGTCTTGTGCTTCCATGACAGGTTTGCTTTTAGCCCTGGAAATTCACCAGAGTAAAGCAATGTGACTGACATATCCAGTACTGGATTGGGAACATCCGTGCAAAGGTCCTTGTTCAGTCAATAGCAGACTTGTGTTGTGCACTTGTAGAAACACATTGATCTCCCCAGCAATATTAGATAAAAGCCAAACAGGAGGAAGGTCTCCAGAAATGCAACAAATAAGAGCCCAAAGACCAGGGTTCCTTTACCAGCCACCAGCCTATGTCTGACGGTGCTGGGGCAATGCTCGAGGAGTATTTTTGGGTTGGAAAAGCTGCGGATGGCCACAGCACTGCTCCAGGCTGTGCACATTCCTGCCAGCCCCCGGGGCTGAACAGCAGGAGGGTGCAAGCAGAATGATCTGGGACAGCTCTGCCCTGTCCCTGTCCATGTCCCCACTGGCACATTGACAGGAGCATTGTCCCGGGACAGCTGGGAATGCCAGGCAGAACACCAGCCCCCACAAACAGTGCAGAGAACATCAGCCAGGCAGGTGGGGAGGGATGGGATGGGA
>VZRS01007216.1:0-15584 GCA_013398055.1 Ifrita kowaldi
TCTTTTCAAACCAAGACACTCCCCATGATAAGAGAGCTTGGAACAACTGCAGATGCACAACATGGAGCTTATTAATAATATTTCTGTAGCCAAAGGCTGTAGACAAAACTGGAGACCCAAATGATGAAGAATTTGTGCATTTGTAAGGAAATTAGTTATCTACATCATCTAGCAAAGGCGAAATATGAACACTTTAAAAAAAGAACTCTCTACACATAAGTCCTTATTTAAGTACCTATTTCTTTTGGAAAACTGCTTGAGAACCAAAAAAAAAAAAAAAAAGAAGACAGGACTAATCCTATGATATTTTATTTATTTTATTATATTTTTAACCTGTTCCCAGTCTCCATTCCTCAGTCAATTCCTACCTGGACATGAATTACTGAAAGCAATAAAATTTCAACCGCAGCTCTGCATTTTTGGTGTGGTTTAGATATATCCCAAGGGACCCTCAATCAGTCACAGGTGTAATTAAGCAGTAAAAGTAAAGGGCAGGTTCTAGAGCAGGTCAGGGGCAGAAGCGGGGAAGGAAAGGGCTGTGAATTTCTGTCTAAGAGAGAGAAGGGAAGTGGTGAACCCAAAAGAAATCTGCTTAAACCCTGCTGAATTCCACTAGAAGGGAAATAGGAGAAATGGGAAGATTATGTAGAAAAATAAAAAATAAATAAAGCGCCAATCTTCGAGTAAGATTTGGACTAATTTTCGTGAAAAATTTATCTACTGTTGATGTTTATGTTGAGGTGGGGACATCTTTATTTTTGTATTAACCTTGGTAACTCGTGCTTAAGTTATTGGCAAACCCCAGGACTGATGAGCACGAGGATAAGAACTTCCAGGCAGCTGGGTGCTGGTAAATATATCTGAAAAAAAGGCTTTTTGGCAAAGCAATGGAAATAGGACCTGTCAGCACATGAGGATCTGGAGAGCAGGAAAGAGGAAATCAGTAAAATAACCCACAGCTGTGGTTTCCCATCTTTCCTCAGTCTTGGATCCTCCTTCTCACCTGTTTCTGCCTTTTCCACATTGTGTGGGACTCCCACGCAGGGAGGGAGACCCGAGAGTCCTGGCCAGANTGGACAGAAGCCCTGAGTTTGGAGAAAGGAAACGGGATGATATGAAGTTTTAACAGTTTTCTGTTGAATTGTTTCCACTGAGTATCATGACTTCATCAGAAGCTGAGCTCAAGGTTTCATCAGCCATCCAAGTTTATCCCTTTCCACACAATTTCCTAGGAAATCACACCTAGAAAAGCCAGCAGAAGATCATGGGAATGCCCTGAGCATTGTATGAATATGAATATGACAAATAACATGAATATAAACAGTATAAATATAAACAATATGAATAATATAAATATATAATATAAATGTAAATCCAAGGACACCACCCCTGGCAGAGCTTTTTTAGAGCAGGACAGAAATACAGCAGCCAAAGTGCCACCACCCTTCATTTCCATATCCCGCTGCCACAGCTCAAACTCTCCTGAACTTCAAACAACCTTTGCTAGGCAGAAATCAATAAAATCAAACGGGAGCAGCCGCCAGGGCTGATGAGCACCTGTGTTTCTGCTCTTCCCCATCTGATTTAGCATCCAGCCCTGCTTGCCGAGGAAATCCAAAGGCAGGGTATTCCCCAAGGGAGGGGATTGATTGTTCTGCTTGTGTGATACTGAACATTGCCTACACTACAAGCGCAGGCATTAGTCAGTGTTACTTTTATTGACACCAATTAGGCCTTTATTACATTTTCTGAGATTCATTATGTGCAGTAATTAATATACTAGGCTACCATTCACATCAGCATCTGTTTAACACTTGGGGAGGAAGTGAACTAAAAATAAAAAGGGAAAGCACCAAACACAAAACAAATCCCACACTAGAAAAAAAACACAAAGCAGACACAGAGGTACCCCCAAGACAAATGAGAACACTTGACTTGGCACAAAGAAAAGCCATTTAAAACTAATTTATGACTAAGTTTGGCCCCCATAAAATATGTGCAGATTTTTTGCACTTTGAGGCGTGCGATTACTGAGCCCCAAATTAGCTACTGGCAGATAATCATCTGAACTTCTATTAACATGTGCATATTTTGATGCTTTTGAGGTAACTGTTGAGAAATTGTTCAATCTCTTTTTCTGTCTCCTCAGACTGCCGTTCCTCATCTTCCCTTATGATTCTGGCCTTCTATCCCATACATGCATTTCCACGGAAGATGAAGGGCCTTTTAATATTCCCCATGAATCCAGAATGAAAAATTTGTTGAAATTAAGACTATTCAAGAAAGCACTCACACTTCAATTGTGAGCCGTTCATTAAAGGTGCTTAATTACCATCGGAAACTCACATGAAACCAGAACCACTCGTTCTGTGCCTTCAAAAGAGTTCATTATGCTCAAGTTCTCTCCAGAAGTCAAGCACAGACGTTGAAAAAACCCAGTGTTTTCTTGATGGCAGAATGATTTCCATTATGCAACAGTTTGTTTGCCTTTTTTCTCTGAATCTTAAGCATTTTACACTCTTCTCTCATTGAGATTAAAATTCACATTTCACTGAAACATCCTGCTTGGGTTCAATGCCAATTTGGTCTGATTTTTTAGAAGCTGGCTCAGATTTTCTTGCAATAAAACCTCCTTCTGTTTCATGCCTGAAAGACATTTATTTTCCCTGACTCTTGGATTCCCCAGTCTCGCTTTGGGTTCATTGAGCTTCCGTGGAGAGATGGGAGGAACATTTCACTCATCGGTACACGGGGACAGCAGTGAGAGAGTCCTGTGGCTGTTTGGATGGTTGAGACCATGACCAAGCCGGTCTTGGCACCTAAATGGGGTTTACAGGGAGGTTGAAGAAGGATTTTTAACAAGGAAAGTTCACAAGAGGGATTTTTCATCTACACCTATACATGAACCTGGTTAAATCCAGCACATCCTGAGTCAGACTCACCCCATATCCACAAAATGTGTGGAGTCTCTTCCTTTTAAAAAGCTTAATTGAATGATTTATAGAAAAAAGTCCTGCAAGACTGGGAGCACGTTAAGACGTTTTTCACAAAACAGCTGCCTAGGCTGAAAATACGTGACCGGTCTCCCCAGTCTGTAGACATGCTAAATACCCTGGAACTAAATACCCTAACCTTTTAAGTGAAATAATCTCTGCAATAAAATCCAACGGAAAGAAACTGGAATCTTGTATTTCATCTTCTTTTTAAAAAAACCAACCAAAACCAGCCTTATTTCCTGCTGTAGGTAATGCAGAGTCACATAAGTGCTGTGGAGTCAAAGAATTCCTCCTCAGTCGCTCAAGTTTCTGCACTCAGAGAATTTAGGATTCAACTCAGCCACCCCTGAATCAAACATGCCTCAGTTTTATTTTGTGCATTCATAACCACAGGAAAATTCAGCCACAAAAAACAACCTCCAAAATTTCTACCTTAGGCTTCTAAACCTGCTCCTTCTCATAGTGACATTCTCCAGGAGCCATGGGGAATTACCGTGTCACCAAAAATATTGGGAAGAGGTGGATGCTGGACAAAATATTCCTGCTGCTTTCCAGGGATCATCACAAGCAGGAACCTCTCTCAGTTATGCTCCCAAAACCTGAGCTGCGAACATGTTCAGGAGACTGAAACCCTGAGATAACGTTCAGGAAGGGCTTGCCCTAAATAGGATTTCTTTTGCTGGTGTAATGCAAGGTGAGGATTTGCTCACACTCCTTTCACGTTTGTCCCGCTAGAAAAGAAAAACGGGAAGCGAGGAACACAAAGGAGAGCAGCAAGTGGCGGGAGATCACAGGCAGAAGAAAAAGGCTGAGGATGGAGGGAAACCAAGCACAGGGAATACTTTCGGCATTGCAGCAGCACCCCCAGGGCTCTGATGGGACAAGGCAGGCTTGGCACAAGCGTAATAAACAGATTATTAAAAAGCTTCCTTCATCCCAATAATTAGCAGAGTTCATTCCCGGGCTACAAGGGAAATACCAGGAATTTTGAGTGAATATTCTTGTGCCAGGGCAATAATCCACTCCACAGCAGTTCGAGAACACACATCCTGCTCAAAAGATGCTCCCAGTGCAACCTATCAGGCACTTCCAGCTTCTGTGTGCTCCTTCTTGAGACTGAAATGAAAATGAAATTTAAATTAAATTAAAAACTCCCCAGTTTGTGGTAATGAAGAGCAGGCAAAATCTCTCTGGGTGAAATTTGTGAGTGTCACCCTCCCTCTCCAAGGGGTGTTGTTTTAGTTCACAGTGAATAAAGTTGGGATGAGGCAGCAGCAAACGCAACCTCATCGCTGGAAAATAAGTTTCTCTTAAAAATGCTTTTCCTTTATACTAACAAGTCTCTCCCTTCCAACCCTGCTCTCAGAACTTCCCTGATGTCAATGAGAGGATGAAAGAATTGAAGAATTGTAGGGGAAAAGCCAAGTTTATGCACTCAAGATTTTTTTAAACAAAATCCTTAACCAATAAACAACATCTAGGTCCAAATTTGTAGGTGCATCACATTCACAGTTCCTATGACACTTTTCACTTATTCAGGCCTTTTATTCCAATTCTGAAGCACAGCTGAGCTTGATGGAAACTTTGATTCATTCGAACTTTGATTCATTCTTCGTTTTCCATATTTTCCTCATTTCTCCTCTCAGTCAGAACCAAAAACACATAGGACCAGCACATCAGTTGCACTAATAGAGAACAAAAACATCTCAGCCTTAAAGGCTCTATAGCCATAAAGAGTTGTTTCTTGACCCGAAAAGTAAGATTAAACATCAGAGGGCTTCCAGACGGAATTTCAAGGTGCCCTACTAATTTCCCAAACAGTTTTCTGGCCAGTTTTTCTCCTCCTAAACAGATCCCAGGTGTCAGAGTCTGCACTGAAGGGATTGCTCATCACCTAACAAAGTCTGTTTTCTATTACCAGGGTCCTGAATACTGCAAACCACATAAATGCGAGGGGCTGCAGCACAGACAGGCACTTCCCAAGACAGAATTAGTGATCAAAGGTGGAAATAGAAACCAGGCAGCCTGAAAAGAAACCCGAGAACAATCAACACTGTAATCACCTGAAATGGAGAGGGAGTGAGGCTGAAAGGCTTTTCCACTTTCTGGCTCATGAAAAGCACAGAAAGAGACTTTTGCAGCTTGTTCAGAATGAGGAGAGGAGAAATGAGGTGCAATTTTAGCAAACAGAAGAATGACAAGAACCCCCTGTGACTTTAAGGTGCTGTCCCTGCCAGCTCATGAGCCATGAGAGTCCTCTCAATGTATTCTTATTTATTTGCTGCTTATTAGTCTCTAATAATCACAAATTTACGCTTCCTCTATCCCTGAATTTGCCTATCTGTGAATAGAAGTGCAGAAATCCTCCTAAACCTGAATGCTTCGGCACAGTAATGGATGGGTATCACCAGAGCAGGCAGACTGCTGGCACTGAGCTAAAAAGCATGCAGAAATCTAAAATGTGAAATCAAAGGTCTCTCTGTAGAGCTTTTTTTGGGAAAAAAAAGGAGGAAATGCTGAGATACTCCGAGACAGCCCCATCTCGGCTCATACAATTTCTGTGAGAGGAAAAAAAAAGCCCCTGTTGTGCCAAGTTATTCAGATCATCCCAGGGGAGTCTCCTCAGATGAAGTTCAAAAAAGGACTTGAATCACAGAAAACCCCACAGTGACTACAGATGTCTGAACTTTGTGTGATTTGTCAAACTCCATCAGGGCTTCAGACTTGAATTTATTCACTGTGGCCTTCCAGTGTGTGAATGTACCACATTAAATAAAAATTAATACTAACGTTCTATTAGTGTAGAAAAATATTAATACTCATAATAGTGCCGTTTTAATAATAACTATCTAATAGCATGAGCATGTCAGAGCACAAAATGTCTGTTCTGTCTGCAGGAGCTGATACGGGACAGTTAAAAGCAAAGCATTTGAATCTCCTTGCTCCAAATAATGCCTTAATCACGCTTCCAGCAATCCCAGAGGAGGGAAAGGCACAATGCTGGAAATACAGGAATTCCTGTCCCTAATTTTCGGGTTTAATAATCACCTGCAGCTCTAGTTGATTTCGGTACTTCTGGAAATCAAAACACCCCTATATCATATTCCCCCTCCTCACCCCACTCCCCTCCTTCCTTTCCAACTCCCATAAATACCTAAACTCTTTCTCCCATTTATAAAGGATTTTAATTTTTTCCTTCCTCTCATAAAGCTCGGCAGGCTCTGGGACATTCCTCGTGACAATCCTGCAGTGATGCATCGCTTCCATTCATCACCCAAACATCAGCACGCGAATGATGGATCCCAGCCATGGATTATCCAGCTGACAGCACCACTGGAGGCATGCTGGCGGGAAAATTGCAAGGGTGCCACCAGAGCTGCACTTTGGCCACAACCAGGATTAATCTGGGGATGTGGGAACAAGCACAGAGGGGGAAAAGGGGCTTGGTTGTGGTGCCCTGAACAATTACAGGGTTTGGCATGGTAATGGAATTACAATGCCTGAGCTTCCTAGGAAAATCCATCACCTGCTCCGTGCCTGCCTGCTGGGAGATAAAATAACTCACTCACCGCTGACAGCCACTTGGAGTTTATTGGCCTGCATTTCACAGGCTGTTTTTAAAAATATATCTGGAATAAACTAATAGCCAGAGCTGCTGGTGAACAGCTACAGAAGGCTCCAAGATTATATGGATACACGGAGATAAAATGATAGCCTGATTCTTATCTCGCTCATTTAATAGCTGCTACGTTTGTCTAACGCCTTAGGCTGTTTTCCCAGAGTTACACCACGGTAAGGCTGCAATTAGTGCTGTCATTTATAGGGTTTATGCAGCCGCAGTGGTGAAGAATCCCTGATTTCCTCCAACCCATCTTCCACCTACACCCAGCTGCTGCCACAGTACCAGGTTTTCATCTCAGGACCTCAGAATTAGGAATAGGTGCATCGTACAAATCAGTCCAGACACCCAGAAATATTAAAGGAAATTGGTGGGGTTTCCAAGGACTTGCAACCACAGATCCCAAAGCTTTCCTGCTCCATTTTTTTTGCTCTATCTCAAACAACGGACATTGCCGCAGGAAATCCTCTTGGTGTCACCGGGGTTCTGCACTCCCATTTTCTGGTTGTGGCAGCAGCAATTCCGCTCCTGACCATCCTGACT
The DNA here is from genome assembly GCA_013398055.1 of Ifrita kowaldi. Taxonomy (NCBI): domain Eukaryota; kingdom Metazoa; phylum Chordata; class Aves; order Passeriformes; family Cinclosomatidae; genus Ifrita; species Ifrita kowaldi. The sequence continues at coordinate 7,159 of VZRS01007216.1, forward strand.
TTATGGAGGCTTTTCTTCATGGCAGCCTCTCATACCTCATTGTCCTTGAAAATTGCAATTTTCCAGGCTCTGCTGCCAGCTTTTGGAAAGCACGAAGAGCACGGGTCACCTGGATGTCCTTCCAGGAGTGTTCTGGGGGTGAAACAGACCACAGTCAGTATGGTCTCAGCTCAGTCTGTGAGCGACAGGAAGAAAAAGAAACGTCTGTGGCACAACTGTTAGAGAGCAAAATGATGGACGGAAGAAAAAAGATTTTCTGACTTCTGATCACAATTTTTTGGGGGGGGAATACAGAAGAAAATAAATTCAAATGGAAATGAAAAAAATTGTGTCTCCACTTCAGCTCCTTTGAGGAGCACACAGAAAAGGAAGCAGGGTGTGGAATTCCACATATCGGGAGTCTGTCATTAGATCATTAACAATGGTGTTAAACTGATCCTCTCCCGCTTCCTTCAGGGCATGTCTGACTTTTTATTTTTGCACCACAGAGTAGCATCGCTTCTTCTCAGAGAATAAAACCCCTACGTGAGCTTGGTTCAACTCTTCCACTGCCCTCAGTCATCTCCCTTTGAACTCCTGGATTTTCCTGATAAATAAGTTGCTGAGATAAAAAAAAAATTCTTGACTTTTAAGCAGCTCAGAAGTATCCCAGCACTGTATGTTGGTTTCAGATTTTGAAAATGAAAATGGGATTTAATTCCATTATTAAGTGATAGGTTTCACTTCCAGTTCCATCCCTCAAGTAATGTCAAGTCACTTTACAAGCACAATATAAGGGCACAGTGCTAAAGCGATTTGGTCTATTTTAATGATTTTAATATCCATTTTCATACAAAACACTTCCAATTTTCAGTGTAGTATTTCTCTTCCCTCCCCACCCCTTTTTGAACTTCCATCATAAGCTATTATTTGATTTTCTCCCTTGTAAATGTATTCTCCTTTTGGGGAATTATTTCTCCAAAGAAAAATGGTGTAACTACTCATGGGTATAAATTTTGCTCCATTCAGAGACTAAATAGAAATTTACTTGCAATTTTATATTAGGTATCAAAATTTGATTAAAACGTCGTGTGAAAATATTAATGAGAGCTGCTGAGTCTTGAACACCTAAATCCATTTTTTACATTCTCAGCTCAAATGGTGAAGGAAGTACTTTATTTCTTCCAGATACATCCCAAATCTGCAGTCTCAGAAAACAAGGCATTGTGCAGCTCTGTACAATTTCTAGCATTGTAGATCTCTGACTTCTTTTAGTTATCTGGGCATTTTTTAGCTCTAATTTCCCCCAGTCAAGGCACGTCCCTGTTCACTCCCGCACTGGGATTCTGAAATCCTTGCAGCTCCTGCCATTGACCCAAAAAATGATATTTTATCTTTACTAATTGTGTCCAAAAACAACCGTTCCATGTGTTCATTAATTCTCAATTTACCACCTTCCCACTCAGCTGTCACATTCTCCAAAGGCAAAGAGAAGGAAAACTGGCCCCCAATTTTAGCCAAAATTTCCTTGATTTTTGGAAAACCAGATCCTGAAGAAACGTTTTTGTCCTCCCTACTTGGTTTTGCACCTCAGGATGAAAATCCTTTCATTTAATCCAACCTTATTTAGGAGACAGACAGAAAACACATCCTGTTAAACAACATGGGAGCCTCCAAAATGCCTCGACTTCAAAAATTTTAGGAACAATCACTCGCTACAATGAAGTTTATCTGTATCCTGATAGACTTTATCGGCTCTGGAATTGTACACAACTAAGACGCTATGTAAAAACTACTCTGCTTTATTTATGACAAGTTTGGGGTGCTCAAAAGATTCTGTATGTGTCTTTAAGTAAAGCCTCTCTCTATATATGTAAAATATATATAAAGCATTTTTTATCATGCTTTAAAGGAAAAGCATCGCGCCAAGGATTTACAGCCTTCTGAATTGTACCTCAAAACTGTAGGAAAAAAAATCTGGAGGCTCATGGAGCCTCCCAGGTGACTTTGCCATCAGTAAAAGCACAGGAATGTGTTGCCAATGAAATTTTAGTTCAAAAATATTCAAGAAAATGTTATTTGATCAGTGAGTATTAACAGTGCAGTGACTAACAGATTGTGCAGAACTTTGGGGATTGATCAGTGCTTGATTCTGGATTTCCATTTAGCAATTGCCAATGCAGTCATGGAAAGGTGGAATTTCACTTTCTTCCTCCATCTGCAAGAGAGGTGCTCGTAACCAGGGCCTGCTAAAAAGCTGGGGCTGGGAAAGAGCAGCTCCAAATGCCTCATTTTTTTGTCTGGAGGAAAAGAGAACGTTCAAGTTAATGACACAAACAGGTAAACACAGAACTTAAAGAATCAGGGCCAATATTAGAATTACTTTGCATGATGATACCAGGGCAAAGATATTTGGTTCAGTCCCCTCTTTACAGAAAACTCAGGGCAAGACACAGATTAAGAAGGAAATAAAAATTTTCAGAGAAACAGTGCAGTGTAAAGATCTTAGTTTTCTTCATGGCTTTCTGTAACCAGAAGTACTGCAGGCAACACAGCAAGCAAACCCCAAAAGCAACCCCCCATCCCCTCCCAGTTAAACCAGCTCATGAACCAGGAAAGCCTGAAGGACTTTGGTGATAAGACAGACATGGTGATAAGACAGACAACAAAAAACTGCATCTCTTCATTAAGTCCCAATTTGTTACTGAGATTGTAAGGAAAGCCTCTACAAGCATTCCAGAGGTTTGGACAGTGCTGCATTTTTAATTGCATGTTTATTTTTTAGAAGGAAAATGTAGCAGAGCACAAAATTTTACCATTTTTAATAAACACGAAGTAAGCTTGCGTAGAAACCAGGGGATGCTCTTTATAGTGAGGTACTATGGGAACAACAGTAATTAAGTTTTTTCTGGTTTTCATGCCAGTAAAACCTGTGCCATTCATATTTGCCATTCAGGGCCTTGCCAATACCAGACTACATTGCTCCAATCATTTTAAGTCCAGAAGGAATCTTTGATCGCTCCAAAGAAAAACTTATATTTGGCTCTTTGCTTTTTTTTCCTTTCCCCTTTTTAAGCTTCCAAAGCATTTTCTCAGTCTTCCCCAAAAGCACCTCCATGAAGTGATTGTTCCTGCAGTCTTTCCCTGGACACATTACATCCCACCTGGCTGTAATAGCCACACCGTATCAGAAGAGTTTGAGCACCTCCGTGTCCCTTAGTGACAACAAAAGTGTATGCGACACATAGTAGTCACAGCCTGGTAGGGCCATGTCCTCCCTGCCTCCTTCAGCCCAGCCTAAAAAACAAAGACATCAGCAGGAAGAAGCTTTGACACAGAAGGTATCAACTGTGCCCAGGATGGTTGATGCAGTCAGCTGAAAGGAATTGTTTGACCTGGACAGCTAAATCAGGTTGTCACACTGTGGTGCTGGAAATAAGTCTGGGGATTGAGCAATTTCTGTTCTTCACTTTCAAACAGATGTGACCCAAAAGTTCCAGGGCAGAGAAATGAGAGGAAAAGTGGTTCAACATTAGAAAAACAAGTTCAGGAGGACAGGGAAACGATGCAGCTCAGGCTTCACACTGCAGTCCTGCGTCCTCTGAAGGTGCCAGTTAAACGGGGCACAGCAGCTTCAGTAGATTGTCATTGCCTCAGATATCCTGTGTGAGGCACAGGCTCTCTAGTGACCACAGCCAGCTCACTAGTGGAACACTCAGGTGTCACATACCCCCACTTCGCCTCCAGTTCTACAGCACTCTGCAGAGGAGCTGTACTTCAGTTCCAAATCAAAACCAACCCTGAGCAAAGCTCGAGAAAATCACATTCCTTCTGTTCCTTGCTCAGAGCAGCGCAGTCAGGCATTAACTCTTACAGCTCTGTTTTGCTGATTGCTCCACAAAAATGTTTCACCCCCCTCAGTAGCTGAGGTAACATTGCTGCCCTGCTCTCTCTCCAAATCTGCACACTCCGTCCTGTGAAAGATTAATGCATTCCTGTTCCAAGCATCTCTGTGTTCCCAGGAAGCATCAGCAGACACGGCAGATGGAGAATGGAGGCAAAGGAAATATTTAAACAAAGCAACTGATACATATTTGGCAAAGCTGAAAATTGTTCTGAGACCACCTGTGATTTACCTGGAATAAAGATTGCTCTTCTCCATGATGCAAACAAAGAAACTCAGAGAATAATGCTGTTGTTTGATTCAAACCCATCCAGAGCCGTCCCTCACTGCCAGTGCAATTTATTCGTTTTCAAAATTATGCAAAACAAAAGGAAAAAGGAATCAGTGTATTTGGATTAAAATGGATAAACATTAAGAACCGCCTGCAGATAAACTATTCCTCAGGCAGCTTTTCTGCTCCAGGACATAAGGCAGGACAAATTACAACAAAGAGATGTCACTGCAGCAAGCAGAAGATAAAGCCCCACAAACTAACACCAAATTACTACTCTTCTGTTTTAAGAAGCAGTGTTGAAATCAGTCCCTCTCACACTGCCCAGAGCCATCTCACTGATTCTCTTGGGTAGGAACCCTTTTTGTTCCTGCCCCTTTTTCTCATTTGGGGTCATACATTGCCTCTTTAAGGCTTGCAATTTGGTCGGTGTGTTCTGTATTTTCAGGGATTACCCCAGAAGAAAAGGTGCTGCTACAGCTCCAACACTGCAGGGGTCTGAGAGCCCCCAGAATATTCCCCCCTTGGCACAAGGAGCTGGACATGACCCATGGCTCGGGGAACAGGAGAATAATAAAACTCTCCCAGCCCACATCAGCACATGGGGAAATATCGGGGATTTTAAAAATCCCCACTGAGAAGAAATTAAGTCAAATTGAACTGCCCAGCACGAAAATGGGATTACAAAACCACTCCTCAGTTTTTGCACAGCAAGTTTTGCCCCGTAGGGTTTTTAGTCAAGTGTCTGTGCTTTGAGTCTGAGAGGTGTTAAAAAGATTCAGTCAAGCAGAAAATATTACTCCTTACTACCAGATTCCATTGCTGAGCAAGGAGGTGACAACATTGCAACGTGTTACTCTGATCTCTAGAATGGTGCTGACAAATTAAACAAGGGCCCTGCCCTCTCTAATGCACTGTTCCTGTAAAGCACAAAGTTCTTGTAGTCGCAAAATCTTTAGTACTTTTCCCTCTTCCAAATAAACAACCTGTTTTTGTGGTTCTTCTCTCCAGAACAAGCTGATGGCAGAACCAGATTGATATTCCCATCCCAGTGTAGCTGCAATAATTTCAGGTAGATATTCAGCAAGGCCTGTTTTACTGACAGCAGCTTTGGGGATTTCACAGAGCCTGCCTGCTCTCTCCAGAGATGCCACAGCCAACAAAATTGTGAGTTTCGGAAGGGTAACAGGCAACAGATTTCCTTCCAAGCATGATGGTGTGAGGTAAACCCGGTTGTCAGCATCTTGTTTCCTACAGGATGAGCTTCATTAAAATGTAAGACGTCAAAAGCAGGGATGAAACTTGAGAACCCTGTTGGCATTTCTAGTGAATTAATGGTCTCAGCAACTGAAGAGTGGTCAGGAACTCTCTGTTTGGAAAACGTTAAAACTGCTGGGTGGAAATGAATGCCAGCTAGAGGGTGGCTGGTACTGAGCTGCGTGTTTGCACTCACCATGGACCAAATCCATATTTCTGTGCTGAGATATTTCCAAATCCTTTATTGCGCTGCTCGTCTGCATGGCAATCTAGGCGGGAATTTAGCTACGGTTTGCTCTCCTTCATGAGAGAAAATATCCCTTATTGGCATTGATTATTTGCTCTTAAAAAGGCAACACTATTAAGAGAACAGCCAAGATCCAGAGGTTCGATGGAGCCCCGTTAAAAGAAAGCACATTTTCCCAGTTTTTGCATAGAATCTCTTGATGTAGTTGATGAAGTTGAGGAAGAAGGAGGAGGCTCCCCTCTCTGCCTGCCCTCGCTTTCACAAAGGCTCTGTGATGAGCAATTTAGAAGCCTGAGAATCTCCGAAGTGTGGTGCAAAGTCACACGTGTGCCCTCCAGCGTGAGAGGCAGAAAGGTTCCTGCAAGTATCAACCACTGAAAGTCTTGGGAGTTTCAGTTTGATGTTTGAAGCTTGAAGGAAGTAGAGGATTTTTGGTGTGGCTTTGAAGCTCCTGGAGCGAAGGAGCTGGTTTGCACACCATAAGGAACCTCCCAGAGCACAACTGAGGCAGAGTAAAACAATAATTTCTGCTAAATTGCATCCCCATTCCGGGTGGGGGATGCTCACCGATAAAAATCTTTGTATTCTCTGTAGTGTTCTGCTGACCTTCCCCATCAAACATAGGAGAAGGGAGCAGGGGAAGATGTGCCCCTCCTCAGAGCAGCACCTCAGAGCCTGCCCAGGTGTCTGCAAAAGATTTTGTTCCTCATTCCATATATATGGTTCCTTCTTTTGAAGTAGCAAGATGCCGCTCCCACGAGAGATACAGAGGGATTGTGTGACAGCCACCCGACTATTGCTCACAGCAGTGAATTCCTGCTAAATACCACTGGCAAAAACTCTGTAAGTTAATGGTGGGCATAAATCCCACTGAAACCAAGAGTGGTTTTAATGGAGTAATTTAACCCAGTGTTTCTGCAAGCTTAGTACTGGTGGCATCTTCAGCTGCTCCATGGTTTTCATGGCACAACAGACCCAATGAACACCAGGATTTTTTTGCCTGCCAAAAGACTTGAATTCAAATTTATCAAATCCTCCCACCAGTCCACCAGCACGACTGCAGAGAATTTTTGACTTCGCTTAACACTAACAAAAAAAAGAAAAAAATCAAATTAATCTTTAGGATTGTACTCTCCCATGGGGGAATTACATAAACATGGATACAGCTGACATCCATTTTATTAATCAGACTATTTTCAGTAGACAAACCAGTCAAGAAAACAGCAGGAGTTTAACAAAGTGTACATTAATAGAACAATTATGGAGTAGTTGCAGCAGCCTGTTCTATCTGATAGGGAGAAGTAGGAAACATTTTTCAGCTGGAATACAACCTTGCGATGCAGTATTTAAGTGAATAATATATTTCACGGCGAATTAGGCTACAGGTTATATTCTGCAAAAGGGTTTTTGAAAAAGCCAGGGAATGCCTGATATATTTCCATTTTCCATCCAGCCTTTCAATATCACATTTACCAGTGAAGGATCATAAAATCATAAAGGGTTTTATCACCTTCTTCCTCCACAGGGAATTATTAATATACATACTTGGCAGGCAAAGGTGCAGTTTAGATTTTATGACCTAGCCAAGTGCAGCCAGAGCCAGGATCAGAGCTTGGATCACCAAAGCTCCTCTCATTTTGTGGGAACAATTCCTGCTGCACACACTTAGGCTGAAATGCCCAAGATTATTCTTTTCAAGAGACTAAAAATACTAAAATTCATCAAGTATTTTCCTCAGTGGCAGAGCACAGCATTGTATAGCCCTGCCAGAGGGTCCCTTTTAATACGGGGCACCTTTTGAGCTACTAAAGGACTGACAGAGCCTGTAGAGATACTGAGCATGAGACAGGCAGCACGTATAATTTATAAATAAAACACTGGTGGAAACAAGATGCTTTCAACTTCCAACAGCCAACAGGGCCCTGGCTGGAAGTTTCAATAACCCCAGTGTTATTCCAGCAGCTCCTAAAGATAATGGATATCCTTTCATCATCACCAGCTCTTCCTGAACCAGTACCTACAAACTCAAGTGTTTGCAGATGTCTGCAAGAGATGACAAAAAAAGGAACCCCCCTGGCTGTGACACTGTGCTCCCTTGATTTGTACATTTTGGGAACTGCTGCCTGTAATTATTGAGCCACCAAAAAAAGAAGAAAAATTAACACGTTGCCTACTGTGTTTTTTCCAAATAACTCACAGGCACTATATTTTCCCTGGGTATTGGCCCACGGCAGTGACAGAGTTGTCACACAAGATAGACAGAGCACTTGGCATCATGGTAGCTGCTTTTTTTGGTGTGTTTCAGCAGTTACAACCTCGTGCCAAATTCATCAGTCTGATTAAGAGAGATAATAATGCTCCAAGTGAACTTTTTATCCCCCCTGCATCTCCAAGAATTTCCTGGCTATCAGTGACAGCTCTGCTTTGGGTCTTCCCTCCTGGTTTTTCACTCAAAACATCCAGCATCTCCATGTTCTGGTGCAGTCCTGGAGAAGGGTCGGCTATGCCGGGGACAGCAGGTAACAAAAGTGCTGGATCTGAAACCGAGGGGGAATGGCACACTTTTGTATTTCCTGGGTAATAGGGAATGTTTTCCCTTTCACTTTACCAGCACAGCCAGAGACCCACAGCAGCAGAGAGAGGGGGAATCCAGGGAAATAAGTGAAATAAAGGAAGTGTATCAATCCATACCCACACAAATTATGCCCAAACAGCTCAATAAATCTTTTGGGTCTGTGACTGCAACTGGAAGTGAAGGTGTCCCTGCC
>VZRS01007218.1:0-15052 GCA_013398055.1 Ifrita kowaldi
GTGTTGGCAGGAGGTGCTTGCTGGGTTTTTCATCAATTTTAGTTATGAGTTGTGATTTTTGTTGTTCAGGAAACTAGCAGGGCCAGAAAATCTTCTCTTCCTTTAGGAATGCTCATCAAGAATAAATATCACTGTGTCTCTCCCTTTTTTCTTAAGAGATACAACCCAGCCTCTGTGCCTGAGCTGGTAGAATGGGATATGGGATATGTTCTAGGCCAAAGTTTGAGTCTAGCATTCTTATGATAATCATTTCTATTTCACACCCGTTTCTTGTTGCTCTGAGGGGCCACTGCGTAGCATGGAGGGTGATAACCATTTGAAAGTGCAGCCTGAGAATAAATCACAAACCCAAACATCAGCTGTCTTCCAGCCCCACTGAGAGAGAGGGAAACATCAGGGAGGTGAGTGGCTACGAGATTTGGGGGAAATCTCCACCAGTTGGGTTGTTCAGCCTGGAGGAGGCTCAGGGGGGACCTCATTGCTCCCCACAACTCCCTGACAGGAGGGGCAGTGAGGGGGGTCGGGCTCTGCTGCCGTGTCCCGAGGGAAAGGAGGAGAGGAAATGGCCTCAAATTGCACCAGGGGAGGCTCAGGTTGGAGACACGGAACAATTTTTCCCTCCCAGAGTGGTGAGGCCTTGGAATGAGCTGCCCAGGGAGTGGTGGAGTCGCTGTCTCTGGGAGTGTTCAGGAGAAGTCTGGATGTGGCCCTTGGGGACAGGGTTTGGGGTGATGCTGCTGCTGCTGGGGTGGCACTGGATGGTCCTGAAAGGCTTTTCCAACCCTGTTAATGCAGTGATCCTGTGATGGCTGCGGCGCTCGAACGCCCAGGCTGGGTTTGACGGAGCAGCTTCCCCACGCTGCTCCTTGTCCTGAGCACACAGAGCCAGGGAGGCTCCGGCAACATCGCCTGGAGTCGAGCTCCATCTGCCGGGAATTCCAGCGAGTCGCAGCAGCCACGGCACGCTGGGAGCCTCTTCCCTGCCCTCCTGCCCTATCCCCCTCCTGCCTGCGCTCCGCAGGGGATGCTGGCTCCGCTCGGGGCAGGACTGGCCAGGCCGGGCTCGGAGCAGCCTCATCCTTCCCCTGCCACAGCCTCGCAGAGCCGAACTGAAGCAGGAGCAGCCATGCTGTGCCTGGGGGGTTCTGCTTCTGTGTTGCAGAATTGCACAGGTGGAACTCGCAGAGTTAGAGAATATCCTGAGTTAAAAGGATGCTGAGAATATCCTGAGCTAGGCACCCACCGGGATCACCCAGTCCCACTCCTGGCCCTGCCCAGACCCCCCACCAATCCCAGCCTGGGCATCCCTGGCAGCGCTGCCCAAATGCTCCTGGAGCTCTGGCAGCCTCGGGGCCGTCCCCATTCCCTGGGGAGCCTGGGCAGTGCCCAGCACCCTCTGGGGGAAGAACCTTTCCCTGCTCTGCAGCCTGAGCCTGCCCTGGCCCAGCTCCAGCCGCTCCCTGGCTGCTGTCCCTGTCCCAGGAGCAGAGATCGGAGCTGTCCCTTGGGAGGAGCTGCAGCCCCTGCTGAATCTCCTCTCAATCTCCTTTTCTTTGGGCTGAGCAAGCCGAAGTCCCTCAGCTGCTCCTTGTGTGGCCCCTCCAGACCCTTCCCCATCTTTGTATCCCTCCTCTGGACACTCTCAAAGAGCTTCATGTCCTTCACACATTGCGGTGCCCAAAGCTGCCCCCAGGACTGGAGGTGAAGCCGCCCCAGCCCAGAGCAGAGCTGTGACCTTTGCAGCCCCTGAGTGTGTTCAGCTCAGAAGGAGCCATTCCCATCCTCTGCCCCAAATGTTTTTAGCAGTGCCACCTGTACAGTTTGTGTTTAACATTTCAAGAGGGTGTGGTAACAGCCAAGATTTTTTTCTTCCCAGGGCCCGTGTCCATGACAGTCATGGCCTCTGCCTCTTTCCCAAGTTCCTTTCCTGTCCAACAGGGAAAAATGATTTCTTCTTCCATCCACCCCAGCTCAGCCATTCTCCAGGAAGACCTGAGTCAGATGTTTGGTACCTAAACCAAATACCTGAGGAAGGTGGGGAAGAGGGAGACAATTGCTGGAGGGAGACACACAGTTACTGAACCAGCCTAATGTAAACAAGATCTAAAGCAAGAGTTCAAAGTTATTAAAACTAGGGGAAAATGCCAAAGAAGGAAATTCTTCTCCGTTCAGTCACCCAGCTCTGGAGCCAATGAAACCTGCTTCACTATTCCTGAAAGATGATTTATGGACGTGTTTTTATGCTGGAGACAACAATAACAACAACCTTCCCTCCGTGAACCTTTTCATCCACGGAGCTCAAAGGGCTTCTCAAGGATCAGTGTCACCCATGCAAGGAGGAAACTGAGGCTCAGGAAGGGAGGGATTTTGCTCCAGCAAGTGGAGAAGTCAGGGATAAACCCTGAGTTAGGTACAATCTGTGCTGAGATGCCTCGCCCAGCAAACAGAAGTCAGAAAGCTCCATCCACGGAGTGTGTGAGTGGTGGCACAAACGAGGAAAAAGGCACTTGAGGAGTTGAATTCAGAGAAATGCTGAGCAGCAGCTGTGAGATAACGAGGTTATTCTCCTCCTTATGTTTTTGCCTCCACCAGCATCCCAGAAGAGAACCTAATTCCTAGAATGGTTTAGATCTAACACATTTGTTTTATCAGGGATAGAAAAAACATTCAGGAGGTTTTGCTTGGGTTTGTTTTTTTTTCCCCCAGCTTTTTACAACTGGAGAAGCCACAATTCGGGGTCTGTTCTTGCATCTCTTAAACAGACAACAAAACCCCTCATTCTTTTAACAGAACTGGTTTCTATTTTCCTCCTAGAGCTTTTTATCTATTTCCTAATTGTGATATCCACCTGGGAGGGGTAAGAGATGGGAAATACAATTTTGCTTATTTAAAGATTTGGAATAAATTTGACCTCCTGCTTGCCCCTCTTCTCCCTCAACTCCCTCTTCCCTCCTGTGCCACTGAAACTATCTTTGTGTGGGAGGCAAATCTCAATATCCCTGCCGATATTCCTGCAAACAGGCACACAAATATCCCTCACAGAAGTGTCTGGAGGGGTCTCTCTCTTCCCCCCAACTCTTTTCTGAGTGCTCTGTAGCCGTGAAAGTGACAAAATTCCCCACCCACAAGGAGGGGACTCCATGAGTGACTCATTTGTCATCTTCAGTGGAACCACACTGGCTGAGGGAACGCTTGGAAGATTCTTGAACATAACCTGTGGTGTCTTAATGAGAATTAAGGTGCTTGGAAGACTTCAGGAAGTTGAAAATGTCCAGCTTGGCCATGGGACACTGAGAAAGGAGACAAATATTTTCCAGCAGGTGATATGGCTGAAGACCCAGGGAAGCTGGGCAGTACACAAAAGGATCCCAAAAATCAGCTCAGACTAATGGGATCACACTGGGAAAGGCACTACAAGGTAAAATATCTGCACCTGTAATATCTTAGGGGGTGTGCAAGGTCACCCAGGTGAGCCTGTGGGGCCACAGCCATGGTCAGGACAGCACTGAAAATTAACCAAAATCCCTTGATTTTGGCCTCTCACACCTGGGGCTGCTTGGAAATCCTTGGGAAGGGCTGAGGTGCAATCCCTGATTCACTCCGACCTTGTCATGCTGCTCCCACGAAGTGAGGATCCTGGAAGGGCCAGCATTCCCAGGATTGGCAGGCTCCAGCCTCTGGCAACAAAGATCATTCAGGTTTCATCGTTTTCAAAAGGATGATGCCACTGAACAATTTTTCAGGACCCTCCTGCCAGATGTTTGCCATGTACAGAAAGTTTTGATTTTTCTGTCCTAAAATAGAACAGCTGCCACTCATCCAGCCTCAAAACTGTAATTCCCATGGGATGGACACACTGGCATTGGACTGGCTGGGATCACACATCCCTCAAGGTTACCTGTGCTGGGCTGACATCTCCATGCTCCTGGTCTGCAGGAAGCTGGAGAGATATCAAAGAGGAGGGAATAGAATTCAAAAATAAAGGGATGATTTTCTTCCCTGCTCCACAAATGTAGCAACAGTTTTATGGGGCAAAAAAGAAACTGGAAACATTCCTGTGTGAAATAACTTTGTCTAAGAGCAACTCATTTCAGAGAGAAAGGGTGACATTTGCCACAGGGGCTTCATACAGGATTTTTGCTGTTTCAGTGAAAATTCACTGAAAATTCACTGATTTTCAAGGAATTTCAGGTCCCTTCCGACCCAAACTCTTCTGTGGTTCTGTGAACTGGGACGTCTGGGTCCTGAGGGATTCTGGGGTGAGAAAACAGGGAAATAAATGGCAGTAAACATGCAGCAGGAATAAACCTGACCTGGTGGTGTCGTGAGGCACTTTCAGCTGTCAGAGAGCTCCTGAGGAGCTGTGCCCGGCTCTCTCCTCTGCTCACAGGATGTGTCAAGTGTAAGTTTGCCCAGAAAAGCTACAGCTGTTCCCGTGTTTGAGGCATTTGGAAGTAAAACATCCAGAGGCACTTTCTGCGTGCTCCAGGAAACAATTTTGTATGGGCAGGGAGCAGGTTCCCTCTCTTTTGCCAGCCTCTCTTCCCTCAGGAACCAGCAGTTCCTAAAGCCCTCAGCGCAGAGCTGCCCCCCTCCCCGCTCGCAAAGCAGGCTGTGTTTGAAATCTGTCTATTAGATTTTCTCCCGAAATTGTTTTATCCTCCTCTCGAGAAACCCAAACAATTCCCAGACAGTGACTCGTGCTGACTAATCCAGTCTGGGAGACTTCTAGGTGTCCCTGTAACCTAAAACCAGCAAACAAGCTTCCTAATTCAGTAGCTAGACATTCCAATGGGGACCTGGAGGTTCTGGGCTTTTATTTTCCTTCTCCTCAGGGTTAAACATGCTTTTATCTACGCTGTGCCTCCCTCCCCCAGCAGGCAGGAGTTGGGATGAGCTGGAATTCGGACATTCCTTTCCTGCCTACACTTAAAAGTCCTGCTCCACGGGGCATCCCGGTGGTGAAGTTATTGTGAGCCCTCAACAAAGGCAAAAACAGGGAGCAAAGGTTCTTCCAGGGAGAAGAAGGGGGTGCCTGGAGGAATAATTGAGATATTGCCAAATCAGCTCGCAGCCCTGTAAGAAACTCAGTGCTGCAAAAAGGTGCGGGGACAAAGAAAAATTGTATTTTTGGCCCTTTTACAGTGCTGGGCTGAGTCACATTTTAGTCATGTCTGGAAACCACAGGGCCATTAGCAGGCCCTGCAGCCCAACAGTTGCAGCAGTGACAGATTTCTGAGCTCTGAAGGCTGTGAACAAGCTCTGTCTGGGAGCAGATAATGCAGTTTATTGTCTGCTCTGTGGCCACACACGCTGAGCCAGGAACCAGCAGCATTCCAGGCCTGCCCAGGGAAAGGGATCTCGCTCCTGCCCCACGAATCCAGGCGTGGTGTGGTGCCAGTGGGAAGGGGGAGAAACCGTGTGCACCCAAGGAAACAAACCTGGGTTATTTATCCAGGACATCCCTGTGGAGCTGGAAACACACCTGGGTGCTTTTTCCAGGAGCTGGAAACACACCTGGGTTCATTTTCCAGGAGCTGGACACACACCTGGGTTCTTTTTCCAGGACACCTGTGTGGAGCTGAACGGTGCCTTGAGGGCTGATGGTGCTTAATGAGCCCTCAGTGCACAAGTCAAACGCAGCCGCGTGGGAGAACAGCCCAGACAGTGGCCTTTGTAATTAAAGCTCGTTAAAAGCTGGGTGTGAAGTGCCACAAGAAGTCAACAACGTTTTGCATTCACCCTTGGCAGCCCCTCCTCTCACCAGCAGCAGCCTCCAGCCTTGGTCTTCATCACCTTCTGTGCCCTTTCCTCCTCCTCCCTCTCGAGCAGCCACAGCAGGAGGGTTGAGCTGGACGTTCCCAGTTGCCCAAACTGGTGTGGTGGGCTCGCCTCTGGGTCCCAGAGGGCTGCCCTGTCTTCCCATGGGATCTCAGCTCCCTCTTTTCCAGCTGCCCTGGGCAGGGAGGAAGGCAGAGGGGTGGGAGAGGGAGCTGCCCCTGCTGCCTCCCCTCACCCTGCAGCGAGCAGGTGCCACTGGTCTGGGATGGCACAACCACTCTGGAAGCTGGGGGATTTGGGATAGGAGGGATTCTCCTCAGTCCAGCTGAGGCAGGGGAGGAAGACACAGCCTTCCCCACAAGGACAGGCAGTGGGATCCATGGATCTGCTCAAAGTGGCCATGGCAGCCTGATGCCTTCCCTTCCTCTGCAAACTCCTCAAACCCAGCAGCAAATATTTCTAGTGAGATGCCCTTGGGTGTCGTATTTTTGGGTTTGTTTTGACTATCGCTATTTGTGGCTTCTTTTCCTGCGTGTCAAAACCAGAGACAAAATAAACACGTGCTCTGCCTCATCGTCCACCTCGAGAGAAGTGCTCTTGGGTTTCACAGGGTTAGGGGAGGAATCCGTAGGGGAGTCTCGTCAAAAACATAAAAGCAATATTTTAGGATCCTGCTGGAAAGAAATGTCAGGAGGCCACGGTGAGCAGAGTAAGCAGGAACCCCATCAGAGAGGGGGTGCCAACACTTCTGCCTCTAAAGAGGCACCTGGAATTCAGTCACCGTTTTCTTTTAGTGTTTTGGCCCTAATTTTAAACAGATAATATGGGTTGTGGTTTGAGAGATGGAGGGTTACTCTGCGAGCTGTCAGAAGAAAAATGCACCTTTAATCCTTTGCTTTGTAGCTGGTTTTTCACTTCACTGAGAGGAGCAGCTGAACGCCAATCCTTGTACATATAAATCACATCTATAAATTACATCTATCATATATAACAACCTGGTCTGGAAGGTTCCCTGCCCATGGCAGGGGACTTGGAACTGGGTGATCTTTAATGTCCCTTCCGACCCAAACCATTCTGTGATTCCCTGATTATTGTGGAGAAGGGTTTTACTGAAAATTCCTTTAATATCATGCAGTATGTTGTGCAGGGCCAATATTAGAAGGTATTTTACATATATCTATGTCTGCCTACATCCAGAGGCTTTCAAAATGAACTTTGAATATATTTTTCTCATTTTGAAAGCTTAGTACACCTGTTGTAATATTTCATTAACACTTCTGTTTCATTATTTATTTAAAGAGAAAAAACCCCAAATCTTTTAAGTGACCTTAAAATCTGTTTTGGTGCTCCTCAATGAAGGTTTAAACCATCCGTAGCAAAAAGGCTCCAATTCAAGAAGGAAAAGATGAAGAAAAATAAGAGCTGTAGATGAATCTGAAATACTGAAATTTAATCGAGAAGCCGGGGGTAAAATGCAATTATTGGACTTCTGTAGATGCAGAGTCTCATTTCATGGAATCATGGAATGGTTTGGAGGGACCTGAACGCCCACCCAGTGCCACCCCTGCCATGGCAGGGACACCTCCCACTGTCCCAGGCTGCTCCAAGCCCCAATGTCCAACCTGGCCTTGGGCACTGCCAGGGATCCAGGGGCAGCCACAGCTGCTCTGGGCACCCTGTGCCAGGGCCTCAGTGTAAATTTCCCTCCTGCTCTGGTGTCCCATTGGATTTCAGGCCTTTCACCAGGTTACTCCACAGCAGGAAAATACCATTTTGGCAAAAAAGGAAGAAATACTTAAAAAAAAAAAAGCATAGAAACCTATTCTTGATGTTGTGAGTGACACACGGTCAGCACCCTCCTCCTGATGGCTCCTTTTTTCCCTGAGAGGGTTTTTTTTGTCCCTGATAAAAGAATGCACCAGGCCCACGGGCATACTTGTCAAACATTTTATTTGTCATTCACACTAATTATGATATTGAATTTACAGAGGAAACTGTGGTATAAAGAAAGAAAGAAAGAAAAGAAAGAAAAGTGTTCATTAGAACTACTGCAGCAGTCCAGCTGCTCTGGGTAGTTGCAATGAATTCTCCTGTGGTGCTGGACACAGCCGTCCCTGTGGACAGCGAGAGGCTACCCTGGGGTGGTATCTAGAGATTCCTGGAGTGGGGAGAAAAAATCTACTCTATTCTCTTTTCCTATCTGGTTCCAAAAATCAGCAGCCACCCCCTGACCTCCCTCCCTTCCCAAGAAGAAAAATCCCCAGCAATCACCCCCAAAATAACCCAATTTTCCACAACCTGGTGGTTTCCCCTTCTGGAAAAGTTCAGCCTGAAAGGGAAAATGGGGCTGTTGCAGGATGCTGCAGCCTCTGTTTTGTAAACATAGCCAGGAAAAGCTGAACAAATTCCCTTTGGTGCCACTCTGAGGGGGCTGTGTCCCCCCTCAGCCTCACCACCTCACACTGAAATTTTGGTTTCAAAAAGAGCTGGAATTGTCCAACCCCAAATACCACAAATAACCCACAGATGATTTTTTTGTTTTGTTTTTGCACGTTTGTTTCTTCCCTACCACAAAAAAAAAGAGTGAAGGATTTTGGATAGAGACCATGCTATAACTGTTTACAAAAGTGAATAAAATGTAGTTCCTCTTGAAGCCTAAAAATAACTAATTGGGAAAAGAAAGAAGTCTCACTACAGTATTTCAGCAAACACAAAGGTAAGTTCATTAAAAACACAGAAAAATGAGAAAAATGCCGAGTAATTACAAGCACTAAATATTATTTTGGCTAGGAAGCTTTGGAAATCTATTTACAGACATAAATACAAGTAACTCTGGGGATGCAACCCTTCTAGGACAAGGAGGAAAAACGCCGAGTGCTTGGGACTGACCCAGCGAGGTGAACAAAAATCGCACGGGAAAATGTCACAAGGCAGGAAAACAAGGCAGAGTTTTGCTCTGAGGACAGAAAACGGATCCACTTCTCCCTGAATTTCAAACACCCCCATGGAAAAGGTCACCCAGGAAGCAGCAGTGAATGTTTCAAGAGTGCAGGAAATTGGGGACGCTTTGGCGAAGGCTCTGGGCCGTTTGGAGGAGAGGATTTCTCTCCTTCCCAGCAGCATCATCCTACAAATCAAACCCTTCACAGCAGGGATGCTCTCTGCATCCTCTTCTCCCTGCACTAAAGCTCCTCTCCAATGCCCTGGGAGCGAGCAGGAACTCTTTAAATGAGTTTCAATATTGTTGGAGAGGGAAATATTTGTCCTCAGAGCCAGCAAAATTTACTTTGAAGATGTTTGACGTGGACAAGGAGTTTTGTCTTGTGAAAGGAGCACCTGAGCTGAGAGTAAGGACTGCCATGAGCTGAATTTTGGGAGGGCAAGGTACCTAAAGCACTCTGCTGTCTGCAGCTCCAGAGCAGAAGCACAAGAACTCTGTTTTTTCTGATTCCATTCGGCTCCCGGGGTGATAAAACAATATAAATATATATATTTGATATCCTTATAAAAATAGATCCTTGTACACTCTAATTTGGAGATGGGGATGGGGGAAATGTTTTATACAAATGTCTTTTTATTTTTTTCTGCCTGTTGAGAGCTCTTAGGATGTAAGAGGAAAGACATGAGAGCTTTGCCTTCCTTAGTGATGGCTACAAAACCAAATATTGGAGTAAACTGTGGCTTTTCATGAGGGAATACACTGAAACCCACAGTGATTAAACAGATTAATTGCCAGGGATAATGAACTTGGATTTTCCTTTCCTCTGCAGTGCTGGACATACCCAGAGAGGTTGGAGTCCAAAATTTGGTTGCTGGCAATAATCACATGGGAAACACTGGGAAATTCCAGAGAAGTGTCACTAAGGACACGGGGAAATGTGGTGGTGACCAGTTCTGCATTTCCTCATCCTGTTCACACCAGGGACAGCCAAATTAAACCTCACCTTTAGGATGAGAAGAGACAAAGTAGAGGCACAGACATAAGAAATGTCTGATTTAGGGTCTGAACTCCAGGCTGAGGCCACATGCCTGTGAATCCCTGATTTTTTAGCTTCCAAGGTGGGTGGGTTTCAATACTGGGGGCTAAAAGGGGCAAAGGGCTGTAGCAGAAAGGAGGCTGTGGTGTCCCACAGGCCTGGGAGTGTGGTGACCACATTGACCTCACCTTGGAGACCACACTGACCTCACCTGTGTGACCACGACAACCTCACTTCTGCCACTGGGCTGAACTCATGGAATCATCAAATCATGGAATGGTTTGGGTTGGAGGGACCTTAAACTCACCCAGTGCCACCCCTGCCATGGCAGGGACACCTTCCACTGTCCCAGGCTGCTCCAAGCCCCAATGTCCAACCTGGCCTTGGGCACTGCCAGGGATCCAGGGGCAGCCACAGCTGCTCTGGGCACCCTGTGCCAGGGCTTCCCAAATCTCACAGGGATGAATTTATTCCAAATATCCCATCTATCCCTGTCCTCCTTCATCTCAATACCATCCCCCTTGTCCCATCACTCCATGCTTTTGTTAAAATTCCTTCTCCAGGTCACCTGGCCCTTCCTGGCTCCTCCAAGCTCCTCTCCTCTCCCTCCCTGCTGTGTTTCCACTCCCAGCTCTGGGCACTTTGGTGGTCCAGTCACAAGGCAGATGTGAGAGCTGCAATCCATTATGATTTTAATTGAGAGCTGTAATAAATTAGGATTTGAATTGCACAGAGTGTGTGGGATGGATTCTGCGACAGAGCTGCTGCTCAGTGATCAGGGACTTTTTTTTTGGCTACTGAAGAGGTGAGAGTCCAGCTATGGAAATGCTACAACAGGGGAGGTCTCTGTATTTCTATATTCAGCAGGGTCTCCAGGCTTTCAAAATATATTTTGCAGTATTCTGATATAATTTGGATGTTTTCTGCCTCTTTTTGTTCAGAGCAAACTCTGGAAGATCAGAAAAGATGTTCCATTAAATGAAAAGCACAAGGCCATGTGTTTTAACAAGAACATTTTGGGCTTTTGCTGAGATCTCTTGAAACACTCCCTATTTGCTGCACGAAAATGACCTTATTGACAATGGAAATTCTTTGATTCCTTTCAATACCAAAGTGCTACTGCATCTGACTCCAACAAAGAAGCAAAATCATATATATATATATATAGAAAAAAAAGAGAAAACTTGAAAAACAAATGGTTTTAAATAAGTCCAGCTGTTTTGCTGCCTGCAGCCAAGGATCTTTTTTAATTTGAATCCTTTTAACTCTTTTTTTTTTTTTAAAACATCAAACACTGATCTGAAGTCCTGCTTTCAAATACTCTCGGAGTTGACCTGCAATTGTTTCTCTCGTTTGAGAGGTTCATTAAATAAAAATCAGCTCATTTTGGGACGCACACGTGTCAACATCAGCAGTTTGGAGTTAAGGAGTAGTACAAGAGCTGCGTTCAGAGCAGACCTCCAATAAAATAGTGCCATAAACGTTACAGTGACATCTGATATGTTTGTGCTGGAGCGACGGGCGCCGGTGACGGCTCTGTGCTCAACCTGCTCTGAGTAAAAGCCTTGTAGATTTACTACAGGGCACAACATTGGCTACACCAGCTTTAAAAGCCCCTCCTCTTCTCCCACAAGATGGACATGGAGGGATTGTCCAGGCCCTGGCTTTTCTGGAGCTTTCCAAGTGAGCCTGGCGGCCCTGTCCAGGAGCTGAGCTGTTTTCCAGCAGACAGGAACGTGGCTTTTGCACTCTACAGAAATCCTGGGAGCAAATCTCACCCAGGTTCCGTCAGAGCCAGGACTTCCCCCTTGCCATGGGAATCACAGGATCAGGGAATAGTTTGGGTTGGAAAGGATCTTAAAGATCATCCACCATAACTGCCGTGAGCAGGGACATCTCCCACTATCCCAGGGTGCTCCAAGCTGGCCTTGGACACTTCCAGGGATCCAGGGGCAGCCACAGCTTCTCTGGGCAACCTCCCAGGGAACAATTCCTTCCCAATATCCCATCCATCCCTGCCCTCTGGCAGTGGGAAACCATTCCCTGGGTCCTGGCACTCCAGTGGGCAGGTATTTAATTAGGGGATATTGAATTTGCTTTATGAAGTATCTACATCTTGATTCCTGATCCTGAGGGTCACCGCTGGTGACGAAGGAAAAGTGTGGGAGGAGCAGGGAGAGATGACTCCACCACTTGGAAAGGTACAGAAATTCCCAGGGATTTTGGTGCCTTCCAAGTGGGAACTGGGCACCTCAATGCCTTTGAGGATCTAAGCTGAGTAAAATGACAGTGAGATAACTGTAAACAATATTTTTAGGGAATGAGGAGGTCACTTTGCCCATCGTTATTCCAGCCTTTTTCAATGTGAGAAATTTGACTTTGGCTGCTACCAAAAAAAGGCAATTGCTGATATATATTTTTTTAATATAGGCGTATTTAAATAATAATAGTATCAACAAATAAGAAAAGTCTAAATATCAAGCATAAATATCAATGAACTCATCAAAGAAATACAGTAGTTGAAAATGACCCAAGGCTGTAGCCGTTGTGTTAAAAAAAAACAAAAAAAAAGTCCAAGAGATAAAAAGTTAAATTAAGTCATTGAAAAAGGGGCTGATTCTTTCAGTTGACGAAGCAAGAAAGAAGCAAGCATGATTAAAACAAAAAAAAGAGCAAAGTCTTTTTTTTTTTTGCAATTTATAAGGTGCCAAGAGAAATAAAACAAATTAGATGCAAAGCAGGATGAGCTGCATCCTAAAAAAAAAAACCAAAAAAAACCAAAAACCACCAAAAAAACTAAACCCAAAACAAAACAAAAAAAACCCCAGTCATAAAAAATTCCATATTCTTTGGAATATACAAACAAAACAAAGAAAAGAAAGAATGAAGTCCAACATATAAAACCTCTCATTCACAGCATTGCTAAAACAGAAGCGTTCACAGTTTCCCTCTGGGAATCTTCCTATACTTCCTCACACTTAAGATGTCCATAAGATGCAGTAAACTCACTAAGATTTATTTTTGGGTTTTTTTGTTTTTAGGTTTTAAGTCTTAAAAATAGAAGTGAACTGAAACTCTCTTTTAGGGCTGTGGAGACCTTCAAGCCCAGGCACGCTGGGAAGCCACAGGCCTGGAATCAGGCTGGATACCCTTCTACCCACCCTTGCTACCTCTGCACCACCAGCTGGGGCGTCCTCCTTCCCAGAAGCTCGTTCTCCTGCCGGGAATACTTTGCCGGAGCGACGTGGCTCCACCAGGGACTGGCAACGAGAGCCGCCACTCCTGGGAGCACTGACTTCGGAAGGGTTCGCTCCTGAAACTCGTGGATGAACACGGCAGGGCCCATAAGGAAGTTTCTGGGATCCCTCCGAGCGCCGGGAAATGGGAAGTCCGTTAGTCCTGACCCTTGAGCTCCTTCACACCTCCTCAGTATGGCCTCCACACGGCCTCCTCCAGCCTCGCCGTGCTGGCCATGTTGGTGGGGGAGTTGCTGTGGCTCCCTTCGGCCTCCACCACGTCGCTTTGGTTGGGGAGGTTGGGGTTGAGCAGCGTGGAGCCCGTGGAGGCGTTGGTGCAGGGCGGGTGGATGCGCGGCGGGGACCGGTCCCCCCCGGAGATCATGGAGAACTGATAGGAGCCGGCCGAGGTGCCGTAGTACAGGTGGTAGGAGGGGGAGCTGGTCTGGAAGGGGCTGCCCTGAGCCTGGGAGGAGCCGGGGTAGGGCGGCGGGAGGTACGTGTGGTAGCGGGTGGCCGTGGACATGGCCGACATGCCGATGCCGATGCCGGAGCTGACGGGCGTGGGCGTGTAGGTGAAGGCTCCCGGGTAGTGCATGCGGGGGTCGGAGATGGACGGCAGCGCCGAGAAGGAGCGGTCGATTCCCACTCGGGGGTCGCTGAACGCAGTCAGGTCTGAGGCACCTGGGTGGTGGGGAAGGGAGGCAGAGATATGTTACAGAATCCCAGGATCCCAGAAGGAATTAGGTCAGGAGGAACCTCTGAGCTCATCGAGGCCAAGCTGTGCCCAATGCCCACCTTGTTCACAGCCCAGAGCACTGAGTGCCACGTCCAGGCACTCCTTGGACACCTCCATCCACTCTCCAGGCAGCTCTTTCCAAGGCCTGACCACCCTTTCCATGGAGAAATTCCTGCTGATGTCCAACCTGAGCCTCGTCCTGTCCCTGTTCCCTGGGAGCACAGCCCGACCCCCCCCCGGCTGCCCCCTCCTGTCAGGGAGTTGTGCAGAGCCACAAGGTCCCCCCTGAGCCTCCTTTGCTCCAGGCTGAGCCCCTTTCCCAGCTCCCTCAGCCTCTCCTGGGGCTCCAGCCCCTTCCCCAGCTCATTACAGAATCCCAGGATCCCTGAGGCTGGAAAAGCCCTCCCAGCCCATCCAGGCCCAGCTGTGCCTGATGCCCACCTTGTCCCCAGCCCAGAGCACTGAGTGCCACCTCCAGGTCTTCCTGGGACACCTCCAGGGATGGGGACTCCAAACCTCTCTGGGCAACCCTTCCAATATCTAATCCCCCTTTCCATGAAGAATTTTGAGCTGACAGAACAAGGTTATAACGAACATCCAAACTCTGATCTATCATTAACCAGAATGACTGCAACCTATCCCTCCCCTGCTCCCTGACGGAGTCGTTACATTCTGGGAGATGTGGATATTTTGGATTAATTTCAGTAAATTACAGAGGAGTGCCAGGCTCTGGCCCTGCTTTGTGCTCCCTCTCACAGACCTCGCAGCACAGGCAGTTATTTACACTCGGAGTGTCCTTGGCCTTGGGCGGGTGGGGAGCAGCGACACAGATCTCAAACTCCTCGCCCAACGTCCTTTGGCTCACCAGGGACACTGATGGCACCTAAACAGAAACGGGGCAGCTTTTGCACAGCCTGTTTTGTTTGCTGTGCCAAAGGGGAAGCTCCCTGGAGCTCCATGGATCATCCTTGGGGTACACGGCTGTGCACAGAAAGTGTGACAGCTCCGCTCAGCTGTCAGCACTTAGGAGTTCCCCATGGCTCTCCATCCCTCCAAAGTCAAGATAAATCAGGTTTACTTGAGGTCTTGGTGCCTGTGTTCTCATTTAATGTCCATGTCATTGTCACTGGACACTTTGGCTCTGGGGAGTGAAAAAGGACAAGAGAATGCTGCATTTGGGGGTTGATGGTTTTACTTCCTTCCATGTGTGCCAGGAGCCTTTGTCATCCCGCTGAGTGAAATCATGGAATCCCTGAGGTGGGAAAAGCCTTCCAAGATCCAACCTGTGAACAATTCCCACCTTGTCCCCAGCCCAGAGC
>VZRS01007219.1:0-161957 GCA_013398055.1 Ifrita kowaldi
CCCGTTTTATTTATAACAAAAGGAATAAGAACCATTCATTAAACACATGCAGTGTGCCCTGATTTGAATGGGACACTTCATGCTCATGAATAAAGAATTACTCTAGTAATTCTGTGCTTTGCATCCTGGTCTCTCTCCTCAATCAGCGCAGACCAGTTACAACATTTTCATGACATTCAGGTCCCCT
Organism: Ifrita kowaldi; assembly: GCA_013398055.1. Taxonomy (NCBI): domain Eukaryota; kingdom Metazoa; phylum Chordata; class Aves; order Passeriformes; family Cinclosomatidae; genus Ifrita; species Ifrita kowaldi. The sequence continues at coordinate 188 of VZRS01007219.1, forward strand.
GCTGTGCTGTGCCCTTTGCTCACATAGGTCCCTTACCTGGCCGCAGAAGCCAATCTTTGTTGTAAAAAGATGATTCAGACCCACGAGGGATTAGCTCTGGCTAAGAGCCACAGACAGCTTGTAATGGACAAAATTTTCAGTGTTCCCAGCTGGGAAACATGCCTTGAGCACCCATTGCTGATGAACATATATGCTCTTTTGGCTACCTAAAGGTACCCCATCTGTCTGAGTGGCATAGTTCCCACTGTAAATTGATGGGCTGTTACCCTGGAGCATTTTTCCTTCATGATGATGGATGAAATGAATGAAGAGTAATGTTGTGAATACCACCAAGGCAGAAAAGTCTTCTTTATTACTGATCATATTCTTCCGAAACGTAATCATAACATGATTATTCTGAAAAAACAAAAACAAACAAATGAAAAACCCAAACAAAAACAAGCAAACAAACAAAAAACCAGAACCCAAATAGGTTAGTGTTTAGGTAGTTTTCAAGCTTTTGTCAAGATTTTGGACCTTGTCCTGGTTTGTGTGTCCACTGTCTTCTATTACACAGGGAAATGGTTAACATTTCAACCTAAAGTTGCTCTGACCTAAATACAGATATTTGTAGCAGTAACTGGAGGTTGTCTGGAAGGTGAAAGAAGTATGTTCCAGGTAAACCAGACAAGAGCAGTTCCTCAAGAGCAACCTATATGTGTTGATAGGAGCAGGTAACACTGAAAATAATAGACATATTAATTGGACTGTTAATATGTTTGTTAAGGAGAAGAGAATAACTGAAAAAGTTACTCTTTTATAAATATTTGTAAATAGCAGAGACCAGCTTCTCAGTGTATTCCATGACAAATTTCATGTATGTATTTGTGTATACATGTAAAAGACTTAATAAGTTGTGAAAACTTTTCACTGATTTGAGGAATAAATTTTGATGGGAAAAAAAACACAGACCGAAACAGTCAAGAAATTTGAAGGAAACCAGGCACTTGGGAAGTAAAATGGAAATATAGGCAAAGAATAGTATTATGATCAATGAAGATTTCATGTAGAATGAAAAGGAATCGGTCAGTAATACTATGTTCCATTTGAATACCAGGCTTTGCATTTCTGCAGTGGTAGGCTGATAATGGCCACTCTTTAGACCTGTAGTCCTGCCAAACAGGTTATATTTTTCTTTTCTACTTAGGAATGTGAAGTGAACACAGGTTGTGGAAGAAGGGCAGTGGTCTTTTCTGGCTTAGTCATCAGCACTTCTGTTGCCTTGTGTTAATGCTTTTTTTGAGAAAGCACATTGCAGGAGGAAAAGCAGGGAGTTATGTGCTGGAGTTCCCAACTGAAAAGTCTTGGCCTATAGATATTACCTGACTCCTTTGCTGGAATATCAAATCCAGATAGATAGATAATGAGTCTTTGTGGTGAGCTCCATTCTGTGTGAAAAAACATACCTATGGGAAATAGTAACTTTGCATAATATGGATTTTACATTAAATCCAATATGGATGTATTACAGAAAGATTATTAGAAGACTGCAAAATTATTCACCTTCTTCAGTGCTGAATATTGCACGATGGCACAGAATTCCTCTTGGAGTTTCTGATGTCTGTGTTGTGTTGTTGTTGCTGTTTATAAATTACCACAGGAGCCACCAGCTGTCGTCCTATAAATTTTATTGGCACTCTGTAAATATTAAATCAGCCTGCTAAAATCAAGCCATGTGCAGTAACAGCTGAGGCTCCGTTATGGAGAGCACATGCAAGAGAGAGGTGTGCACTGTGACTCCCACGATTCTCACGGCTTACAAGCCTCTTGCTTCTTGAGACTGTTCTCCAGGATTCATTTTGAGCCCAATTGTGCCCCTTGACCAATGTGCAGAAGGGGCATTGTCTGTGCACAGATACATCCTGAGCTGAGAAATCAGCCTTCTCAGCAGTACTCAGTTTCTTGGATCCTTCTAAAATGTGCGATTTTATTGCTACCACTTTCCTACAGCACTGCTGCATTGCTCACTTTCTTGTAAACCTTGGTGACGTGCATAGAAGACCCTTGTAAGCTCTAGAATGGGAGCAGAATTCTTGATGTCATGAAGATCCATGTCATGAAGAAAGAAGTCTGTGTAAATGAAACAGCATGCTGAAACAAAACCTGTTGTGGCCTAGAAGTTTTGTCAGTCACAATGTGACATACTGAGGATGAGACTGTAGCTGTTAAAGGAAAATGTGTCTCGGGCTCCATTTTCTCTCTGACTTAATAGGCAGAAAAATCAAAGGCAAGGTGTGTTTTCTAATCTGCCTGCCTCAATAGCAGACACGGTGAAATTTCCTGAGCCTGCAGTCCAGATAGATTACATGGGGTACTAAGATAGACCAGGCAGTAGTCTAAATTAGGGAGTTAATTTTCATCTTAGGCACTTCAGTGGTGTGAGGAGTTCCGCTCAGATAGTGTCCAGCTGCAGATGTCCTAGTATTAGTTCTTCTGACACCTCTCTTCCTCCAAGAGCTGCTGTCTAAAGACCAGGCAAGGCAAGAGACAGCTTGAATGTTCCACATCTATATAGTGGGAGGTGAGTTTGAGCAAGCTTCAGCAAATACACCCTTGTTCAGAAGGCAGCTTAGGTACGTGCCTGCTCAGTTTGAACACCCTGCTGTGGGCTGTAGCCACCAGCAGAACATCAGATTAAATGACTGGGAAAAGCAGTAGCTAAACCAAGAAAAATGAAAATGCCTCAGGAAAAGCCTTTAGAGAAGCATCAGGCTATTCCCGACTTTTTTTATTTATTATTGTTGATACTAGCATTATTGTTATCATCATTGTTATTACCATTATCATTATTAGATTAGTAGTAGTAGTAGTAACTACTACTACTAGTAGTAGTAGTACTAGTAAGTATTTAACTTCTGGTTAATTTTTTAATTTTCAAGTTAAAATGCATTTTGCTGATGCCATGGAGCCTGAGGTGCTGTAAACAGGACAATTTTGTTCTCAATGAGGACAATTAACCTTTTATCAATATTCTTGCAATAGGGCCAGCTATAGAGCCTTTTAATCCCCATTCCTTCTCATCTGAGCAGAGGGGAGTGGGCACAGCTGTCAGGGAATGATTTCAGGTGAGCTGAAGTTGGTGGTTACATGCCAGATATTCAAGGAGTTAGGTTTAGCACAACAGCAAATGCAAAATATTTATAATTCATTACCAGTGTTCCCTGTTTCTACTGGTAAACTGTCTGATGGAGGACCTGAAGTAGCCGCAATTCCACACCTCTTAAAAGTGCACCATCTGGCACAGCACATACTTCTGGGTACATTGTGCAGGATCTGCTGCTCCGGATGGATTCCTACCAATCTATGGGGCTTGATGGGATTCATCCAAGAATCCTCAAAGTGCTGGCTGATGTCATTGCAAAGCCTCTCTCAATGATTTTTGAGTGGTCTTGGGAATCCAGAGCAGTCCCAGCTGACTGGAAGTTGGAGAACATTGTCTGATTTTTAAGAAGGGGAAGACAAAGGACTTGTCTTGCAGAAGACAGAAACTGCAGGGTTCTCTCAGTCTCACTTCAGTGCCTGGCAAAGTTATGGAGAAGATTTTTCTGGGAGGTATTGAAAAACACCTGAAGGACAACACAGTCATTGGTCATAGCCAGGGTGGCTTCACGAGGAGGAAGTCCTGCTTATCCGACCTGATTTAATTTTATGACAAGGTAACACACCTCACTGATCAGGAGGTGCCAGTTGATGTAATCTTTTTGGATTTCAGTGAAGCTTTTGATACCATCTCTCACAGGATCCTTCTGCACAAAATGTCTGGCACACAGCTGGATAAACTCATCATGTGATGGGCGAGCAGCTGGCTGACAGGGGTTACAATGAATGGGGTGACATCAGACTGGGGACCTGTCACTGATGGGGTTCCACAGGGCTCCATCCTCAGCCCTGTGCTCTTCAACATCTTCATAAATTATTTGGATTCAGAACGGGAAGGGATACTGAGCAAGTTCCCAGATGACACAAAATTGGAAGGAGCTGTTGACTCCCTTGAAGGCGGAAAGGCCCTGCAGAGAGACCTTGACAAATCAGAGGGCTGGGCAATCACCAACCATATGAAGTTCAACAAGAGAAAGTGCCAGATTCTGCACCAGGGATGTGGCATCCCTGGATGTATGGACAGACTGGGAAATGAGAGGCTGGAGAGCAGTGCCATGGAAAGGGACCTGGGGGTCCTGGTCAGTGGCAAGCTGAACATGAGCCAGGAGTGCCCTGGCAGCCAGGAGGGCCAACCCTGTCCTGGGGGGCATCAGGCACAGCATCACCAGCCTGGCAAGGGAGGGGATTGTCCTGCTCTGCTCTGCACTGGGGCAGCCTCACCTCGAGTGCTGGGGGCAGTTCTGGGCACTGCAATATGAGAAAGATACTAAACTATTAGAGAGTGTCCAAAGGAGGGCAGTGAGGATGGTGAAGGGCTTTGAGGGGAAGAAACCCTTATGCAAAACAGCTGAGGTCACTTTCTGTTCAGCCTGGAGGAGACTGAGGGGAGAGCTCATTTTGGATGACAGCTTCCTTGTGAAGGAAACGGGAGGAGCAAACACTGATCCCTTCTCTGTGATGACCATTGACAGGACCCAAGGGAATAGCCTGAAGCTGTGTAAGGGGAGGTTTAGGTTGGATATCAGGCAAAGGTTCTTCCCCCAGAGGGTGGTTGGGCACTGGAACTGCTCCCCAGGGAAGTGGTCACAGCACCAGCCTGATAGAGTTCAAGAAGTGTGTGGACAGTGCTCTCCGGCACATGGTGTGATTCTTGAGGCTGTCCTGTGCAGGGTCAGGAGTTGGACTCGATCCTTGGGGGTCCCTTCCAACTCAGCATATTATGATCCCAGACATGATTATGCAGCTGTATAGACTGGCAGAGAGCTTCTGACTGAGTAAGGAGTCTTGTTTTGTTCTTGCAGCAGGGGGTGAGTGAGTACCTTTAGGAGAAAGCACTGCAAGAGATTTCATCACCTGCCAGTAAAAGCTAGTCAGCTGAGGGCTGTGGGGTTAGTTGTGAATGTTTCGTAGATGGTGAACAAAGTACCAAGCACAGCATGAAGTGCAGCTTCAGAGACTTTTCCCTGGAATATCTGGTTGTGCAGAATTCAATAAGAGTTTGATGTAACCCTGGTGCTTGATGTATTTACAGGCATTAAAGCTGGTTGCATTAAATCCACACTTAAAAGAATAGTCTGGATTGAAGATTTATTTTGCTAGAGCAACAGGAGAAAAACAGCACTTCTCTTCAATTATTTTCTACGTAAAGCACATCCATTTGAAAAAGAGACAATAGAACCAATAAAAGGGCAGAAGCGTAGAAACTCTGCTTGGAATTGATCGGAATTTTCAGAGAGCTTTGCAACTATAACTTAGTCTCGTTCTATAAGGTAGATTTGCACAAGGAGTGCTCTAAAATAGAACACGTTAACAGCACTTACATTGTCAACATAGCTGCACTGGAAAAGCTTTCATTACAGAAAGCGTGCAAGCTCTGACCGGACACAACTAGGGTTTGTTGCTATAATGTTACTACTGAAAGCATCCGTATAGTGATACGGATCAGATGCCTCACCTTTCTTATCCACTGTGTTCTGCTTGTAGAGGCAATCATTATGCTCAGAGAGCAAAATCCTGTTAGCCCCTGGATAAAACATATTCCTAATATAGATTTTTTTAAAGGCTGAGAAATCTGATCCAATTAACACATTGATTGATTTTGTGGAATACTGTGCTAATTACATGCAACCAGTCATTGCTGGGTTAATTAAACATGCATCCAAAAAACCTACAGTACTAATCTAATTAGCAATTGCAACAGCTGTCATTACCTCTTTTCACCTACTTTTAAGCTGTGCAAATTCACACTAAGAACCTCGTCCTGCAAACTCCTTACATGAATAGCTTTCTTTGACTGGAATAATGGTTCAGCAGGGAGAAGAAGCTTTAAAAATTAGACTGAATACTTTGCAGTCCACAGTATAGCTTCAATTCAGCCATCCTCAGGATAAACTCATAGTATATCTGTCAGTTTTGTCAATATGACAGGACTGGAAGATTTTTCTTTTTAATTGACATGTGATCTTACTGCAAGTGTTTGTAGGTCCTGCCTTCAAGTGGTTCTCTGCAAATATAAAACCTAAAAACATACTTGCATTTCAGAAAACAAAAAAGAAAATTTGGATGAACATTCTTATATATTTGGGCAGCTTTAAAACATGTGTCAAACATTCTGAGTAAAACATCTCAGAACACTTGGCTTTTTCAGAGTAAAAAAAAAATTCATCAATAAAGAGAAAAAAGTTGAGAACTTTAGTGCTTTGTATGCTTTTCTTCCTTAGGCTTGATTAAAAATTTTCACATGCAATACAGGGATTATAAGACATTGACAGCTAGTTACTTGGAATGACATCATATATCACGCCATAAACAGCTATATATAGTTTTCACATAGGTCCTCCATGTAAAAGAATAGAGAAAATACTTTCTTGAGTTTTAGTACACAATTTTTTATTATTTAAAACCAGATTTATATGTAATGAAAGGTAACTGTATACTAATCTTCAGTTCATTCACTGCAAGTGACCTGCAGAAGCAAAGAGCTTCAGATCCAGTATCAGAATATAATTCAGATGCAATTTTTAGTAAATATTCAACATGGGCCTTGAACTCCAAAGCCATGCTGCACATATTTTCCAACAGAATATTAAGATTTGTCTAATCCCATTGCAGTTCAAAGACAAGGAATCATCTACCCAGCCCTTGAATTTAACCAGCTAAGTTAATAAAGATTTCCAATACCCTGAAAAAGAGCTGTGACAGTATAACAACAGTGGCCCAGGTCTGAGAGCAGATTCCCAGAGGACTGAAAAAACTGGCTTAGAAGTATGCTGAACTCTGTTGCTGGAAGCTGATCTCTGTCTGGTGTGCCAGGTCCGCAAGAGAAATCCAGGGAGAAGCAGCTGGAGAGAGCAGGAAAGCCAGCAGTTTGGCTAATAGCCACTGATGCTGTGCTGCCTAGCAGTAGACTCCGACCCTTCCTAGCAGAGTTCTCTCAGCTCTTCCTGTAAAGTTGTTAAGGTATTACTGTGATGACAAAGTCCTTCTCAGATTTTCTGTCACACAAATGCCTTTTCTGCTTTAGTTTAAGTGTTGAGAACATTATTTAAACTTTATGTTAGATTCATTGACAATGTTAAAATTCATCGGACTGGAAAATGTGCCTTGTCTTTCCGGAGTGAATTTAAATAATAACAACAGTGTATTCATCTGTGATGTTTTCTGTTGGACTATGGCATTCTATATTTATTTTTTTTCCTTCTGCGGTTGAACACTTTGAGTAAAAATAAAGGTACAGAGCAAATGCAGAAAAAGAGAACAAATGGTTTCTACGGCAAAATACCCCAAAATTGCCATTATCTATTGGTGTAAATTATGCAGTGTATTAGTTTTCAATGAGAACTGAACTCCAGCTGGGATCAATCAGTATGACATTAACTAGTCACAGCTTTCTATGTACCTCATGTCCATTTATGTTTTACACTCTCCAGCCATTATCTTGTTGTAAAAGTAGACATATTTTTGCAGGGAACAGACTAAATCTCATCTTTGTTGCCAATACAGCTAAATTGGCACTCCCTGCAAGCAAAGGCAATGAAAACAAGTCAGCATTCAGTTTTTGCATAGATGAATCATGTTAATTCTTCAGCCTTTGTTTACTAGCATCCTAGAAACAGGGATAGGAAGGGTGGAAAAATGTTTAAGAGTTTTCCCTTGTTGAAGACCTTTACACATAAGCCCAGTAATTTCATCTCCTTTTCCTTAAAATCTGCAGGGAAACATTTGTTACATTTTAGGTGAGGTTATTGTTGAAACAGAGAAGATCATGTAGAAAGTCTACATTTTTAATATTTTTGTACACTGGAGTGGTGACAACTTGTTTGAATTTTTTTATTGGCAAATTCTTATGATCAAGTTAAGCGGTGCTTTGCACAGGTTAATTGTGCTCATGTACATTTGCATACAAGTCTGACAGTAGAGATCCAATCACAGGGTCTTTAATCTTCCGAGTTTCACATTTACACTCTTCTACAATCATGATTTCTTTGACCACTGGAACAGAATCAGTGCAGTTGAGATCCAGGCGCTTCATGGAGAACTTGCTGGGCAAGCAATGAGAACAAAAGGTATAAAGATGATCCTCTGAACCAGGAACATGAAAGGAACTGCATTTTCCAAAACACAGATTATTCTGTACTGTCACCTTCTCACAGCTGTTATGAGTAATACCCTGAAACAGAAAGCAGTTTAAGGTTTCTGGTGCAGGAATGGCCCATGGACTTTGTTAGAAGGCATGAACAAAAAAAAAAGGAAAAAAAAAACCCACAACACTGGAGTTTTTTCTTCTCAGAACAAAAAAGTACCGGTTTCTAAGCCACATCTGTATGTACATATGTCTGTATGAAATAAATTTAGTTCTGGAGATGAAAATACATGGTCCTTAACAGATTGTGATTACAGAAACACTGAGAGTAGATGGTAACTTACAAGAAATACAGCACTTTCACCTATACTGTTTGCTTGTATTGATGTTACAATATGACAGAATGGTTTCATCTATGCATGGGACAATTTACCAGTTCGCCGAAATTCTTAGCACAGAGTTAGACATAAGCCAGTTTTCTAATTAATACAGGAGAAAAGAATCCTTGCTTAGCTGTAAGAAAGCAAGCAGCTTTTCCTGTAAATACTTGTCCTGAGACTATGTATATATACATGTGTGTGTGTGTGTGTGTGTGTGTGTGTATACATACACACATTTAGCTCTATCCATCTATCTATCTATCAGAGATCATGATTCAGAGCTACAAACAGTTGAGATGTATATTCATTGAATAAATAATTACTCGTTACTTCCCTGCCTGCATAGGCTTTGTCAGAATATCTGTGCATAAAAATAATAAATAATTCTATGAAAATTGAGTCTGCGGCTTTCCAGTGCTGCAATTTAGCAGTTTGCCTCATCAGACTAAAACTTTTTCATCAGTGTCTTTCAGCCACCTTACAATGAGCAAGTGTTCTGAAGCCCTGTGACTTAGCGGCTGAAATAGCCCATGTCCCTTCACTTGCTGATTACAAGAGACAGGGGCAAAGGCATGTTATCTTGAGTGCCTGTTCTTACCTGGGCAAAAGGCAGGGTTCTGCAGTTTTCTTGGTGCATTTCATTGGTCTTGATTGGCAAGACAACCTCTTCAGAGTCTGAATTTTTCTTTAACATGAAGTGGTCCCAAAATTTCTTGGCATCTTTTCTGTACGGAAATTCAGACTCTCTCTTGCTGGAATAACGAGGTGGAGAGGAGTTTTCCACAGGAGAGATCTCTCTGGGTGCAACCCAGGTTCTCAGGTCTTGGTCTGTGTGGAGTCCTGTATTGGGAAGAATGAATCTGGACATTTTTTTCTCCTCTTTCTTCTCACTTCCAGATGCCGTCTGTGGAATTGATACAAAAAAGCTTGGTACTTTCAGGGTCTCATCAACACCTACTGGGTTCTCGCTTACCAGCTCAGGAGAACTCTGAGTTTCAAACAGATTTTTGTCCAGGTAGAAAAAGTGCTGAAATGGCCTTCTGCTTTTCCTTTGCTGTGAATTCCTCTGTGGCTCTGTGGCTCCAAGACATGAGAGCACTAACATCTGAAGGAGAAGCAGTGACATGGTCCTGGAAAGTGCAACCCTGTAGACCTGCTGCTATTGCAGTGAATGTAGTATGCTAGCTTTATATGAGAACTTAGTGTCAGATTATGGCAGAAGGGAGGAGGGCTCAGGGGAGACCCTGGTCTGGCTAATTGCATTCATTTACTGTAGATTACAATTATGATAGGGAAGTTTGTGCTAATGAAACTCTGCTTTCAATCTGAGTTATGTGTATTAGAAGCTCCTATCTAAAATCTAGTAACCCAGGATGTTGTGGAGGACAGAAGGAGTCAACAGGAAGAAATGTTTGGATAAGGTGTCTAGTTTAGGCTAAGGAATTAAGGAAACTTTCAAGGTTGTGTATTAGAATGTTCAGTGAGGTCTTCATTGTTTATTTTGACTTTCCATTCCATACAGCCAGAGACTGTCAAAACAGGGAGTGTTATTTCATTACAGTAGGAAAAGACAAGCTGATTAAAGTTTGCAGAAACAGTAAGCTCGATCTGGAGACCATGTTTTCAAAAGTTAAGTCTAACTTTGGTCTTTCAGATTTGGAGTATGACCCAAGGTCTGCACCGCGAACGGACTGCCACTCAGACAATCAGAGGAATCTGTCAGGGAGCACTAGCCCTTGCTTGATCTTCCTCACAGCAGGTTTGCAGCTGCTGGAGGGCAGACATGTCACCAGCACAGAGCAAAAGGTCTCAAGGTGAAGAAACTCTGCCTCCTGGGTTCTCAAAGATTAACTAACAGTGCCACATCCTGTTCAGGCACCAAAGCCACTCCAGGCATCCTATAAAGTCGGTAAACAAAATGAACATTTAAATAGAACATGTTAGAAAAGACATATCTCAAGACTAGTAGACCTTAAAATAGAGGCATTTTCTGCAGAATTACCATGTTATGCAACATATAAGAAAAAAAAGTGTGCTGGAACAGCATATAGAGAAAGCTTTTGGGAGACGGAAAAGTTATTTTCAATAAACTTTGCAAACAGGGATCCTAGTATGAGAATACTAAAAAGAAATTCTGCTTCAGATAGTTTGCCATTTAGGTACTCTAATCTCTACACACTCCTGTTGCTACGAAAGTCTATCCGTAGACTCTCAAGTTTTTATTATTCTTGAAAAATTAAATAGTGTGTACTAAATGTATGGTGTTATTTGACTTTAATTTTCAGGGAATTAATTTATTACCTAGAACTGCAGTTTGAATCCTCACATCATGTCTGTGTTGGCCAACAATTTGAACTGAAGCAGTTGACTTTTGTAACTAAAATACCTTGTATCTGATGTGTACTGGTAACAAAACTGTTCAGCAACTACAAGAACATTAAATTTTGGGGTTTGCTTTTTTTTTTTTCCACTCTGTTTTGGTTGCTGAAGAGCCCCAAGACTGGGCTTATATTCAGACCTATGTATTATATTGTATTATATTGACACAGAGGATGTGACACATTTGTCAATGCCTTTCAAACATGAAATTTGGCTGTTTGAAGCAAGATACATATTTGCAAGTCATCTAAGGATGTGTCTGATAATGCACAGATAAAAACTAAGTGAATTGTAGAACTGGAATGATTTGGCTTCCCAGACTATCTAAACTAAACTGGCCTGGGTTATTGCTGCAGTGTAAATGTTAACAAGGAATGTATAAAAATCTTAATATTGACATATATGTATAGATATTTTGCTGCTAATGTTACTTTGCAGGGCAAAGGCAATGAAGAAAAACTTATTCAAGATCAACATCCATTCCTGCTACATACCATTCTGTCCTGTAACATATAGCAAGAAGAAAGGCCTTTGAGGGATTCAGATGTAAATGCACAAATTATTTACAGAAGGGTAGGGAAGAAGACTGAAGCAAAGAAGTGTCAGCAAGTCACTCTGCAAGCTGCTCCGCAACTCAAAGGCTGATAAAAGAGCTCTCTTCACTTCTAGGTCAAGCCAGTTCTAGTTCCTGGAGTTTTTTGGATGGTTTTTCCTAAGATCTGATGAGACCCAAAAGCAGCGTGCCAGCTCTGGTTCTGCCAAGCAAGTCTAAGACTGTTCCTTCATGCCTTCAATAGTATGCTGTGTCTGCTTTCCAAGAGGCCAAGTTGGTAAGATATGGGACCTGGTACATCTGGGCATGGTTTGTTCAATATATAAATACTGCCTTAATCTGTTTTGAGGTTAGCTGCCTGTATAACTATGCAGAGGTAGCAGGTCTCTCCTCAGCCTCTCAGCCTAGGCAAGCGCCTGCCTGCATTACAGGAAGGCATCCCAGCTCAGACAGCAAGCTCAAATAATCATTCTAAAGTTAAAAATAGCAAGCATTTGCAAGTCTCTTTGTGGTGACATCAACTGCATAGACTAATAATTGACTACGGGGATTGGACTAGGCACATAAACATTATGTTCCAAATAGACCTAATCTCAGACCAACAAAAAAATAATGCTGTTTCTTTTCTAAAAACTTGTTTTCCTGCCTGATTTCCCTTTCATATAAGCATAGAGCATGTTTTCACTGTATTTTGGTTCTTAAATCTTGTGGCTATATGCAGCAGCGTCTTTCAAGCAGGCTTTGATTTGCCTTCATAGTAGCAATTTATTCAGGACATTCTGTTTTCACTAGAAATAGTCACTGTGAATGTTTGCTCATCCTTTTAAAACTGTCAGGTCTACAGATGACAAATGCTATGCAAATGCAAAGTGGTATTATTCATTTGTTTCAAAGCTGGAGTTTATTCAGTCATTATGGACATTATCTATGCTGCCAGTTGATGCCTAAAAATAATTATTGGGCAGCACTTGAATTACTTGCCTTCTGTTGAGCTAAATAGTCTCATCATACCATGATTGATGATAAAATCATTAAAATGGATTTTCTATATACAATCCAATTCAATATCTCATAATTTTCAAAACACATCCTATGTAGACAAACTTGTATTCAGATATGTCTTTAACAGATCCCATATGAAGACGTCAGAACTAATGAATTATCGCTATGCGTTTTGTTCTCCAATAATTGTACTTATCAAAGAAAGCCATCTGTGGTCTTTGTTTTACTGAGTTTCAGGGAAACAGATCACATACAGGCCTCATGGGAAATTATTAATAAACCAAGAGTCTTTTAACAAGGTATGAGATGAAAGAACAGACGATAGGTTTGTTTAGTTTTGTACCTCCAACCTTAGATACTCTACATCATGAACACCCTTCTGTTTCAAGTCCTCTCTTGCACTGTTTCTTGCTTCATGCTTTTATATTTTCCTGTTCACATTTCTCTGTCTCTTTTCTGTGTTTTGGCAACAGAGCAAAGAACAGCAATAAGTTTCATACTGCAGCCAAAATGAAGGTGCTCACGCTTTAAAATGTTTATGTCTTCAGTGGGGCTAGGATGAGTGTTCCTTCACATGTGTTGGCCCATGTTCTCCTGGCTGTAGGTACATACACAGGACTCAATGGGTGGTTCTCTCGCTGTTGAAATTGTTCAGACTGCTGGGTTTTGTGCAGGTGTCCTCCTCCTGAAGCATCTCCTGAATGGTACTGGCACTATGTACTGCCTAATTGATGGTGTGTCCAATTCCAGACCAAGCCTGAGGAGTTCTCTTGGGTATGTGATTGATTGCTGCAGGTTGCTGAGGCATGGGACAGGGAGAAAGAGACTGGGAAAACCTGTGGGACGGGGAAAATGGAGTCTGGGAAAACACACAGTTCAGTCTTTAGGAAGGTGCATCTTCTTAGATTGTTGCGAATAATTTGAGAGAGAGAGGTTGTTCACTGAAGAATTTGACCCCACCCATAAAATGTTTGTAATATAATCCAAGGAAGATGCAGATAAGATTTCTTTAGTTAAAATAAAAATCTATATAGACTTAAGATTTCTTCTCTATGGATCAAATTATATTCTTTTGCTTACTGTGCTTATATGCAATATGTCAGATACCATATTCTTAATCACAGAATCACAGAATCATTAGGGTTAAAAGGGACCTCTGGAGATTGTCCAGTCCAACCAGCCTGCCAAAGCAAGGTCACCTGGAGCAGGTGACACAAGAATGCATCCAGCTGGATTTTGAATGTCTCAAGCAGGGGAGAATCTGCAAGCTCCCTGGGTAGCCTGTTCCAGTGCTCTGCTACCCTCAATATAAGGAAGCTTTTCCTCATGTTGGGATAGAACTTCCTTGTTTTAGTTTATGGCAATTGCTCCTCATCCAACATCAGTTTTGGGAACCACTGAAAAGAGTCTCGCACTCTCCTCCTGACACCCATCTTTGAGATATTTGTGTGTATTGATGAGATCCCCTCTCAGCCTTCTCCAGACTAAACAGACCCAGCTCCCACAGTCTCTCCTCATAAGAGAGATGCTCCAGACCCCTGATCATCCTTGTGGCCCTCCACTGGACCCTGTCCAGCAGCTCTCTGTCTCTCTTGTGCTGAGGAGCCCAGAACTGAACACAGCACTCCAGGTGTGGCCTTACTAGGGCCGAGTAGAGGGGGAGGATCACTGACACACTGGCCGGGGCTGGAAGCCTCGGGAGCTCCGTCAGACTCCCCAAGATTCAACCTTGTGCCCTGCCTGCAGACACGAAATAGTAAAGTCGCTTGAGGCCGGCAACGTTGCCCAGCGGGCGCAGCGCAGGCTAGACAGCTCTGCGCTCTTCTCCCCAGGGCAGAGGAGGTAGATGGAAAAGAGCCCGATAATCCCAAAGGCAAAGAGGCTGTGGAGAGGAGACTTCCAACACCAACGGATTTATTCAGGGGAAAGAACCAGGGAAGTCTGAGGGAAACGGGGTCTGTGCACTGGTTTATAAGGCAGGGAAAATAGGGGAGGAGCACAGGGAAGGAACCAATGGGATTACAGTAACTGGGAGGTGCCGTGGAACATATGGCCAATAACTTCAACTCAGGGGAGGAGATCGTCAACATGTACCAATAGGGAACCGTAAAACTCGGAAGGTTCTAGAAGAAAGGGAGGAGGGTAACGAGAGAAGGTGTGGCGTTTATACCGTTGCCACATCAAGGGATCCGCCCAGAGAACTGCCCCCTGAGTCTGAGTCGTCCGCCCATCGGCGTAGGCGGGACGGACTTCCCCAGGGAGTCCCTTGGGGTCTGGTCCCCCCCCTTGGAGGGACCAGGATGATGCCCTTATAGGGGGCACCCCAACAGATCACCTCCCTCGACCTGCTGGCCACACCCTTCCCAATGCATCCCAGGATGACATTGGCCCTCCTGGCCACAGGGGCACTGCTGGCTCATGGACAGCTTGTGATCCACCAAGAGTCCCAGGTCCTTCTCCACAGGGCTGCTCTGCAGGAGGTCAGCCCCAGCCTGTGCTGGCACTTGGGGCTGTTCCTGCCCAGGTGCAGGACCCGACACTTGCCCTTGTTCAGCCTCATCAGGTTTCTCTCTGCCCAACCCTCCAGCTGATCCAGGTCCCACGGAATGGCAGCAGAGCCTTCAAGTGGATCAGCCACTTGCCTGAAAGGTGGCTATAGTGAGGTGGGGGTTGGTCTCTTTTTCCATGCAACAACTGACAGAACACGAGGACACAGTCTTAAGCTGTGCCAAGGAAAATATAGGTTGGATATTAGGAAAAAGTTTTTTACAGAAAGAGTCATAAAATACTGGAATGGTCTACTCGGGGAGGTGGTGGAATCACTATCCCTGCACGTGTTTAAAAAGAGATTGGATGTAGCGCTCAGTGCCATGGTTTAGTTTAGTTGAGGTGATGGGGCATGGGTTGGACTCGATGATCTTGAAGGTCTCTTCCAACCTGGTGATTCTGTGATTCTGTATTGATCCCTGGAGAGCAGCACTGACTGCAGGCCTCCAGCTGGACTCTGCTCCACTGATCATGACCCTCTGAGCTCTGCCTTCAGCCAGTTCTTGATCCACCTCACTGTCCATTCCTCTAACCCAGATCTCCTGAGCTTACCTGCGAGGATGTTATGGGAGACAGTGTCAAAAGCCTTGCCGAAGTCAATGTAGACAACATCCCCTGCTCTCCCCTCACTGACCCATCTTGCCATGCCGTCACAGAAGGCCATCGGATTGGTCAAACATGACTTGCCTTTGATGAGTGCATCCTGACTACTGCTGATGGCCTTCTCTTCTTTTATGTGCTTGGTCATGGCCTCCAGAGCAATCTGTTCCATCACCTTTCCAGGGATGGAGGTGAGGCTCACCAGCCAGTAGTTGCCTGGGTCCTCCTTTTTTTCTGAAGATGGGAGCGACACTGGCTTTCCTCCAGTCATCAGGCACCTCTCCTCCATTATTTTTCAAAGAAGATGCGTGGTGGGCTTAGCAACAACATTTGCCAGCTCCCTCAGCCCCCATGTATGCATCCCATTGGGGCCCATAGATTTAAGACTACCTAGCCAACCTCTAACCAAACCCTCTATGGCCAAGGGCAAGTCTTCCTTTCTCCAGCCTTCCTCTCTAGTCCCCAAGGTCTGGGTTTCCTGAAGGATGGCCTAAGCAGTAAAGTCTGAGTCAAAGAAGGAATTCAGTTACTCTGCTGTCTCTCTGTCTTCCATCACCAGGATACCCACAATATTCCTGTAGTCCTCTCAGACAGCCTCTATCTTTTTCCACATTCCATATATTTATTTCTTCCACTTGAGATTTACTAGAAATTCCCTGCACATCCCTGTGGGTCTCCTGCCAGCTTTGTTTGATTTCTAGCACATGGAGATACATTGGTCTTGAGTTGGCAGGAATGCTGAATATTGACCAGCTCTCCTGGACTCCCTAACCCATGGGATTGCTCTAATTAGGTCCTGTTGATTAGTACTACTTCTGATTGAAAGCAATGCATTACCTCAATGCCAAAAAAAACCCTCTTTAAAAGCCAAAGCCTATTGTGTTCATGTCATTTAAGTGTACCAATATAGAGAATAGTATTTAAGTAACAGACTAGCAGAGTTTTCCATATTATAGTCAGCATAGCTTCTTAAAGGGTAATAAGAGAGGAGAACTGCCTCTCTCCCCTGAAGATGACTGGTGGTGGTTTCTGAGGGACAATGACTTTTTTCACATTCCTCTTTAAATCAAGAATCATATTAAAGTTCATTTTTGTAGACTGACAGTCTTTCTTGAATCCATTCTTCTTCTTGCATATCTGCTTGCAGACCTATAACTTTTCTTAGATTAATTTCTTAAAATAAACATAATATTCTCTTTTAAGTGTGGTTAACTCATGGTAGAATAGGCCCAAACAGAAGAAAAAACTGAATTCAGAAACTGCAGCGAGTAAAGGGCAGGTATATTATGCTTAACTATAAGTGCATTTCTACTATGCTAAACACTGTCGTTTTTATCACGAGAAAACAAGTTTTTGTGAGATTTTGAAATAAAGAAATTCATATTCATAGAAGTATATTTTGGGGTTTTTTATTAACACACATTACAGAGTTAAACATAATATATATAGTGTTCTGAATAAACGAATTACAGTAGCATCAGTCATGTGATGTAAATAATGTAGAATCACCAGTATTCACTGAATCTTATGTATAGTTCTCTCAGAGTTATTTTATAATTTGAGTGAATAAAGACTTGAAGACATTCAATAAAGTATCCATGTGTAGAAAGAAGATCTGGAAAACTTCTCTGATATTTTTCAGGCTAAATACTTGATATATATAAACTTAATAAAAACTCAAGTGTTGTAGAATATTTTGGTTGAGAAGAAGTGCTCCGGTGACCTGTTGGCTATCCAATTTCTTTTCATAACCATTGGCTTTGAGTTAACTACTTCCCCGTCAAATTTGTTTGAAATATTGACATATTTAAAATATTTTTGACAGGCAGTGAAGGTGGTTAAAAATGACAGGCACACATAGCACTCACACAGCCCATCCCTCTATAGAAATCTAAGATAACTGCTGGGTTCTTTTCACTGAGCATCTTGGTTGCTCTTGGATATGGATATATGGATAGTTCTGGTGAAATAAATCCATTTTTTTTCCAGAAAGTCTGGCGTCCGTATGTGAATACCAGAATTTACATGCTCCTTTTTCTTGCTTTCAGCCTTTTGAAATACTCCTGGTGATGCTGATCCTCTAAATACTGATTTTTCCTGGAGTTTACTCAGAGTCTAATTCAAAAATACTGAAGATGAAAAAATCCCCAAAGCTCCTCAGGACTGCAGGCCCATCCTTTACTAAACTTCTTAGAAGCAGTAATTTCCTATGTCAACGGAAAAAAAAATAAATTTTTTGTGCTTTCCCTGATTTGAGTAGTTTTATTCTTTGAATTCCAGTATTCTAATAATAAAAATAAAAGATGTAAAAATCTGTGAAAAAATACTTTTTTAAACCCAGAAAAAATAAAATTTATTAGTAAATGTTTGGAACAATTCATTGCATTGGAAAAAAATTCAGCAGCCTTTCAGGGCAGAAATATACTTGCTTTGCAGTATAAGAATTTTAGTTTCATTAGTGTATTGTGTTAGATATAATTAAAGCAGTAAACTCATGCAGTTTGCACAACTAAGAGTCTGTTGTGTAGTGAAATCTTCATACTCTGCAATCATTTTAAAGTAGTTCAAATGAAGTATGGAAAAGGGAAAATTTCCCCTACTCTCATAAAAGCAAACCTGAGTCACTGTTGTATCAGATGGCATGAGTCATTTATTAGTTACTAATGAAGTAACAAGCACCTTTGTCAAAATCCCCACTCTGTTTATATTAACTAATGATAAACTCTATCATTAGTTTCTTACATAATTGGGAGAGGTATTTGAATAATCTCAATAGGCTTTATCAAATTAGCACCAATAAATTCTACAGCTTCTATTTTAAAAAGGCCCTAAAGAAATAAAAGTTTATGTCTTAGTCAATTTTCCCTGTAATTCCAGAACACGCCACTAAGAGATATCGAGAGTGCTTTTTTAGATGCTGATTTTTTTCTGTAATGAAAACTATTAGAAATAAAATCAGATCTAAAAACAGGTGTTCAGGAGTACTTGGTTTGGACACAAGTAGCATATCTATGTTGACCTAGAAAACTCCTTAAACAGAAGAGTTGGTGTCTAGCAAAAGTGTCTAGAAGCTTGTCATAAATACTACCAAAAAAAAAAAAAGAGAGAGAAATCCTGGAATTATTTTTGTCTGCATCTGTTGATAGCAACAATAAAGGTGAGGAGGTTCTGTCCCCAGTATGTTTTTCTCTGATGTTGCGATGCGCTCATATTTATTGGCAACAGTCCTTTCAGGGAGGTTCTTTCCTGTATACAAAGACTGTTCAGCTACTCACATTTTGATTTAACTTGTCATGGGCAAGGAGGGAGGATAAGTAACCTGTGCATGACAGAGGCAAAGAGAAGGAATATATAACCCCTGAAACAGTGTCCTTCAGGTCAGAGAGGAGATGTGATTCTGCTCCGTCTGTCCCTTGCAGGACTGAGAAATTGCTGTGAGGAACCCGAGAAGGAGGTTTTGCAGCTCTGGTGCAAAACTGAACCAGAGGCTGGCTGAATAGATGAGCAAGGAGGGGATCAACTGCTGGCAGCAGGCAGGCAGATGGGGAGGATGAGAGTTCATAGGTACAGGGTAAATTCACCCTACTCAGTTCCAAAACAGCTGTCACACACTGGCTCCTGTTAAGAAGAGCTTTAATTTTCTTTTTTTTAGGAAGCCTATGCTTGGATCCTCATTGGGGTTTTTTTGGATTTTTTTTTTGTAATTTTAAGGCTGGCAGTAAAAATGTCCAAAAGCAAGCTTTTGACAGGTCAAGTATAGATTTAATACGTTGTTACAAAATGGTTATACTGCAACTATATATATCCAAAATAATAAGTTCTGGCCAGCTGGTTTTTTCCTATTAATTGCTGGGGTTTAAGCCTTTCTCAGAAATAAATCTGGATTTTTAAATATTATTTTTAAAAACCTCAAATCTCTAATAAGGACTTAGATTAATACTTTTCAAAAGCCATAGCTGCTTTACTACAAAATATGTCTCATGATTACATTGGTTTATAAACACATATAAATCCTATTGATGTTCATGTATCAATGAATATCCCAAGATAATATCCTAGGACTAAGTTTGCATTTTTTAAAAATAAATCATCATTTGCTGTAACATTAGGTTTAGAGATGTCCCATTATTTAATTACACTAAAAATTACAGCACCATCCTGCAATTCCGAAAAAAAAAAAAGAAAAAATTTGCTTAGGAATGTGAACAGATGCACCTCTGTGTGGGCAGATCCATTAGGTTCTCAAGCTGGCCTTGGAGGTAGAAGAAATACAAGGCTTTGCTCCTGTTGGTACTCTGTCCCCAGCCAAAGTCCAGCCATTGGTACTTTTGTAAAATGTACTAGGGCATCCACCAAAGAACCTCCAGTACTTACATGACATCACCCCTGTCATCACCCAAGAGGATCTGTTTTTAGCCAGCTGTTTGCCCTCATTTCCATCCCCAGCAGTATTCCTCTTTTTGTGACTGCAGAGTAAAACAGAAGTTCACAACCCCTCCTTAAGAGCAAAGCAAACCAACTGACATGGTACTTCCTTTAAAAGAAAAAATACTTTTACACTGAAGTGTGATGAAAGCCTTGAGACCCAGCTCTTTGGCATAAAAATATGTGTAAGTGACAGATCAAAGTCACCGGAGAGATTTTAAAACCTTAACCTGGACTTAATTTTTGCAACTGATCTCTATACCTTGGTTAGAGGCCAGTGCATCTGCACCTCTGGTAGCATATAAAATAAGCCTTGCTGATAATTAGGACGGTTTTCTAACTGCAGACAACACACTGAAACAGCATGAATGTCCTTATGCTTTCAGAGGCGTCCTCCATCCATTACAACTTTCTTGAACATATATAGCTGCTTGGTTTGACCTTCTTGCAGTCAGTTGCTTGCCATTTTCCTCGCTTCTGCACAAATACACAGTTTCTTCCTTTCGCTGGAAAGTGGTAGGAGCTTCTTCTCCAGTTTATGTAGGTTACAGGTTCTCCTCCGTTCCACTCCCAATGTCCAGGATTGACTTGGTCATTCAAACCTGCATGAAATCAGTAAGACCAAATCAGTGATGTTTATTGTCACTGGACCCAGATGCCTAGAGAGTCATGTTGTTCTTTGTGTTGTCCTTCATTAAAAAATGCATACAGTTTCGTGCTGGGAGAAAAAGAAAACATCTGGTAGAACACAAACAAAAGACAATTTAAGATTTAATTAGGCCACTTGAATCACAGTTAGTGCCATATGAATAAAGGAAAATATACTTTTCTGCAGTAGTGCATTTCTAAAATGTTTTTTTCTCCTTACATCTATTACATGTCTATCACCTCACAGGTTTGTCTTTTGATAATTGAAATAGCAAGTAGTCTGGGCAGTATCAGATGTCTTCAGATTTCTTCTGAATATAAAATTCTGCAGATCTTTGTGGACCTTGTTTACACTGTTTAAATTAACAGTTGTAAAATTAACTTGTGTTAATTAGTACAACATAAAACATATATTTTCCTGTAGCTTCTAAGTTACTAAGACCAATATATGTGGCATAATTTCAGACATGACCTGTCTTCTTAGGAGAGACCAAGATAAGAAAATTGGCATAACAATCTTGTAGTCTTTATCTTCATCAACCAAGTTTATTTCTTGGTTTACCTTTCTCTTCAAGGTCAAAAGAATTGTGATACCATTAAACATGATCCAAAACTAACTGTATTTTTAGAGGTAATTTAGTATACCTAGTAAATCCATCTCAGAAAATTACTAAGAGCTGATAATTGCACTTCAGCATCAGGGAAAAAGAACCAAACTGAGGACAGTATAACAGAAACAAGAAGGGTTAGAAGAAACCAGTAGCACTAATGTATGAGCTAAGGCAGTCATTCACAGAAAGGAGGTACTAAGAAGACCCATCCAAATTCTTTCCATTTCTTATTAAATGTAAATTGCCTAATAGGAAATAGCTAAATCTGAAAGGATATTATGAAGTGTTCTTAGCTTATCATTTAATTAATTCGTAAGATTCTAACACAAGACGATGCCATTAAATTAGGAGTAACATAAATAATTATTTAAGTTAAAACAAAATAAAATAAAAACCTAAATTAGTGGTCCTTCGATAGGCATCATGAAAAACTCATCTTTTTGATAAAGACTTATAAAAGTAGCCAGATAAATTACAGTGTTTGGTTTACGCCTTGCTCCGAAGTAATAAAAGCAGCAGAAATTTGAGGACAATGCAGTGTTTGAAACCTGGGCTCAAACTGCTGCAGCAGTTTCTGCTTTTCATGGTGCACAGGAACTGCAGTCTTCACAGGGGATTTGCAGCGAATATACTTGCCTATCCAAAAGGGCATCCTCCCGCTGAAGTCCCACAGCCACTGCATGTGTTGTGCACTAGCCACACTTGTTAGACTCCCCAGGTATCTAGGCTCAACGAGAGAGGACAGAGTAATTAGTATTCCACAGGGTGACAGTCAGCTCCCATCAACTTATCAGCAACGGGTGTTGATTCTAGTGTAAAGCATAAAAATAACAAGTCACAGGAAAACCACAACTTACTGACGTGAAGGAATAATTACATGAAGATGAAGTCTTAAAATTGTGGTTTACTTGGAGAGGAAGTCCTAGTCTGATTTCTCTAACAGAAAAATTAAATCAGCTGGGCAACTGAAGAAAATGTACATAGGAAATACATGCCTCATTCTCACAAAATGGTACAATTATTGATACCTTATTTTCCATAAAATAATAAACTTCCTACACTGAAATCCAAGCTACTGAAAGATACAACTTCACCTATTTGGTAGTAGAGTAGGAGATAACTTTTTTAAATCATGTTTTGACAAGACTGAAGGTATGAATAATACATTTAAAGGGTTATGTGGTTCTGAGAAGTCATCGTAGAATCACAAAATCGTAGAATGTCCTGAGTAGGAAGGGACCCACAAGGGTCATCAAAATATAACCCTTGGCCCTGCACAGGGCAGCCCCAAAAATCCACAGTGAGTCTGAGAGCACTGTCCAAACACTTCTTGAAGTCTGTCAGGCTGGTGCTGTGACCACTTCCCTGGGGAAGCTGTTCCAGTGCCTGACCACCCTCTGAGTGAAGAACCTTCTCATAATATCTAATCTAAATCTCCCCTGTCACAGTTACACATGCACCCTCTAAAGTCAACATTCAGGCTGTTACATCATTCTCCCCTCATTTTGTTCCTCACCCTCAATCCAACCCCACTTCTCTTTTTGCAGTTTCATCCTTTTCCATTTTGGCTTTCAGCTGAGACATTCTGGTTCTCCATCCTCCTGCAAATCTGCACTTGGTAAATGCAGGTATCCCATGGACTTCCCCAGTTGCTCATCACAAGAAATGTGGTATCTGAAAAGGCTCTGAAAAGCAGCACTTCAGAGGGTTGTCTGCAGTGGCTACACATTTAGTTCAGATTGGAGAGAAGTTGTGGTTTGTATTAAGCAGACTATTTCTGAGTTAAGTCAGTGCATAAACTCTGCTCTGTGTTTTTACTTATAGTATGCCAGTTCCCAAAGAGGATTTGCAAGCCCTAGCCACTGAGTGGCCTTGCCACTGACAAGTCTTCCACCCAGTACCAAACATACAAGCACCAGCAGGCAACTCTTAAGCCATTTAGGCTAAATATTTAGATATTAAGAGACAAATGGCATTCTTCACATTTGCCGGGAACTATCAGCCATCAGTGGCTCCGCTTTCTTATTTATCCATCTTTGTGTCTGCATTGATATCATATCACCTTTTTACATGTCACACCTGGTGTTGTCATCCCTCTGATGCTGACATTCCTGTTGTCCCATATTTCTGACTGTCACTCAGTCTAAAAGGGATGTCAACCCCTTCAGCCTCCTGGAATATCCTGTGTGACAGTTGATAGGGCCAAAGCAAACAACACTGCTCATAAAAACATTTTAAGAGAGCAAAAAAACTTTTCTAACATCAGAACAAGTAAATGGTATTGTAAGGATTTTGCTAATTTCATGATTTTTGCCAGATAACAGAGACAGAAGATCACTACTGCTCCAGGTGAAGTGATAACTGTCTTCTTTAAGAGCTGGGGCAGCAACCAGGCCTCAAGAATGGCATGGAAGACTTGAGCTCATGAACAGGTGTTAGAGTGAAAGTCCACCATTAAGTCTGCTGCCCAGTTAGAGATCCATGCCTGGAGCATCACTCCCGTTATTTCTCCGTATGTCTTCTAGGAGTACTGATCCCATGGATTCCATATGATGCCACACAAGATAGGGAAGCAGGGAAAATTTACATGAGGAGAAGTTCAAAGTAGTAGTCCACAATATTCTGCACAGTCCCTACTGCACAAAATCTGGACCATTTCTTAATCTGGACCCACAGGGTCAGGACATGAAATAAATTCATTGTGTTGCTGAGGGTGGATGCTCCTGCTGCAAAGTCCTCCTCCACTATCCCTGCAAGCCAACCAAAGCAGCAGGGGATGGAGTTGCCCTCCGCTCCAGGCTGCGTGGGGGTTCTGCCAAGGCCAGCAGGACAGCTGTGTGTTAACCTGTGCAACCACAGCTGCCCTGGGGCAAGCACTGCGCAGTAACGTAGGGCCCATCAGGGCCTCTCTGAGTTCCCAGGCCACCGGAGAACAGCATGGAAAGGATCTCTCTGGCACCTGTGTACACTTCCCTCACCTAGAGGTGTGGCGGAACGGCCTCGGAACTGTCTGGTAGGGATCGGGATTGTGCACCCACTGTGGTAGAGGCTCCCAAAACTGCACCCAGTGAAGGTGTCAGCAGAGCTTCAGCTGTGCCTCTCATCACTGTGAGATGTGCCTGTATGTCCCAAGGGTGACATGCTTCCACCCTTCTGGGCCAATCTGCCAGGCACAGAATCTCCCGTGAGCTAGGAACAAAGCTGTTACACTGGCAGATGCTGTTGAAAAGTTTTGTACTCCATCTTTTTCTACGGAGAGAGTCCAGGAAAGCAGGAATAGTTAATTCAGGGTGTCCTCCCAGGCTAACTGCTTCAGAGGCAGGATTCCATTCCCCCTCGCAGTGATTGTGGTTGCACTGACCAAATGGGCCTGGGAAGAGGTTTGGGCAGCAGTTTCTGTGGTATCACTACTAGGTGAGAAAGAACAAAAATAGAGCATTTTATCTGGCTTCTGTTTAAGGACACTCAAAACCCAGGAACGAAGTAATTTACTTTAGGTAAGCATATCTTACTGCTGTTGTTCTGATAGTCCTAGAAAATGTGATACCAAGAAGTGTCAATGTGTGTCAGTAACTGCTCTATCATTTATGACATACAGGGGTGGTCTAAGCAATAACAGTTTCAGACTTTTACTTCAATCCATGTACCAGGGAGAGACTTCATCACTGTAAAAGGAAAGCACTGCAATAATTATAACATTATCTAATCTTTTCTCTATAGGAGTGCTTTCTAAGTACAGCTTGAGAAACACATTACTGAAGAGAGAACAACTGTTCTAATTGTTATACCTAGTTAGGGGGTTTATGTACTGTATGGAAATGAGAACCGTCCTGAAAGAATGTAGCACTTCCAATAATGTTACTCACTGAACCTAAAGGCATAGCGTCAGACACCGGAAATTACAAGATAATGTTGTTTATGGAGTTGTATGCATCTAACGCTTCCTAATGTAGATTATTCAAGATAAGGGGTTATAATGCCTTATTAGGGGAAAAAAACAAACAAAACCAAAAACAAACACCAACCAAAAGGAGCCACAACAAACCCACACACATCACTTTTTTCTATGCTAAACCATCCATTTAAAATTGTTCCTGCATACTTTAGAATTTTTGTTATTGAATCAAGAGCATCCTTTATCTTACAGCAGTTGCACAAATTAAGGAAACATTTTGGGTAGCTATTGACCTTGGAAGTATTATATGGGAAACACTTAGCACAAAGACTTCACTGATTTTCCTTTAAATTATTAGATACATTTGAAAGAGTCTTGTCCCATTTTGGTAAATTTAACATCAGTGAAAGCAGACTTGACTAAGTATGAAAGTCTGCACAGGACACAACATTTTATTTGAACTGCTGTAGTAAATCCATGTCCTATACTGATGTTGAAGGGCGTGGGGGGTGACTGAAAGGCTGTGCTTATCTCAGTCCTTTGTTTGGTCACCTAGGGAGTTATCCTGGTGCCTTGAAATTGGTGTCTAGTGTTGCTTACAACACCTTGCGGTATTCAGAACATTCAGATGAGAGTGGCAGACATGATGCAGAGCCTGCAGGAGCCCCGCACTGCCAGACTGCCAGCTGAAAGTCAGACAGCGTACACAAGGCCTTTAAAATGACTCTAGGTACCTGCATCCCTATGCCGTAGTCACACACAATAGTTAAACCTGTCACTTAGAGAACCAGTGTTAGGAGAGGAGGGCTGCTGTCCTGCTTTTCACTAGGGAACACTGAGCCATCATGAAGGATCTAATCTGTTGCTTTAGAGGTGGTTGTGCCTGAGATTCCCAAAGACTGAGGCCACATGTAGCTAATATAGTACCATCAAACCAAGTAACGTCCTGCCTTACACAGCTAGCAGTAGAGGACCTGAAATCTAATCATATTTGTACTTTAATTAAATGTTCAACTTAAAAAAAGATGCAGGTATAATATGTCTAATAAAGCACAAGACACAACTGTGGGTTCTGTCTATCCAGTTCTTCCATCCCTTCAGTGGCAGCAGTGAAACCATCTCACATGCGAGTGAGCCCTGCTGTACGGATCCTTGGGGAGGACATGTTCCTATTGGAAAAACAAGAGCTGTGGCATAAATCATCAAAATTGCTTCTAAATCAGGCTGCTGTGGGACCACTCAGTCGTAATATCCCCCAGATGCTTCTCTTCATGTTGCCAAGTGCCTCTTCAAGCATACGAGCAAAGCTAGAGAAATGAGTTCTTACACCACCTTTCTCTCCAATGAATTGGAGAAGGGTTAGAAACAGTGCAAGACTTTCACAGCAATTAACTGAGATTTCCCTGTCTCCCCCATTCCCAGTGTGGCACTGACATATAGAAACTTGCATCAAGGCAAGCACTTATTTGTGTCTGCTTCTACCCCTGCATGTGCAAACTAACAGAGAGAGCTGTATACCACCTGCAACAGACGGATGCAGTGTATGTCTGTAGAAACTCAAATGGGTCTGCATTAGCCCATGTGTATGTAGTTATGTCCAGACAACAACTGCTTCCACAATAAATTGATAGCGTTGCTTTGATGGAATTGAATTATAGACTATCAGGTTGGAAGGAACTTCAAGGATTATCTGGTCCAGCCTTTATTGGCAGAAGCACAGTCCAGACAAGATGGCCCAGCACTCAGTCCAGCTAAACCTTAAAAGTGTCTGAAGTTGGGGAATCCACCACATCCCTGGGGATAGTCTTCTAACGCTGATCTCATTGTGAAAAAAACCTTCCCTTGTGTCTAACTGGAATCTTCCCAGGGGTAACTTGTACCCATAGCTGTTCATCTTTTCTATGTGACTTCTTGTAAAAAGGGAGTCTCCATCTTCTTCATAGCCACCATTTAAATACTGAAACATGGTGATAAGGGCTCCCCTCTTCTTTTTTCGCATGGCAGGCCTGACGGTCCTTTGATCATCTTTGTGGCCCTTCTGCTGGCACTTTCCAGCCTGCCCACTTCTGTATACTTTTTGTACATCCTGTTACCAAATCTGTCATCTCAGGATAGCAAGGTTGTCTCAAAAAGGGTAGGAGGTTGGTTACTTGGAGACTCTTAGTGAATCGATCTTAACAATACTTGTGCTCTTTTCCCTGTTCTGTATAATAGAAAAATTCTAGCAAGACGAATGAATAGGAGCTTAAAATGATGCCATTTTTGTAGTAATAAAAAATGATTCTTTTTTTCAGGGAAGTTGGCTGATTTGCTGAAAGCCAATTCTAGTATTTTCATTTAATATCTAGTTTGTTTGAGCTATTGAAAATTGAGGACTGACCTCCATGATAGTTTTATTTCCCTGTTGGAAACATATAAATGTCAATAGAATCAGTGTTAATAACTGAAACATCGCAATTAGTGGTAGTGTTCTTTGCTGGAGGAGCTGGGGAAAAGCACAAAATAAAATTTAATAAGTTATGTTCTTGTACAACATTTAAGCGTGTTCCTGAAGTTGTACTTTTGTAAATCAGTTCCAGATGGAGGCCAGGAGTTCTCCATTTACTGGGATAAACTGTCCTTAGTCTATGCTAGTATGACATTAATTGAATTATCACAACCTTAGGATTCATTTCCTTGTGGATTCAGTGATATGCCTTGATTTTTTATGTAGTTTTTTTCACACTGTCATTTAAGAACTGTTATTTACATTTATTTACTTTTATTCAGTTTAATATCTACATTGCATGTGATAGCCTTCACCGAGAAGCTACCACCTACAAAAAATGTGGGTCACAAAAATCACACTCTTTTAGAAGATAGGAAACACATCCCAGTAGAGTGACATATGGTCCCAAGGGATCAATTGACTGTTGAAGACTCCAGAAAAAAAAATACGCACAATTTATAGCTTTGTTTCCTAACATGTAGCATAATAAAAGCAGGTAATAACGGACAATTTCAGGAGCTGAAATTTTAAGTAAACCAAGTAATAGCATAAAATTTGGGGTGAGCTCACAAGAGCACGTAACATTTACCTTTCAGTAAAGAATATCTTCTCTCAGCTGGGAGGTATTAGTATCAAGACTTTTCTTTTGCATGTTACCAAGACAACATAATCTGGCATAAATGAGTGGAATGAATCAATGTTTGTTGTGCATGCTTGGCCGTGATTCATGTTTCCAGCATGTCCTTCCACTACTTATGGAACGTATTCTGTTTCTATCATTTCCAACTCTTCCCTGTTTCAATTTTCCTTTCATGGAGTGATGGAGAGGTCTGTTTAAGCCCCTCCTGTTCTTCAGATTGGTTTTCAATCTGGTGCTCACAATTCAGGACAAGGTACAGAGCATGCCTATCCT
The DNA here is from genome assembly GCA_013398055.1 of Ifrita kowaldi. NCBI lineage: Eukaryota > Metazoa > Chordata > Aves > Passeriformes > Cinclosomatidae > Ifrita > Ifrita kowaldi. The sequence continues at coordinate 28,850 of VZRS01007219.1, forward strand.
TGGACAAGCTTCATGTTACCATGGCTAATATTTCTTCCAGTGCAAACCTAATACCCCTAAAACCAAAATCCCAAAGCAAGAGTCCAAAAACCAAGACTGGCAGGTTTTTTGTCTTCTACTTTGAGACAACTATTATTATCATTATTACATCCTTAAAAAGTCAGAAATGTACTGCTAAGTTGAATGTTAAATTTTTCAAGTAGTTACGGAATCTTCAAAGCTGCATCTTCAGAAGAATACAGTGAGCCACACAGGAGCTGGCAACATTTTACCACTGCTATACCAAGTGGAGATAGAGCCAAAGAAGTGGTGGGTAACAGAGGATGGAATTCTGAGTCTTTGCTGTATTTCTCTTCTCCCAAACTAACTCTCCCATTAGGAAAGTATCCTCACTGCAGATGGACATCTTTGGGAATTCATGCTGTGATTACGACAGCATCACCACCTGAAAAATTATGAGATTAATATTTCTTTTAATCCCAGGACTTGTTCATTTTTTTGGGGAAGCTGGGCAAAACAGCCGAAGATACGCTTATCCAAATAAATTTGGCCTCAAGAGCAGCATTCAGCTCAGGGCAACAGCAGTGCACAGCAAACACATGATGGTCTCTTACTGTTCTCTGCAAGCCCGAGCAGCAGTGTTCCAGGTGACCTTGTGGTTCACTACCAGGAAGTAGCAGCTGCCCTCATGATAACTCCATCCAGAGGGGCATTTCTTCGTGGTTACCTCCTAAAATAAAAGAGGAAGAGGTAAAACAGACTTCTCTCTGTGCACAGATAGTCTGTGCACTAGTGCCCAAAATTAAACTGAATGTGAACTTTGGTGTATAACTAAAGCTACAGCATTGCTTAAAAGATTTAAATAAATAATGCCTGACAGAGGAGCCTACAGTTTATAATTAGTAGCTTTAATGGTGACAGTAGGATTCAGTTCTGAAAATCCTCTAAAGATTTTATATGAGTTTGGACACCATTTTCTGTCTCCTGCAGTCTGTGCAGGGAATGCAGTGCAACAAAATTCAGCGTGACATGTTAAGTGGTGTAGGGAATGTATGTTTACAGAACACTTGAGTAAGCTTATTTTACTGACTTCCACCCATTCTCTCGCAAACTTCATTCACTGACTCTGTTGTGCCCACATCGTCGCAAACACCAAGACACTAGTGCTCATGTGGTTTGTCCAGGAGCACCTCTGGATGACAGAGAGGAAAGGCAGCCCCAGCAGTCAAGTCCTCCTCATATTTCTGGGAAACTTTTGTTTCTGCTGAAAGCAAACCTGAATCTGGATAACGCTTATTCCCTGTTCCCTGTAAGTAACAGTTGCAGGAAGGTCCTCTGCTTTAGGGTATCACGGATCATAGACTCTGTGCTCTGACTTAGGTACATACACATGGCTGCATTTTTACCTTGTTTTGGGAATTCCAGAATTTCCATGTTATCCCATCACACTGAAACAACTTTTGAGTGCTTTCTTCATAATGCAAGACACCCTTTAAATCTGGTGTACAGGCCTTTTGAAAAGAGTAAAAGTCCTGGAAAGAGAAAATGACATTTGAAGGGAAATAATTACACAAAACAAGTGAAATGAAACAGATTAATTAGGTCTTATAATAAAATTTTATGCCATGAAAACTCTTCTAGGTGTTAAATCATTTTGGAAAACAGCACGACCAAAAACAGATGGTGAAAATGCCCATGGAAAAAAAGGTTTCATACCTTATGTCTCGATCTTGGTTCTGATGCAAGTTCTGCCTTATCAGCCTGTGGGATTTCTGTTTTCCTAGAGGAGATGACATTTATCTGTGGTTGTGCCTTCTTGTTGGTTTCAGCTGAGGAGATGTCATCCTCTATTTTGAGTGATACAATCCCGTGATACTTTGTTTTACAGTATCACACACACAGGAACAGGAGAGGAAAGGAAAGGAGAGGGTTAGTACATACAAGCAACTTTTAAATAAACTAAACAAATAATAGAAATTAATTATAGTACAAATTATTGTAAATCAAGGAAAATTACACAAAGAAAAAGAAAGACACATAGAAAAATAAAGTATTGGTCATAACAAATTATTAAAATTGATAAAGCCTGGAAAGAACAGAATCAGAAAGAAATTGTGGAGATGTCCAACCAATACCCATAATATTCTTACTTTGAAAACAACATCTGTTTCATTTCTAAATACAGACGAAGGATGAACCTGAAAAAGGTAGAACAACAGAATGAAATGGGTATATTCATGTATTATAGAAACAAAAAGACTTTATGTAACATTTACTCCTAGATTATAAATCATGGAGAGCATGTCTTGGGTTTACTTCTTTCTCTTTAGAATAGAAACATACCACTTCTGAAAGGAGCCATTAAAAAGCACAAATTAGAATTGCAATGTTCAGTGTTCATTAAAACAGATTCCAGTAACTTTTAAGGTCACAATAGCAGAAAGTTACTAAATACCTAGCTAAAATAATATAGCTTAAACAGGAAAATCAGTGGGCAAGGTTTAATAACTATTCCCTGTTTAAGCTAACGGTATTTTCAGCTTTAGAACTTCAGCACCAGATGCACAGCATCTATATATTTGCCTGGCTCCACCAACTTCTTTCTTCTAACTTACCCATAATTTTTACGAGATTAGAAGCTTCATAATTGCTGAGGCTGCTTGATACCTATTTCCTCCCCCAAATCTAGTTTTTATTCCTGTCTTGCATGCATGGATCCTCAAAATCAGGTTGATTTGGTTTTGGTATTTTCCTTAAAGTTTTTTTTAAATAACTCTCAGGTCTGACTCAGAGCAAACTCATGTAGTTTATAGTTATTTTGTGGTCAGATACATTTGCTACAAAAATATGACAATTAAATGAAGATACCACATCACAATAAATTCCAGAATAAATACACAATAAATCAGTCCTTCACTGAACTACAGAAGTGTCTTACTATTCTGCCATTTCCAGTTACTCTCAGCCTGGTCCTTGACCGATTTGCCAAGCTGTGCTCCTGCCGCAGGTCCCCTCCGTGCTCTGTCATCCCTTTGGAAGGAGGCAGTGGGATCCCTTCCAAGGAAACATTGCCAGGCCTGGAAGGTGATGAGGAGCCCGAGGAAACTGGAAACAGCGTGCGTCTCCCCCAGAAGTCATGCTTGCTGTGGCCAGAAGAATGGGAATGGCTGCATTGACCTGAAAGCAGAAAAAATGGCAGATGGTCACTTCTGAGTGCATGAGCAGATAAATGGTCACATTGACATGCGCACATAAACAGCTTGTCCTTAAAAGTTGGATGATTCTTTCACTTGAAGTCGTTGATTTGTTGTTTGTTCAGTCACCCTTGTTTCTGGGGTTATCTGTGACTATAACTGCAACTACTACCTATGTAAGTATGATTTTATATGTGATGCATCTGTCTACCCACAGCTCAGAATTTCAACCAAACATCTGCTGAAAGTACCTGTTTTCGTGCTTATATTGGGGTTTGAAGTGCTGGGGTTTATGTTCGTGGATGTACAGGTATATTTAACTACCATTTGTGATATTTCCATCATGCCCAGAGAAGTTTCTTCTTGGAAATCCAGGACACTGTTGTTTCAGTGAACTCATTGTGTCAATTAACTCCTGATTTACCCTAGGAATGTTTAGGAGAAAACAAATCTGAATTTTTGAAGGGACTTTTTGTAACATGAAGCCTAATTCATTGCAACATGGATATTTCATATATTGTTTCACTAAACACCTGAAGGAAAAACATTCTTCCGCTCTCAGAGGATGCAGCTGCTTTGCTAGTTAGTTCTATTTTTCTACAGTTTTCCTATCTTTCTGTTTCTACAGTTGCCTCCTTTTCGGTCTGATCTTAGGCACACCACATTTGATCACTGAAAAGCACAATAATAACGCAGTCTTAGAAGCCTAAACTGCGTAATGATCATTGCTGTTTGCTGTGACGTTGTGGGCTGTGGTTTTTAAGCATTGGAAAATATATTGCTAGGAGATGGCTTAATTAGTTAGGTTTCTTTTTTGAGAGGAAAATAAATCTTTTTTAGAGAGTGTGTTGCAACTGCTGAATAATAACTGGAAAAAATTCTAATGGATCTAAAATCAAATTTTCCCACTTTAATAAATGAGAACTGAACTCATGTTGTTATGAAAAGTGGTTTTTTTCCTGGCATTTTTCTCATTTTGTACTCGTTGCTTTCTCCATGCTGTGTTTCCTAAGAGGTTGCGTATGACTGTGTGAGAGAATAAAAGGTCTGCAACTGTCAAGCCTGTTTTCTCTAAAAAGAAATTAGGCGGTTTGATCTAACGGTGAGTGTTAGGAACAACTTGTGGTTGAAAATAGGTAGCTACTTGGCCAAGATTGTTCCACCTTCTTAATCATGAAGATCAAAAGAGAGTACCTCCTTTTGAGTCCAAAATTTTCACTACAGCTTTTGTCCGTGTGCCAAGAACAGCATTCACAGGGGAGTTCAGAACTACTTCAAAGACTTCATCATCTTCCTCTAATCCGTCATAGGTAATTGCTATATTCCACATCTTGGTTGACACTCCTAACAGAAATAAACATTTTAATTACTCTTTTAGTGCTATTTCAATCAATCAGGGTGTCAAAGAAATAGATTAATTAACATGTCTGCAGCTAGAATGGAGTATATTGTGTATGCTATTGTGCTCCTACTGACTGACTGGACTCCTGCTGTTCTTCCAAACAACATTAAGTTTGAATTTGTTCCTGAGCAATGATGATTCAGTTGAAGTGCATACACTGTAACAAAAAGCTGCTGTGGATGTGCAAAACTGCACTGCAATACATAGATTTAGGACTTCCACTGTGATTTTCAAGAGAAAATGTATCATAGAGTTTTTATCTGAAAAGCTTAACTTTGGAGATGGAACTGTAATTTAAAATACCTGCAAATGGATCAAAAACTGTGTTAGATTGAAGTGCAACTTTTTAGGCAAATCTTACAGTAGTTTTTTCTTGGTTCCTTGTCATTACGGGGTAACTTCAGACTTGTATGTGAATGAAAAAGGGTCTTGGACACCTTGAATAACCTAATTTGTACTCAGTTTTGTCTAACTTTGACCTGTGTCCTGGGCTTTACCTATAATGACCAAAGTCTTTAAAGTATCTCACAGCTCAGCTTGGGGTGAGTCCTATCCAGACTAGTTGCTGGGAGATTAGAAGACATCATTTCAGCACCGATGTAAAAGACTGTAGGCATTCTCATGCTAATTAATAAGGATACCAACTCACTAAGGAAGCCCACGGTACTTCCAGAGAATGAACCCAAGTATGAAATACTATTCAGCTTCTCTAGCTACAGATATGTAGTGGATTGCACTCTCCAAAGCAAGAGTTTGCTCTCTCAAAATCAGTGAATTAATTTAAGAGTTTTTCAGTGCATTATTTCATACCTGGATCAAACTGAACAAGCTTGGAGGGAGTCACTGTGAAGTCCTTTCCCAGCCTAGCAGATATTTCATTGACCTGAAAACAAATCAAACAGTAAATGCCGTGCTGGGACCCATTTCACCAAACCACTGCTTTCTGCTGAAGGTACTGTGCACATCTCAAATAGACAGGCCAACCCATACGTATACTCAGGCTGGAAAAAAAGATAAAGACCTGAAGAATAAACCTTTTTATGTGCAACTGTCATTCTGTCCTTGCTCATGGCTTTAAAAAAAATGCATAATCAAAAAAAATTTGCCTGTCTTATAATTTTTCTTGTTCCCTCTCAGATTGCTATTTGACACCACCAGGTAACACTGCTGTTCACTGTGCTGGGGACCCTGCCATACCTGGCTCCTGGACAAGCACATCCTGTCATCTCAGAAGAGCAGCAACAACCTGGCCACATTTTTCTATTTGGCCCTTTGGGGTGTCTTGGAAGAAGTGTTTGTGCACAGAGCTGTCTGTCATCCCCAAAGACTCATTAGGCTAGGTATGAACATGTGTACATACAGGGATTCCAGCAACTCCGTGAATTTTCGTAGGAGACACCAGAGGACACCAGTTTCCACACTGGGCTCTTGATGCTGGAATCAATTTCACTAGTCTGTTTATGCAGGTGACTACTAGAGTACAATCGCCAGAGTCTGTGAAGGATTGGGCAGGATGGCTCCTGATGGAATCATTAGCGAAATTCCCACTAACTTCTCTAGAAGAAAAATCAAAATTATGTTTCTAATTAGGGTATATTCCTGGGAAACTGCGAGGGAAAAAAATTGTACTTCTCTGGCAAGGGGAGCTTTTAAAATACTGGAATTTCCATTTTATGAGGAAAGATAAAATTTCTGAAGGCAAGTTGCACAAAACCTGTTTTACAAATTTATAGCCTGCAGCTTTCAGTCTAGTCTTTTTGACATAAGACAGAGGCAGTCATTGAAGATATAGGGGTTTTCCTAGACTGTGGGCAGTAAGGGGAGAAATGGTGAAGGCTGCCATGACTGTGTAGTTGAAGCCCCTGTAGCTCCGGGGCTCCTCCAGCCAGAGAAGGCAAAACAAAACTCCCAAGGCCCCACATTGCCCAAAGCCTGGATTTTAAAGTGGCAGATCCTGGAAACCAAGCATCTGAGCACAGTGACAGAGGACGCTGCCTGCTCTGTTTTTTCATCAAAACTGAAACACTGCTCCAAAACACTCCAGGTTTGGTTAATCAGCATTTCTACTTAAAACCCAGGAAATTTTGTCTGAAATACTTCAGCCATCTGTAGTAGCAAGGGTGATGTCCCAGCAAGTATGTATTGAATCACATGGCGTCTTTGATGATTCCTGAATTATCTTTATGTCTGGGAAATAAAATAACAGGCTGCACTTCTTATGATTAAGTTAGGATGTTGGTTTTTGGCTTTACCTTCACGGTTATGAAGGCCGACTCCACCGAATGTCCTGCCCTGGTGATTTTCAGAGACACCAGTCCCATGTTTTCACACACCTCATATTCAGTCTGTAGCATTTCAATCCGAGACCACCGTAGCTCCAGCCTGTGGGAGAGGAAGGAATGCGAGTGTGAAGCAAAGCCGCCTTACCAGCCACCCCCAGCCCTTGCTGCTCAGAGGCTGTGTGAGGAGCCTTCTCTCCCGACTGCTGATTTAGCCAATACACATACTGAGTCTTTGTCTCCAAATCAACACACTTGTATGATTCAACAGATTAGGAAGAGGCGCTAGTAAATCTTCCAGACCAGCCCTGATCTACCCTAAACCACACCTGAACCTTGTTTCACAGCCAGAGGGGTTCTACAGTAACCTTGAGAACAGCAGTTTGTCCATAACAACAATAGGCAGAGACAAGTTGTCCCTTTAACCTTGTAATTTTGTTATACTCTCACTCCTCAATCTTTTCTCAGCAATATCCTTCTTCCTGCCCATCTGTCTTCATCTGTCCTCTAACTCTCCTCCTGTAGGATACAGAGTATGCTCTAGGACTTTTCTTGCCTCTGTGCAAGGGCCTTCCCTCCTCTCCTTGCTTTCGTATTCTGCATACTTTGCTCTTCAACCTTTCCCCTGTCTGATTCCAGGTGTCTTATACACTGAATTTTAGAACTGTTTGTGAGCGATGGGGAGGGGGTGTCTGAACCTCAGAAGACTGTGTGCTGCACAAGGTAGTCAATAAAGATCTTGACTTTTTAAAAGCTGTGATAAAAATTAGTGAGAATCAGAGAGGAATGAAAGAGAGTGCAAAGAAGGAAAATAAGCCAAGCTATTTACAATTTGAACTTTACTAAAGCAAACTTCTAGGCCTTTCACAATTGACTAGCTCTACCACCAGGGGAAGCTTCCTCCTGTCCTCCTTTATCCTCTGATGCTAATTTTGTGGAAAACCCATTTACAAGCTGATTTGTTTTATTTTTGCTAAAGAAGATGGATGTGCCAGATGTAGTCCAGCAGCATTCAAATAAAAGCTGGGACATCAACAATAAATCATGTATTTTGAACTAGTGATCATTAGGTGATAAATAGTTTAAACTGAAAAAATCTCTCACAAGCTTTTAAATCCAATATTAAAATATTATTTTTTCACTAAAATTCCCTTTTGGTCTGCTAGTGGATAACTTCACTGTAACACCTATTTTCTGCAAAAAAAATGCTATTTCTTCGCTCATTTCCTAAAGCTGTGCTATGCATTGCCATTCATTTACAAGAAATCACACTTTCCCATGAGAAGTGGCATCACATAATGGTGGTTTTAATATCAGTTCATCTGTGAGCCAGCACAGAGCAGCTGGGCAGTGCTCAGGCTGTCCATGCTCAGATGTGTTTGTGTATGGGGACATCTTTTGGCACAGCACATAACTGCCTAAACACTGCCTCCAGCTCAGCTCAGCTCAGCTCAGTCCCTGTCCTCTCTCCAGCGTGCAGGGAAGTGCTCTGCCCCTGGGGCCAACTCTCTGCTCCTCTTTCTTCACCATGAGTCCTGGTTTGTGAGTAGCCAGTTAAGTCCAGGAAAAGCATATTGGGTATTTTTTTTCTCAGTCACTTCTGATTAAATAAGTTGGTTGAACATTTTGCCCTATTTTCAGAAATAAAGGGAAGCATTGCCTCTGCTGAAGAGCTGCTCGCACTTCTGGCTTTCATCATCAAAACACAGTTCAGATGATATTCTAAGTTTTCTACATGAGGCTTATTGTATGTCACAAGGAAATTTGGATAGTATGCCTAATACATCCAGAGGATGACTAAGAAGATGCTGTGTGCTCTCCACCTTCTTTCAGTGCTCTTTTGCAGAAGTATGGCTCTCATAGCTTTGTCATTTGAGAGCATCCCCTCCATTGTAATCTCAAGCTTGTGAAAAATGCATTGCCATCAGCTAAGGGCAAGAGTGACCTGCAGCTGCAGGACCGTGTTCATGAAGTAGTAGTCCCATCCCTCCACACCCAGCATCTCAGATCTCCAAATGCCCAACTGCTGCTAAATCCATTGTTTCCCAGTGAGGCCCCGAAGGCCCTTGAGAACTGTGATCCAGTCTAACCTGGAGCTAACCCCTTGTAATTCACCTTCTTAAGGGGAAGAAACCTCTACTCTAGCAAAAGCAATGGCAGGCTGAATTGCAGCTATGTCCATGCCTTCATGGCTTCAAGCCCAGCACCAGTTCATTTGCCCCAGGGGTGGCGAGCATGGTGCAGCACAGCACATATCACTGAGGAGGGGAGCTACCTTTGAGGCACTGCAGAGTTTCCACTGGCATCTGTCACTTGAAACTCCAAGCTGTCTGAATTTGCTTCTCGTGATTGGTTGATGACATAAAGGATTATTTTGCTGTTTAAATCCTTTTGGCTAAATCCTTCCTGAATGAATCCGCCTGGGGAAGACGAGTAATATGCAGGTGAACCAAAAGCCTGTTTATAAGAACCATGTAGCTCATATAGACTCTTTTCAGCTTTTCTTTTTGTTGAGAACGTGAACTTAGAGAAATGTGGGTTTATAGCTAAACAGCAACATCCTCTCATTAAAAGCCTCTGCCAATTTCTTCATGTGCAACCTGTTTATCAAAAGGCCAAGTTCAATATTAATCTTATTTTTTCTTGATACAAATAAAAAAGTTTCTCAACAGCAGCTATTAAAAATTATCTGAAATTCCTTGAAGATTCATAACAAACATAAGACTCAGGTTTCATTGTAAAAGTTTTGTTACTACAGTCAAACTTTGCCCAAAGTTTGCTAAGAAATGTTGATTCTCTCTATCGTGCAAACATTAACAGGGTAGGGTTTGGAATCTGGTCTGGTATGCCCCAAAATAAATAGATTATAAAACAAATCACCTGTTGTTATGTTTTCCAGGTATCCATAATGAGGACCTCGCAAAATCTTGAAAATTATTTTGTCATCTTCTGTATCGGGGTCAGATGCCCTCAGGTACCTGGCAGTAATATAGATCCCATACTTGCCATTCTTCAGCAGTTCCACATCAGAAAAGCAATGGAGATGAATAATTTTTGGTGCCATTTTGTCCAAATGATCCACCTAAATCAAAGTTAGACATTCACTTTACAGCATCAGGGTTTTCTCTGTCCTGCTTTTGCTAAAAGCACAGTAGCCAGATCAAGGTGGCAATAGCCACTTTGGCTCACAGTCTGCTGCAGACACCTGAGTTCCAGTTAAGTTGTACTTCACATGAGAAGTTTCCAGGCCCAGATTGCCCATCACTTGCCATATGCAGTTGGGTGCAGTACCCTCTGGGGAGTGTAACACAAATTCTATGTACCTCTGCCCTGATGTCCCACAGTCCCCATAGTCCTCATTTTTGATGTAATTCTCTTCACAGCGAAAGATAACTCCAGCAAAGGTTTGTCACCTCTGTTTTATAATAACAATGCCACCTTTCAGAAATTCTGGTGAATCTTCTAGTATTCCACAGTGGTTGTTGCTGTTCCCGTATCTCACCCTCTACTGAAACAGTATTCCTCACTCATCACAAAAGTTGAAACTTTGTCATCAGGAGGCATTAACAGCCTGTTCATCAGTATCAATGTTTTGAAACATAGAATTTTGACATGCAATGCAACCAGGCCTATTTTGTGTACTGAAACATGCCATATAGATACATACAAAAAATCGCAGCAAACATGTCTGAGCCTATGACAAAGTATAAAAGACTTGAAAACAGGGGAAATGGGAAGTGAACAGAAAGATTCTAGTAAAAAAAGAAGAATCAGAGCAGGCATCTTACAGAGACTCTCAGAGAGAAGACAGGATGTCCAGCTGGGGGAGCAAAGAGGCTGTAATTCAAGATTCCTGTGACATGAAGACCAACAGTCATCCTTACACCCCTATGTGTGCAAATCACAGGGTCAGGCGCCAGATGGGAAAGCAGAGCAGAAGGAAGTTCTGCCCTCCCCACAGCTGGGCTTGACTTTATAGTTGAGATTCCTATGTAAAATTTTTAGCCTGTAAATATTAAGTATGTAAGTATTTACTTGCTTATATTTATGCATTTTGGCAAGTAGTTAATTCCCCAGATTAATTATTCATGGAACACCGAAAGCAAACATTTTAGCTGCACACTTAAATCAGAGACTGCAGCAAGTACCAGCTGTCATCAAAACTGCTACATTTTTGACCTTATCATGCTATTTATCTCTCTTAAGTAGGCCTGTGGTCACACTTGCCTGAATGGTGAATGCCACTGGCTCGCTCTGCACCCTCCCATTCACGATGAAGCCTTGATTAGTCCTATCTGTGGCAACAAATGTAAATCTGTCAATCTGGGAATTCCCACCTCGGTGCTTGTATGCAACATCGCCGTTGTCCACATCTTGCTGTGTGAAATTGTACTGCTGCAGCACAGCCCCACGATAATAGAGATGACCGTACTGGGGGAGCTGAGCCAAGAGGAAGGTAAGGTTTTCTTTCGCAGTATCTGGGTCTGAAAGCTGCAGGACATCAGGAGTAAGAAGTGCCATAGCTCCTTCCATTAATCTTAACCCCATGTTCCTAGATAGTGTGGGCAAAGCCTGGTCAGCTGCCTCCAAGAAGATCTTGAGTGTCCCATGCTTAGTCCTCAGTCCATTGCTGATGATGAATCTGGCAAAGAGAGGCAAGGCAGTCTTCAGCATCTGTTCTTGATTCACCATGTACTGAAAGGAAATGATAATGCAGACCTTTACTACAGGACTTGCCTGTGTTGATACTGCAGAAGTAGAAGAGCTGGGTGGAGCACAAACCCAGACACTGAGTGGAGTGGATGTAAAACTTAAAAACATGAAAACAGACAGCCAGGTATATGACAACAGTTACAATGCACCTGCAGCCTTGAGGATCAATAGTCGTAACAGAGCTGATCTAATCTTCTATCTGAGATACAGGTGGAGCAGATCTAAAATGACAGACAGGCTGAGGGACTTATTGTAGCTTCTGGCATACATATTTTACACCTCCTTAAAGTTTGTCTTTACTTGGTTACCTGGCAGTAGTACCTACAGCTTACAGGAAGAGGTATGTGAAGTGCATGACCTGCCTAGTTTGGTTTGGGTAGGGTTTCTTTCTGTTCGCTGTTACAAATCTTTTCAACCCAATGCCCCCAAAACTACCTGAAAAACCAAACTGGAGAAAGATTCATCCTTATCTCACTTTATGAGTTTGTTTCGGCACTGTATCTGTATCTGTAAATTTTCATATATTTAGGGGAACTGATTTATGTTTCTTTACAAAAGTCAAGTAAACTTTCACTGAAATACTAACATACTGGACAGAACTGTACGAATTGTATAGGGTAATGTAAAAGCATAGATATCCATAGCATGAATTTATCAAAAGGTCATACCTACACAGTTCTTCTTCCATGCTGGGAATTTCTACCAATAGCAACATCGTTTCTTTTAGTTCTCTCTCAAGTAGTGATGTTTCTTTAGATACACTAAAGATTTGATTATTCACTGAAGATAATTTTCCTTTCAAAACTAAGTGAAGGGTGTCCAAGGCTGTAGAGAAAATCTGTTGGAAGCTCTGCTGTTGTTGACTGGGGTAGAGTTAATTTTCCTTATAGTCACTTGTATGGGGCAGTGGTTTTGATTTGTGCTGTAAATAGAGTTGATAACATAAGGATGTTTTTGTTGTGTTACTACTGAGCAGTGCTTACACAGCATCAAGGCTTCTTCTGCCTCTCACACTGCCCCACCAATGATTATTGGGCTGGGAGTGCATAAGGAGTTGGGAGAGGGCACAGCCAGGACAGCTGACCCCAGCTGACCCAAAGGATATCCCAGACCATCTGGTGTCATGCTCAGTGTACAGTGCTGGGGGAAGAAGAAGGAGGAAGGGGAGATGTCTGGAGTGGTGGCACTTGTCTTCCCAAGTCACTGTTGTGCTTGATGAAACTCTGCTTTCTTGGGGATGGCTGAACACCTGCCTGCCCACAGGAAGCAGTGAACGAATTCTTCATTTTGCTTTGCTTGTGTGTGCACCTTTTGATTTACCTATTAAACTGTCTCTATCTCAACCCATTAATTTCCTCACTTTTACCTTTCCAATTTTCTCCCCAATCCTACCAGGTGGGGAGGGAGTGAGCAGCTGCCTGGTGCTTAGTTGCCGTCTGCAGTTAAACCATGACAGAAGCCTACCAGCTGGGTATGGGCTTTTGCCATACGAGTGGCAGCATGGTCTGCAGAAATTTATTATTAAATTTAGTGGAGGAAAATAAGGAGAAAATCAATCTTTTAGCACTTAAAATTCACCCTAGATTTCATTGTCAAGATCATTATTTATGTATTTTCTTCTGAAAAGAATTACATGGAAGATTTTCATGTTTGTAACAAAAACTTCTGAGGGTATATGAACCTAGAAATTGCTCTGAAAATGTCTCATGGTCCTTTGTGTCACATCAACTTACAGTATGTATGAATTACCTGTCTTCCTACATAAATTTCAGTGAGTATGCTACACAGCATATGCAAAAGCATTTTGTAAAGTGGTTTTCACACAGGTTTGTTCTGCCTGAGCCAGAGCAGAGTCCGCTGTGCAAAGAAATTTGTCTCTAGTAGACTGGGACAGTTGTTTCAGACAGTATGAGGGCAAGCCTAGTTGGCTGCTTTCCACCTAATACTCTTCTACCACACTTAAGTGAAATGGGGACTGACTGACATTTAGTAGATTATCTGTTTCCTCTTGGTCTCTTGACTGCAGGCCTTGAAGAAGTATTTTAAAAATTACAGGGTCAACACCTAGTGTATTGTTGCGTGACTCAAATGTGATGACTTTCGGTAGGTCAGCAGTGGAGCAGCTTACTGTGTCACACAGACTGTCCATCTAAAACTCCTCATTGCCTTCACCAGCATTGGATGATTAGAGCTTGATCACTTGTAAACTGGCACTATGCCATGAAACAGATGGGAATGAGCATAGGCAGACCCAGGACTATGTAGCAGTTAGAAATATGTTTACTGAGAATGGTATTCCCAGCTGGGAACCTAGAGACATCTGTCTGCGCTGACCTAATGCTATTGTGCCAATGGTAAAAGGGTTGTGCTATTTGTAAGCTATCTGAAATCAAATACAGAACTAGAAGAAAGATGATAAATACTATGATTGGGAGAAAAAAAGGGTAAAGCACCTTCAGTCTAGACCTTAACCTTCTCTCAAAATGCCTGAAGGATTGCAGCAGAAGTGAATTTTCTCTCATTCTTTGGATTGTTGTAAAAACATTTGGATGATGTTTCAAACAATATTGAAGTGAAGGACTTAGATAATTCAGTTCATGAAACTGAAGATTCATCCAACCTTCTCAAAAATACCAGATAGGAACAAAGCTTCTGCATGTCTACATCAGACTGAAATTTACAATGAATTTCATTCACTGCTCAGTTTTACAGGTGATGAAACTGCCTGTGTCCAAGATGTCCTTCTTCTGCACTTTGGGAGATTTTGATTGTTTATTTCTGGTTTATGTCTGCTTTGTAATTTCCTCGGGAATGGAAAGCAGCCAGTATTCTCACTCTGATGAAATTTAGGGTACAATTCCCAGGCAAAGTTTGGAGGACATGTTGCATGGTTTGATTCCACAACTACCAACATTTCATGCTTTCTGCAGTTTGATGGCAATGGAGTTGGCTATAGGACCTGCCATCTGTCATGGCATTTAAAAGATAAAAATGGAATTATAAATAGTGCCAACTCATTACAAAATCGAGCCAGCATGTCAAAATGGAGGACATTAGCATGTTCTTTTAGCATCCTGCTGCCAGCATCTGATGTCAGGTTGCTAATTACTTGTAGTCGTCTGTCCAAACAAGCACTGCCAAATCTTTATTCCAGGCCAACAGCACCAAACAATACAGGTAGATTTATGTCTGAAGGAAGTACTTTAGTGGGAAGTAAAAATCTGGTCATTTAATTCCTTCTCCTCCCATAATTACCCATATAATTAATTCCTTGTTGAAATAATAATACTATTCTGCCAGAATATTTATTTGTCTACACAAAACCAAATTATTTTCCAAATGATAGCATCGAGGAACATAATTATTGTGGTTGAAATAGTTATCAAATCTCAATATTTATTAAAGCATCATGACCTTACTTTTATAAGGCTGACTTTCTAGTTTGGTTCTTAGCCACTGGCCTAAACAGAAACATTGGGTTTATCCACATTTGCAGTTTCCCTGGAAGTGTTTGATCTGCTTTCGTTAGTGTGATATGGCACAAGCCACAATACTACGCTACCCAAATTAAGGCTGGCATGACTGCAACCTTACTTGTATAATCTAATTCTAGTTTTGGTGAAAGTGTTTCAGTATTAAGAAATATAAAACCGAGGAGTATTTGTTCACTTTTTCTGTAGTGAGTACAAGTGAATCAGATTCTAACTAGAATTTCCACTACATTGAATGTAGTGGAAGGGATTGATGCCTTAGGTTTTGTCTTTTATATTTTTCAAATCCTGTATTGCCTAGTGTGTAACAGATGTTTCTTGTAGCGTGTTAACTACTGTTCTCTCATGCTGGGTAGACATAACAAAGCCTCTCCAAGCTTGTTCTCCAAGGACACCCAGGTTGTCCTGGGCCCAAAATGTGTAAACCAACATCTTAAGAAGGGGAGTAAACTTGGGGAAATTACATCATCAACTGAAGTTTTAATTGGAGAATTAACCCTGTTATGCAAATGAACCAAAGTTATCAAAGTGTGAAGAACTCGTGACTTGGGATCCATCTTGGGTGTAGCCTTTGGCCTGCCTAGGGTGTACCTTTGAAGGCCCTTCAAACAAAGACCTACCTTCATTCCCTTATTCTTGTCTAGTCTCTGTTTTTAGGTGGCCACTCCAGGCATCAGAATAGTTAAAAGTGTTTCATCTGAGGAAGGTTTCAGAATTACTTTTGGGTTAACTCTGGACAATGCTATCTGAGCCAGTATCATAGGGAGATTTATTTGATATCTCCATGCCCCACACGTTTGAATTGCCTGCAAAAAAACTCTCAAACTGGATGATGCCACATGTTCTTGAACTTCCTCGTGCCTCACAGAAAAAGCCATTCAGACCAGGAATCTATTCTAAGAGAGTGTAAAAAGGGGTCTTTTCTGAATTGCAGCTCTTAGGAGTTAAATCCTTCGTTTCTCTTAGTCACAAATGAAGAACAGTAAGCTCTTCATTTTGAATTTTACTGTAAGTCCATCTTCTGTCAAAAGCTGTTTTCAGAGAAAATTGCCAATATTAGCAAAAAGGAAGCATTCTTCCTTTAGAAATACTTCCTTTATTTTTGAGCTTTTTCTTTTCCCTGACTGTGATCTTTTTTTACAAAGTGATCCACAAGACTTTGAGCAATATGTCTGTTCTTTATCTGGTGATAATTCATTACATCATTCTATTTTATAACCAAGGGAGCTTCATTTAAGAACAAAATAAGGGAACACTCACTTCAGGTATTTACCTAGTATAAACTGTTCTAAGAGCAGAATTTCAGAAACAAGTGAAAATAGTTATCATTAGGCTGCTGAACTGGGCCTGTAGCTAAACCTATGACTTTCTCCCAAAAATCCAAGTGTCTACATGAATTTCTGAGCTATGGTAGTGTCAAAATAGATTAAGTGGATCCCTAATAGTCCAGAATACTTAGGGATTCAAAAAACCCATAATCAAATTAATATGATAAACAATAAAATATAAGAAAACTGTTATTTAATACCTGAATTGATCAGTTTTACCACATCCATCTGTAGCAAGAAATCAAAGGAGAATTCCACCAAGTATGTTCTTAGTCCTTCTTTCTCACTTAAATCTTAACAGTTTTGTATGCCTGGGTGCTATAACAATGTTGAAGCTAGCTAGTATCAATGAGTAAAAGTGTGTCTAGCTATGTTTTCAGCATCAGTGAGAAAACACATTTATTACCAAAGCATTCCCAACTATATTTACTGCAGTAGAAATATATGTGCTATATAAATTTTGAGAATTCACACAGGCCCTCCAGCTCTTTTTAATAACTTCTTTTGGGGTTTTTTAGGTGTTTTGAGTCATGCAGTGCAGGTTTTTTAAATACCCTGAAAATTCAAGGGGAAGAGTTTGGGGGGTGGGGTACTATGCCTTACCTGAATGTATCTTCACTAACAAGTGCCTTGGCTTTGTGAACGTAGCAGACGATCTGTCGTGCTACATCCATTTGACTGAAGCTCGTAATGGGGATGCCAGGATAGCTGACATACTCTATTTGCCCATACTGGGGTGGGGAGGTTATCACATAAAGGAGCTCCTCTGGCTTGTCAGTACCGTCCAGTGCAAGGAGGACATCAGTTGTAATGTAGCTGCGATCTCCTTTTGGCACTTTAAGGAGTTTCATAAAAACAGCAATGTCTCCTGCAGAATAGACAAAACAACACTAAAATAGTCGTATTGAACTGGATGGTCTCTTCTGCATTGTTTAGTCACAGGAAAGCCATCACCGGCAGAAAAGCTGTAAGACTGTAAGATTATAGAGAAATTCAGCGTGGAAGAGACTTCAGGACATCTTTAGTCTGACTTTCTGCTTAAAGCAGGGTCAGCCGTGAGATCAGCCACAGCCACATTGCTTGGGGCTTTATCCTGTTGGAGCCTGAAAACTGTTACCCCATTGGGACCGAGGACAAAGAGACCACAGCCTCTTTTGATGCTTCTTCCAATCTTAGCAGTGTCCATTAGGTTTCTAACAGAGATATAATAAGATAAGAAAGACCATAAGACTGTTAGAGTAACCTGGGAAACAGAGCTGTTTCTCAACAGTCTTTTGCCTACCTTTTTATATATTTGCCGTTTTTCTGTGCTGATTTACTCAGACATAAAGCTAGTTTCAGAAAGATATTTTCAGCTCTGTTTGAAAAGCAGCTGGGAGTCCTAGGAGGCAAGGTGCAACACGTTGTATTCGGCAGAGCCTTTTCAAATCTCAGGACCTGGCCAACAGTGAAATCCAAGCAGTTAAGCTTACAGGATCTGCAGGGAGACTTGCTGGGGCCTATATAGCGCTAAGGAAAGGATCAGGACATGTACTCAAATATCTTTGTTTCGGAAACAGGCACTGTAAAACATCAAGTTTAGTGGATCTTTACCCTTTTCCAAATCCTTGATATTTATGTAGAAGTCCGCAGCTGGGGATCTGTTGTACCCATCCCAGAGGTAAAATGTGAAGCTGTCTTGTTTCTTGGACCCCACAGTTCCTGTGTGGACGTATCTCACAAGGTTCATATCCAGCTCTTCCTGAGTGCACTTCATTCCAGTTCGGAGAGTCACCCAGTCTTGTCCTACCTAGAAAGAATAAAAGCATCCTTCATGAGATGGTAATCACCCATGCATCCTCTCCAGTTAATTATGTTTCTTTTTAGTGATATAGACTCTTAGTGGCAGCTACCTGACTTCCTTTCTATAGGCTCTTTCCTCATAGTATGTTTTGAAGAGCAGCGAATAACTGGCGCTTTTTTTCCAGCAGATATGCGGCTGGAGAAGATACAATGATCATTAATAAAATAGAGTAATATGGAGGTTAGCCACTTTTACTCTAGGAAATAAATTCCTGCACACTTCTCATTCAGGCACCAAGATGAAAATTAAATAGTTCCCGACCCAGCTTATGTTTTCTATTTCTTAATTTCACAAATCTCTTGGTTCTGTCTGAAATCATAGCTAAAACAGTATCAGAAATAACTTCAGGGAAGCACAGAAATTTAGAGTCTCTGAGATCCTCAGCTGCAAAAAAAAAAAAAAAAAAAAAAAAATTATACCATAAATTTCTTGCTTTTCTGAAGATAGCTTAGTACTAAGTTGGACTGATCCATGTAGTTGACATTTAGCTGCAGTAACTGCATCACTAGATTTGGAGCAAAAGTTATCAAGGACAGAGTGCTAAGACATGTGTACTCTACATGTTTAAACTGACAGACTCCAGTCAGCAGCTGTCTCTTGCCTCAGATTTAATTCACAAGTCTCTTATGAGCCACAGATTGATGTTGAGATCCAACGTCAAAATACTTCCCAAGCTCACAAGTTTTAGAAACGGAATTTTATTTCTATTACATATGCACACAATTTAAAAGAGGCATTTTTTTCTATCTTTGTTCCTTTGTCTTATTTTAGGTCAACCGATTATCATCTCTTCTTCCATTTCTAATATTATTTTTTGCCATTCCTCTTGATATAGCCTTTCCATCATCTTCCTTTTCCCTTCCTTCCCCCCATGCTTTTCTTCTAATTGATGAGGCATTGCTTACTCTTTCACATGCAACTCCTTCCATGATTTCTGAACGCTGAAGTAACGGAAGTAAAGGTGCTTTTTTTTAAATCAAGGGCTTTCCCCCGCGTTCTCTCCCAGCTGTGATGCTTGATTTTGCCCCTTTGTTGGATGATTATCCCAGCATCTCTCTCAACTTTCACCTCTGATGATCTGACATGTGTTTTACCTGCCATCTTCTCCTGTTCAGGATCTGCATTTTAGTGCCAAAGCCTCTGGGACAGCATCATTGTTTGACTCAAACACTCCTTCAACAATCAAACTGGCCAAGCTGTCTACTTCAAAATATGACAGACATTTGGGAGAAAAGGAAGATGAACTTCATTTTGCCCTAAAAAGAGAGAGTTCTTTGCATGCCTGCTTTTTGTCGAAGTACAAAGACTAACCTTGAGCTGAAGCTGACCATTTTCTGGAAGTCTTTCAAATAAGTAGTAAATTCTTTCCCTGGGGGTATCTTTATCTTCTGCTGACAGAACAGCACTAGAAATGATCTGAGTTTCACCTATGTTCACCTTTATATCGTTCTTCCTGAAAAAATTAAAAGTCATGTATTGATGCAATAAAAGGAACCTTTTCAACATGTAATTTCTCTGCCGGAAATATGGATTACCAAAATGCTGACAGAAATTACAACTGCAGAAAGAATAGAAAGAGGGTGCCTATTTCAGTGCAAAAGAAAAAAAGAAAAAAACTAACAGTACAGACAAGCTTCTCCTTACAACGGTGAGAAACAACAAAGATAGCTAAAACAAACTGTGATTTAACACATCTCTCTCATTCCCCTGGACCCTATTCTGCTTACTTTCATATAATTTATAGGAAGAAGACAGTGTAAACAAATAGACTGCATTATTACTGCTATTACGGAGCACAGCAACACTGTCTCTAATGAACTGATTGCTCATTTAGGAAAAGACTGTCTTTCAAATTGCTAGTCTTCAATGCTCACCTTTATCTGTAAGAGACACAACAAAACCTAACTGGCTTCTTCTCTATGGTCCTTCTAGCACCCACATCTCATTTTGGGAAGAAGCTCTCAAGGGGAATGCATGAAGGCCTTACATTCCCCAAGGGTACTCTCTGCTACAGGATGCAATCCAAGAGGTGACAAATTGAGGTTTTGGCAATCGCTGTGAATAAGAGGCACAATTTGCCAGCCAAAAACATCCCATCACAGGTTCTTCAGTCTGTTGACCATAACTAATGGAGATGAGAGCCAAAAATCTGTGAGGTGGAAAGTGCCCCCAGATCAAAAGGTAAAGAAAAGCTTACAGGTACTGCCCAATATTCACCTGTAAAACACTGCACTGGCACAAGGAAGTTTGTACCCTACAGTGAAGACAGAGAGACTGAAAGTTTTCCTAAAGCACTGATGCGTAAATACTGGCAGCACACCTCATCTCAGTTCTAGAAGTAACAGGCAAGAGGCAGTGACTTCTTATGAAGAAATATCTATTTTGGGAGTAGGTGTCTAACTCTGTGCTATTGTTCACCACAGGAAGGGCAAGTGGTGAGACAAGACATTGCCCGACAAGACAGCAACAGTTTCTGGATCTAGCTGGGCAAAGCTAAAAACACTTGACTTCTTGCACTTCATCATCTTCTTTCAGGAAGAGAGGGTGGAAAATGGCAGATCAAGCTATAACATGTGAGGAACAAATCAGCAATTATCAGTAAGTATCAGTACATGATATATGCATACATAAATTATACTCCTTATTTTAACTAAAAATTGACATTCTCTCATGTTAGCATTATGTGGTCACTGAGAATCTTTTAACTAAGAAACTAACATTTGTTATTGCAGGAAGCTCTACCTGGTTTAAAAAAAAATTTAAAAATTCTTTGCAATGGGAAATGTAAGTCTGACCTGAAAGTAGGCCAAATACCCTGAGGTATCAGAAATTCCCTCTTTAGTGGCAGTCTGCTTAACAGGTTGTGAGTCTGAAATGCAAACTTTAGAGGTTCAGATCTATACTCCCAAAACCTTTGGGACCTTAGATTCCCATCTGCCTGTCAGGCTGGAAAACAGTCACAAGTGTGGAAGTCCTGATGCTCTGTGACAAGTCATCAGCTGGAGATCCCAAGGGATGAGCTCTTTTTTAAAATGTCAAGGAGGTTTGGCTCTCTTGCAGCTAGCTGCCTATCTCTAAATGGTTGCCAGGAAATCTCTGATCATGTCTAATTTATTTACAACTTGTAGCTTTGAAGAATAAGGGAAGTTAGTGTATATCTTTTCAGAAGCTGAATTATGGCTGAGAAAAAGAGTTTTAGAATATAAAAGAAGAGAATTATAATCTGAAAGCTCTTCTGCTTCAACCTTGTGAATTCTCTCATGCCAAAATCCAGAGCTGCTTTCAGAGACGTGTTTTAGGCAGGTGTTTGCCTCAGGGAAGGAAAAAACTGTACCATGGTGGTCAGTGTTCAGCAGGGGTGCAACACCTGGTAAATACCTTCAAGTAGCTCATGAAGGACACAACAAGCATGTTTCCCCACACGCTTTTATTTCTACTCTGTTCACTTAATATAGAGTATCACTAAGCGCGTAAAAATTTTTTGTTAAACTGATAGAGATCTACATAGAAACGTCTTTACTGACATTAGTCTGTTGCTAGTTATAGCTTCCTCTTTGCATCAGACACCAAGGACATGGTTTAATGGTGAACATCATGGGATGCTAGATTGATGGTTGGACTTGATGATCTTAAAGGCCTTTTCCAATCTTAATGATTGTATGATTCTATGATTCGATGTTTTGTTCACTCTTCCATCATTTTGTCTGAACACATCCCACTGTCAGAAACAGGAACATGTGACTTACTTGCTCAGCACGGGTTTCTCATCATTAACCGGAATGACCTTTACTGAAATGGTTCTGAGGACTTTATGTTTTCCATCTGATAGCTGAATTTTAAAGCTGTCAGTGAGGTTTTCAGAGTTGTCATGCATGTACATCAGCTTCATTCCTATGTGAGGCAGGAAGGGGGAGAAAAACAAGAGAGAAAGAGGGAGAGGGAGAATGGGAGAGAGAAATGGAAGGAACAACTTCATCTGACTCCTGCAAAATCCTTCACATCATTTCACTTGGCTTCAATCACCTTTCTTCCATCTCCCCCTGCCATATGATAGTTAATTTGCCTTAGCTATCAGAAGATGAGTTTGGTGACCCACTCCTGTTGGTTGATCTAACATACTATTGGCTCAAGGTCTCCAGCCTGACCTAAGCCCAAAAAAGGGGTCTCTGTCAATCTGAAAAAGGTACATTTCTTCTCCTCGCCTTATTCCATATCACTTTGATGGAGGCTATAGAGAGGGTGAGACTGCCAGGCAGTACTTTTCCGTGCTTTAAATAATCCTCAGGGAACTTTGAAGAAGCCTTTGGAAGGACAGCTGGCCTTGTATCTATGACCATGGACAACCAGAAGTTCTGGGCTGAAGGTGGCTTGTTCACTGTTGTGGATAACAAAAGGAAACAGCCAAGAAAGAGAGTCAAAACCAAGACTTGGGAAGGCAGAAGAACTTGGGGTGGACACCTGATACTTCTGGAGGTTCATATTAGACAGGCAGAGAGATAAAAATTCTTTCCTTAGGTTTTGAGGGCTGAACTGAAATTTGAGTGACAATATTGAATTCATGTTCCTCTTTATACTGATAGATTCCATGTTTCATTAAATAGCCACAGTCGGGAAGAATCCACCATATTCTTGGCAGTGTAAAATACACTTTTTCATTACATGTACTTGAAATAGATTTGCTGCTTTAAAGCAGGCTGACTAATCATGCTAAGCTGTAGAATCCTGATTTGTACTTTTATTGCTAGACATGTGAAGGTATATTTCAGCCTTTCAATGTCAAAAGGACATTTGTAGTAAAGATGGAGAGAAACTTTTTACCAATGCCTGTAGTGACGTAACAAGGGGCAAGAGTAGGTTTAGTTGGACATAAGGACAAAAGGCTTTACAGTGAGAGTGGTGAGACACTGGAAAAATTTGTCCAGAGTGGTTGTGGGACCCTGGCAGTGTTCAAGGTCAGGTTGAATGGGGTGTTGGGCAACTTGGTCCACTGGTTGTCCCTGCCCTTGGCAGGGGAGGTGGACTAGTTGACCCCTAAAGGTCCCTTGCAACCCAAAATATTCTATGATTCTGTTATCATGTGAAGAAAAACTTGACCCCATGATCACTTAGTGTGTTTTTAAATCAGTTTTGTTGTCTCTCTATTCTAGGTGCTGTAAAACATTTACAAATCTGCTCGATGATGTTACATTATGTTACATTATTCCCTTTATTTTTTTTGGGGCAGATGATTTTCCTACTCATATTGCTACCCTTTTTGATACAGAGGTCTCTCAGGATGATTTTATTGACAGTTCCTAAAATCAGAAGACAAGAACAGAATTAAATAGGACAACTTCCATTCCTAAACATTGTCTTGAAAATAAACATAAAGCAAGTGAATAAATAAATGATGAAGATGTCTTTAGTGTGCCACTTGCCTCATTAACAGAATGAAAAACCAGTGTCAGAAGAATGCTGCACCTACCGTTCTTCAGTAGCTCCATGGAAAAATCATGAACAAGCAACTCATGGCTGTGGGAATCACGGTTAGTTAAGTCTTTATAGTGTAGAATGTCACCACCTTGAACACCATTAATAAGGAATCCATACAAGGGCCTCTGCACAACCCCAAATACCAGAGGGTCTGGAGGCACGTCCAGATCAACTGCATTGATAACAGACAGATCCAGCTCTTTCATCTCCCCTTCTTGAAGCTGAACGTGAAAGAAAAAACATCCAATTATCTTACATAAGAAGAAATAATAGAATTCTGGCATGGTTTCATGAGTAGGGTATTTTTGTGCACAGGTGTATCTCTTGATTTCTCCACCCTTTTCCCAGCAGCTTTTTAACCAGCTACTGATTTTGACCAGTTTAAGAGACATAGAGAAAGTAAATGGTTACAGTGATGAAGAGAGAAGTTGCAATAAGGAGTTCATATTTGCCCAGATTATTAGAAAATACGTTAAGTTAGACAATGCCGAATCTAGTGCTCAGAAATGCACAAAGGAGAAAGCCTTCAAATACATAAAGGTATCTGAAAACATGGATGCATATAAATTTATACATGCCCTTTTTACTTTACATTACGAGTAAGTTTACACTCTCTCTGTGCTCACTGAGTTATTTATATCAAAAAGTCTGCAGAGAGGGGAGAAGCTATGCCAGAAATACAAAAAATAGCCCATTAAAAAAATGTGAAAGTTCTGGAGAATGCAGAAGAAGCCTAAAGGTCTCTCTGCTTTCTAGACGACTTATTTGTTTAAAGATTTGAGCCTTTCTTTTCACTTAACTGCAAATTTCCAAGAGCTATGCACTACTCCTATCCCACTGAAGCTCTGTCTTACTGTTGTACATGGGATTTCACTGAGCTGTTTCCTGAAGCAGGCTGAACTACACAAACTAAGGGAAATATGCAGAGGAACAGGTATCAGGACAATGTTCTTTTATATTAGAGAGTGGTTTCTGGTTAAAGTAGGCATTTTTCTAATTTCCTTACGGTAATATTCCTGGCTATGAATTCTGGAACTTCGTCATTGGTTGGGCTGATCAGCACAAGAAATGGAGTCTCTGCTGAGCGATGCAGCCCATCAGTGACATAAAGTACAAACTTGTCTGCTGTTGGCTCCATCTGCAGGTGCCTGGCTTGAACATAGTTTATATTCATGGCTTTTAGGTGCTTCAGCTGAAATGAACCTACAGATTTTGAAGAGAAAATGAGTTAGCACAGTATTTTCATGCCTTCTAGTCTTATCCATCATTAAAAATTGGAACTATGCCTTTTTTCAAAGAATAAATAACTTGAATTTTTTAAGTTCTCTGTCATTTTTTGACTGTAAGAGTTGAACTGCACATGTTACTTCAGGACACAAGTTCTTCCCCTGAAAATAAATGCGTCATTCTGCTTCTGATGGGATTCTGAAGCTTCACACTTCTCAGTTCAGTCTGCAAAACTGAGCCTACATAAAACTAACTCAAATAACAGGTAGGAAAATATCTGAGGTCCAAGATAGGCAGTGCTAGGTTAATGGCTGGACTTGATGGTTTTTTCCAAGCTAAATGATTCTATGATTGTATGATTCTAATTACACTGTTATTTGACTGACAGACCACAAAAATGAGAACTTAAGGACTCAGTGATTGCAGGTTTCCAGCTGGAGATGCTGGTAAAAGCTGGTAGCACTGCAAAGCATGTCACAGTCTGTTCTGAGGGTGAAACTACCTCACACAGTTTGATAGTGGGCAAGGGAAGTCACCATCTAAGTCAAACACCATCTCTATCACCTTTGTAAATTTTCCTTGGAAACTAATGTGGGACCCAGGCTACTGCATTTAATTGACAGATGTGTAGGTGAAGGGATGCTGGAGCCTTTCATGGGGGACTGAAGAGGAAGGCAGATTGATGTCTCATACCATGACTTCTAATAGATCACAGCTGGAATGCATAAAACAAGGCTTGCCTTGTTTACTTCAAGTGCCAATTCTTCTCATTTGCAGGGCTTCAGTCTCCCTTTGAACTCCTCCCTCGAAGTCCCACTGCTCTTCATTTGGCAGCACCTGCGTTCCTCAATAAGCCCATATTAATGCCCACACCTGCATCTGCATCACCAGAGACCACTGGAGAGCCCTCCACAAGCCTCCTGTGTTTCATCTGCTTGATTATCATAGGTTGTTAAGACTTACCTATGCTTATTCCGATGTTGCTCTTCTCAAACCCAGGAGAAGGCAGTATATTTTCAATGTAACCAAACTGGGGAGGAGAAACCAACACAAACTCTAAGTCATCTGCAGAGGTGTCAGCATCAGTGGCAAACAAATGGTTGGTAGTAAGGGCTGCTGAGGAGCCCTCCTCCACCACAAAGCTTGCACCTGTGCACAAAAAATACATTAAGCATTACTGGTCATACGGTCATTGTTGTGTTGTTTTTGTTAATAAGAATGGAAATAATAATTAAGGGGGAAAATACAACAGATACTGAATTACTGAGAGGTTGTGTTTTAATGTTTTCTTCTCTACTTTCACCAACATCTCTGCTTTTGCCATCACAGAAGTAGAGAAGAAGGGAATCATGAAATTATTTTACTGGTAATTTATTAGGTAAGGTTTATATACTGCTCAAAAACAGTTGTTACCTCTGTTTGTCTGAGCATTAATTACATGAGAGCTGTTAAGAATTGCTCATAATGAACAATTTTTCATGCAACACTGTTTAATTTCCCTGCTGGGACAATGCTTCATTTCCAGAACATTGCTTGGGTGAGTGCCTGCAAATTACAAAACTACTCATACATATGCTTAAATATTCTCTGAGATACAGAACACATACCTGATACTTAAAAACAAATGACATTGAAAGAAACAAGCATATGGAAAACATACTTTTAATATGTATACCACAGACCACATCAAAAGACAAGCAAATCAATGGAAATTTCACACAATGGGCTGTAGTTGGACTAGATGTACATTATCAACTCTATTTCCATTTTAACTGAGTTTTTTAGATTCTGAAGAGTACTTGTGAAAATATGGCTTCACATCTATTAATGTATAGCCTTTGTCTTTATTTCCTAAAAGAATTAACTATAGGTAATACAGATAGCAATGGTTCTGTCCCTTCACATAAGGCCCAAATTTCTGTTTTACAGTCTAAACACAAAGGTAAATAAATATCTATATTTATCTTTATGCTTTTGCGCTGTATAAACTTGACATCTGTCGGGCCATAACTTCAGTTTAGGGACAAGATATTGATCACTTTTACCTAGACATAGCTTACATATGCAGCAGTGGGCATGTAGAGATGGTGGGGAGCAGATCTGAGCACTCTTGTCTATAACCACATGCTTTAAACATGCAGCTGAAGAGCAACAAGCTCAAACTCGCACTGGCAGCTGGATTGGGTGTTTGCACTGTACTAGCAAAAGAAAATAAAATTGGTGGAAATTCTGATCCAAAACTTTTCTATGCTGATCTCAACTCGCTATTTCTAATGCTAAAAATCAAACAACAAAAAAAAGCCACCCTGGGTCTTTAGCCATTGCAGTACTGTGTAGCCCACGTTACACTGCTATAGTGAGAGGAAGCTTTCACCAGTTGCAATTGCTGGAGGCTGGTTGTCCACTGGAAGTACAGTGATGTTAACGTCATAGAGAGGAAGTGGATCATGACGTGAAACTGGAGGAGGAGGAGGAGGTTCGTCATAACAGCAGTCTTTCACATCTAGGCCAGCCTCACCGTCAGAGACAATTAAGGTTAAGATCTCAATGGAAGGAGTCAGGCCAATCTCCCCACCTGGGAAAAAATATTGCAGTTCAGAAGAAATGTTTTACTGAAACTTCCTGAAGACTAGTTTTATCCTGCAAGGACAGCCTTCAGTATCAAGCCTGAAGAAAAAGAAAACAGCAGCAAAATGACTGGAATTCTTAATTCTGGCTGCCGGGGGTATTGATTGGTTAGAGACTTGGTTTGTTGTATAATGAATTTTAACCACCTCACTTCTATGCTATAATAAGAGTGTTTAGAAAAGAGTGTTAGTATCGTTATAATAGTTATAATGTTATAATTGCAATGTTATGATATTACATTACATTGTAATAAAATGGCTAATAGTCCTGAAGATTCTGTTCTTTGTGCACTAAGGTATGTACAAAATGTATATTGTGTAGAAAAAGTGTTTTTTCTGCACTCCTTCCCAAGGAATGTAGGAAAATCTTTCTTTTATATATATGTTCCTCTATGACAAATGGTGATATCCATGCTCTTCCAAAAGACAACTTTTTAGTATAGTAAGTAATGCATGTATTCCTATAAGCTTCTTATCCTTACAAAATGGACTATACAAGGGCTGTACTTTATTGCTGTACTTTATTACTATACTGTATATTATGCCTATATGCAATCACATTTAAAATGGGGGCTGATATAGGACTGGGAACGGCCACCCCTTGCCAGAAACATCTGTGACTCAGAGTATTACAGCTGTCAGCACTTCTGGCAGCCTGTGTCTTCCACTGCTGCAAGATATTATTAATAAGCTGCCTGCAAAGGAAAGGCAGTGACTCCCAGACTCCCTTACTATACCTACTGGCAGCACAATTAATGTGTAGAAATTTGGGAATGAAAAACAGAAACACTACACCCTTGAAGGTAAAACTTCATTGCCCCTGCAAAATATTGTCATTGAAATACAGTTTGTGATATCTTTAGGATGCGTAAGCAAAGTTTGTTGGTGGTGGCCACAATTATGTACTTCCTTTTCAAATACCAGCTGTTCGTTTTAGACAGTGCCAAGCTTGAAAATACCACATTGATTCTCCATGCTAAAATTACAGAATAATTAAACAGAAAACCAGAACCTTTGGGGAAAGAAAAAGACTAAAGCTGCCATTCAGAGATGTAGAAAGAGAACGCCTTTAATGAAAGAATAAAATTAGGTTAGGAAGGGGATTAACCAGCTCTTGATTTCTCCCAGTAATTTAAGAAAAATTAAAAAAAGGTACTGGCAATAAAACCACAAAATAACATTTTTTTAACATTGTGTTTCTCATGAAGAAAATCAGAACTTCCTTTATCTTGTCGTATGGAAAGACTGTGAACTGTCCAAAAGTAAATATCCCTCTGGATTGGAGAGGCAAGCAAGAAGTACCAAAGGGTTTTTTTACTGTCATGAAACACATAAAAATACTCTAGTTGTACCTAACTTAATGATAATTTTGTCAAAAAGCCCAAAATATTTTGTCAGCAACAGTGAAAGAGTTCCTCCAGGACTCTGATGCTTTCATGTATTTGTTTGAATGCAATTTTCAGTTCAAGCAGGGATTTGGAGAACTTATTAAAACATTTGGTAGTTGTCTATCATCAGCCCTCTATTTTAAAGCCAGCTTATTTATTTCCCTAGTCACAACACATGCTTTGTCAGAAGTTCCTACTGGACTTCTGCAAAGACATGTATTCAGGTTAAGATTTTTTTACTAATACTGGTCTGAGACCACCTTCCAGTCTTATTCTCTCCTTAGCTCACTTACTGGTGTGCTTGTATGTGACTAAACCAGCAATGACATCAGCTTGGGAGAAACGATCCACAGCAACGCCAGCTTTCCTCACTACCCCGTGGCAGGGCTGGCGGGCCAGCACGAACATCAGTTCCATGTCGTCGCTGTCCGCGTCTGTGGCATAAATGTACTCTGAGGAGAGGATCACTTCTTCACCCTCCAGGCAGTGGAGCACAGGAACAAGGCCTGTTTGCATAACAGGTAGCTCATCATTCACAGGCAACACCTAATCAGAAAAATAATTTAAGATTTTCTTATTGTTCATTTCAGTGCAAGCCAATTGTTTCGATAGACTGCTTTGCAGCTCAAACTAACAGAATGGTGCCAGTGTCAGAGTACTTTGAACTTTCTCTATGAGCAAAAAGTAACCAGCTGAAATAAAAATAAAAAGACCTAAGTAAACCAAAGGAGATAATTATAGTTTAAGTACAAAGTGCAAGTCAAAACTCCTCTCAAATTTGCCACATGGACCTGAAACCTAGGGTTGAAATGGAAGCCTAGCACATCCATTATCTTCCAGTTTCCAAGGTAATGCAAGCTTTGAACATTTGCCTCTACACAGACAATTATTTTCAGAAACATGCAACACACTGACCTTGACCTGCAGGATGAACTCTACAAAGTGGATGCCATCTGTGGCTGCAAAGAAAACATCATCAGTGAGAGTCTCAGAGCCGTCATGACGATATCTGTGAAAAAAGATGATAGAGCTACACAAATTTTTCACAGATAAAGAGAATCCATAGAATCTGTTCATGCCCTACAATGTGTATCCCTCCCAGCACAAAAAGCTGCTCCCTGTGTGAGGGTGTTCACCTAACACTCCTGATCCTGGATCAGAGTTTCTCCAAAACACTTTTAGGGTCTCCTACAAGAAGAAAACCCCCAAGGTAAAGCATTCATCACTCAGCAAAAAGGTTTCCCTGAGGCTTTCTCATCTGTGTTATGGCTGCTTGTGAGGTGTTTACCAAACGTGTATGTCATCACCGTGGTGAATGCCCACTTTCTAACAGATGGAAATAGAGCCAAGAAGCTCTAACTCCGCATGTGTGTGTCATGTCTTGTTCTTGCCACAAACAAACAAGCAAAATTTTCATCTCTACATTAATCAGTGCTAACAAAAAACTAACCAAGCTTAATAAACACACAACTTCCTTTAAAGAAAAAGCTGGCAACCAGTGCCTTCTTCACAGGAACTGCATGGCTGCAGCCAGAATTTGTCTCCTCACCAGCATGGGGCAGCGCTTTATAGAGAAACCCATCTACAGCAGGCATGGCTACTAACTCCCATTTCCTGGCCACACAACAGCTCATTTCATGGTGATATTGCAATCCCAAGGCTCAGCCAGCAATCCTGGAGCAGCTCTGCCAGAGCTATGGTGAACATTGCCAGCCTCTGCACCCTGCACCACTTCAAGTTTTAACTCATTCAGTTAAAGAGAATTAAGCACGGCCACCACAAAAGACAGCCACCACTCTTCTAACCTGGCTGCCAGGGTACGCAGGTCCTCACAGGAAAGCCTGTCACCTCCATTCATGGGAATGCCATCCAGCTCCACCACCCCATGCTGCGGCTGCCTCTGCAGGAGCAGGAAGAGACGCTCTCGTTTCGTGTCTGCGTCAGAGATGAGAATGTGTCCCTCTGTAACAGGGGTCACGCCACCCTCTTCCACTCTCAAATGGGTCGTAAAAACCTGCAGGGAGGAGAAATGCTGAGCTGTCTTTGCTGCTGCACCTCCAAACATACAGCAAACAGGTTTATTCCCATTTGCTCTGCTATAAGGATGTGTGACACCTTAAAAAACAAAATGCCAAAGGATATACTCTTCTCTGCTGTGTTAGAAAAACCTAAGGAAATTACCAACAATGGGCTATAATATGTGCATCCTAGTTCTCGTCCCATTCCTGGAGGCTTCTGACCTGCCTTATAGGCAATAAGCAACACAAAATATAGGGATGCAATTTTGCTAACCAAGATGCGACATACATGTTTTTGAACAGATACACAGATGCCAAAGTTAGTCCTCAGTTTACTTAGCACAAAAAGTCACATTGCACACTCACCAGACTTCACCTTCTACTTCAATCCCAATGCAAGCTGTGTGCAAGAAACTGAAACCCTGATCCCATGGAAAATTCATTTTTTATCTCAGTAAAATCAAAATATTTCTCTGCATTTTGGTTTTTACCCAAAGCAATTTCCAAGTCCTTTTTTCTGACTTTCACCACCACCCTACCTCTGGGGCTTGATTGTCCACAGGAAGAATTGTAATATTGAAGCAGATCCCGTACAAAGTGCCTCCATGATGATTGCTGACAGAAAAAATAAACTGGACTTGCTGAGGTTCAGGTCCGATGTCCTGCAGGGGTGGCATGTAAGCAACTTTCATGTAGTTCACAGCATGCTACAAAAAGATAAGAGGGTTGCATGTAAGAGGGGATAATGGGGGTATCCATAATCCATGACATTAGGGACTTTTATCGTCCCCTGTTTAGGTGTTATCCAGCCATCAAAATAAATTTCAGAAATTTTGCATGTACTCTTCAGCTACTAGACATACCTTGATTAAATGCATCTTTAGATACAAATTAGGTGAGTACAGGTTCGAATACTCAAACCTGTAGCAAAAAATACAATATGGTTTATAAGTGATAACAGAGTTGATGGCCTGACCTTCTTGATGGATCCCTTTAAAAGTGCTGGTCCAAGGACCTTTTCAAGCTGTGACTTTAAAATAAACAATTCATAAAAGCTAACATCTCCCACAGCAGCTGAATTTTCCCTCATCAATGTGAATGGTAACTGCATGTCCTGTGTTCCATGGCGAGGACAGGCCAGTGATCAAAGCATCAAAATCTTGCATCCAGATACTGACGTTAGGCACACGTTTTAGGATGTGTAGGCTCAGAGCTGTCATGATGGTACTGCAATGATCATCATGCAACTTTAACCATACAGCAGGATATAAAACAGGACGCTTTAGTAATACCTATGCGTCAAACTACAAAAGCATGAAAACGGAACTACAAAAACGTCTGTTCCACCCTGTTCCATCTTCCAGCACATCCACTGGTGGAGACACTGAGGAGAAGCAGGAAACTGTTCAAGGTCCCATTTCCATATTTTGTGTACTTTTTCCTTCCTCTTACATCATGTGAAGCCAAATTCATCCTACCCAAGCAACTGTAGCCCCTGCTGGTTTTAGGATAGTTGTGTTTACATATTGCAAAACTGAAGCATGATAGAAATTTGTTTTAAAACCTGGTATTGGAATAGCAGAGTTTTGAATTTCTTAAGCAGAGCTTGTGATAGTACTGCTCCTCAGTTTTCACATCCTGTTTTCCTGTCAGATGAAAGCTGTACACTTGTAACTTTTGAAAATTTTTTAAAACTCATTATGGTATCAGGTAACATAACAAACCTGAGTAAATGACCGCAGTGCAATAGCAGCAGGATCCTTGACCAGTTTGGGAATGGTGTCCACCATAAACAGCTTCCCAGCATCTGAGTAGCTACACAAAAATATGTATGTCACATCTTGGCTAGCAATACCAAAGAACAAGAAAAATAGCCACGTAGCTCAATCTTGCATTTCAAATTAGCTTCACACTTCTAACTGCATTGAAAGGAAAAGCATTTCCTTTCTTCCATCCTTGTTACCCATTTAAACATTACCACAGAAAACTGACCAAATGAAATACTTTTCCGGATGATCATGAAAAATCATCTCATAACTAAGAAGCGAGCTCTGGAATTGCTGCAAATGTGTCTCTACACACCCCAGGTACCATTTACACCACCTGCAAGTCTAGTCCATCCCATTCTTATTACTTGCACACCTGCATTTGTCTTTAAGTAGAAAAAGAAATTAGTTTCATGCATCTTATAAACTCTGAAATAAGCCAGTTTCCAGCCACCCAGCTTTCCAACAGCAGTAACAGGCAAACTGGGTAACCATGTGGCTATTTGACTGATCAGGGAAACAGCTTTCTTCCCTAGCTGCATGCTGATCCTTTGCTGCTTGAAGCCAAAATTGGAAGTGTAGATTGATCTTCAGCTTAAACCATACAATGTCTGGATTCAAAACTTTTCATTTAGCAAATTGTTGCTGATGCTCTTATGAGATCACGGCACCAGTGATGTAAACTGCTACTATACCCGTTCATTCCGTACCTCCCTTGCTCCCATAGCCTGTTCTGACTGTTTTCTGCTCCACAGCTTCCTAGTCCACAGTCAGGAGTGCCTGATATATATCCTTGAAAAAGCTGCAGCACCTCCTCTTCTCAGTCTGGGGCAGGCACAGGTCAGCCCCATTCCAACAGTTAGGAGAGGTGCTGTGGCTTGTGCTTGAGGCTGGACAGGATCCCACAAGCCAGTGTAAAATGCATATCAAACAAAAGGAAAGAAAGTATTTCACATGACTTCCTGCTTCTTATTTCTTGTTAAACTATGCATTACCTGTTTTTTATTACTCTGTGTATTACTCTGTTGCTTCAGGCTCTAGTTTACCCTTAATCATCAACAGGAGAACTGCATCCAGCTATTGTCACCTGCACTGTCAACAAACAGATGAAGAACTTGAGGCACAAGCATTTTACTACCACTGAGGCTGCTCCTGTTACATGGGTTATTCCCCTGTCCCACCTGAAAGGTATGTCAGGTTGCACCTACCCAGGGGTGCAAGAGAAAAATGGGGAAGCGGTTACGGTGTATGTGAGCTCCCTGTCTTGCTCTTCCACATCTATGAAGTGGAGATGTTTCTTGGTTAGGTGAGAAATCTCAGTCTCCTTAACAACCAGGTGGCGGGTCACTCCTGGAGCTTCTCTGGGTAGCTGATCATCCACAGGGATAATGTGAACCATCACCACCTGAAATTGGGGAGACAGTAGAATAGTCAGCCACTCCTCTCAGTGAGAGAGTGTCCCAAGTAGCTGCTTACCAACATGCACACAGAAGTAAGCGGATCACTGGAATACAAGATACAGGATGTGGCTGCCATGCCCTACCATCAACACAAGAGTAATGGAGGTATATGACAGTTAAGTGCAAAGTTTTTGAATCTTAGAGGTTTCCCTTTAAATTAAATGCAAAATTAAATTCAGTATGTTGGACTTTTGTGTAAAAAAACAGTCTGTTCTCAGCTGACTTCAGGAGGGCTGTTTAATTTGTGTGTACTGTCTCTAAATACTATTTGTTTTCAACATTTCACTTTATAGTATACAAAAAAGTCTTTTCGATGAACTTCTCTCTATTTAGCCAGGGAGAGAGTTACCCCATTGAAAACAAGAACAAGAAATAGCCCTGAGGAACACTGTTTGCAGTGGTGACTGTCATCAGAAAAAATCTATGCCAGTTTTGTTTGAAAGCCGCTCAGAACAGGTGAGATATCAACCATTTGAAGAAAAATTTCAGGATACTGCAAAGATGCTTCTGTTCCATACCTGTGGCTCTGAGAGGTTTGGAGGGTCATGGCTATCACATAGCACAAACTCAAGGGAATCTTCAAATACTTCTCCTCCCAAATGACGATAATAAATTATTCCATTAAATAGATCCCTCTGAAGAAAGCTGTTGACAGAATACCCTGTTGAATGGAAGAATACATCTTCATTTGAACACTCCATGATTTTAATACTACATTAAAGTTATGCATTAGCTGTGCGAGTAACTGGGAAAGTATAATCTCTTCTTTTTCACCCTAACTGGAGCAAGTCCTTTGAAATGTTGTCTCATTGTCTTCCACGTTCTCTGAAAATCACCAACTTCTTTTCTGTGTCACTTAAAAAACATTCAAAAAATGAAGCAACACAGCAAATAGGCTGAAAGCCCTGTTCAAAAGTCAGAAGAGAATATGCAGAACTAGCAGTCTCCACAGCCTAGCACAGGAATTTCTGAGTTGTTACGTGGAAGGAGAGCTTTCTCATCATTTAGCATAATTAGCATCATGTATTAGCTCTGAATTTGTCACAGATCCTTGCATCTAAACTAACTCCTGACTAACCCAATATTTTTTCCAGAGAAAAGCACTGTAGAAAAATAGACTCAGAATGGAAGAATTACAGGATAAATTGTGTGCACAGGTACAGTTATCCTAGTGCAGAGACCAACATTAATTAGTGATGGGGTTTTACACTATAATGAAAGAAGTCCAAATTTGCCATTATTTGTCCTGAGCCAAAATAAGATTTCTGACTATAACAATTAATGTACTTTAAAAAGGAAGGGACAAAGAAAAGTTTCCTTTTATGGATGTGTTCCATTACCTATCAAGTTTGGTCCTGGTTTCTTCACGATTTCTCCAGCCTGTGATGGCTTGGTAATATTGAATAGTATGTAATCATCACTGGAATCTGTGTCAGAAGCATGAAGCATGGAGCCCTGAATCAGGATTGTCTGTCCCTCATGAACTTCAATGACCACATTGCTGATCAGAAATGGAGGGCTGTCATCTTTGGGGAGGATGTTTATTGGAAACTTATGGCGAATGCTGTGGGGGCCATCAAAAATTCTAAATACCACAAAGTCCTTAGTAGAATCACTGTCATCATGATGGTAGTGAACAACTCCAGCCTGAATGTCAGAGACTGTGAACATGAATCCTTTCCCTCCTGTCAAAACAGTGGAAGAAAACACATCAAAAATGTATGGTTCAGCCCAGAAAAGAATCTTTCCACTAATATGAAGATTATTGAGGGAGATACATGAGCAACGTATTTCTAACTAGAAAAATCGAATGTAACTTCACCTACCAAAAGCAAGTTTGTAGGAGTTGGAATAATTAATAAGAATGCAGAATTTGCAACTGTGATAGCAGAGAAAATCCTCCAAATGTCATTAAAGATAACTGGAGACATTAAGGATTTTTAACTGCAATAGTTTCCACTTTAATTTTAACCCCTACTTTCTTATCAGAACATTTTACACGCATTTTAAGCATCAAAGAAAATAGGCCTTATCATTAAAGCTCAGGATTTCATTGCAAGTAAAATATAATGATGTGGGGATTTTGATGTGTTGAGGTTATTTTCCATAATAAGACAATTTTATACCTCTGCTTCACTAGAACTGTTATGCATACAGACAAATATTCAGACAAGGTACAGGATTCAAGAACAGCAAGCTGGCCCTAAAACGTATGATATCCCCAGGGCCACCAAGAAAAAAAGCCAAGCATTCCTCTAAGGTTTTACACAAAAAAGGCAATTGCCAATAACTGTGGTGATGTTTTCCTTGGCACGTACCTATGCAGACAGATAAAAGACAATAAGGCACTGTCACTGGAGATGAAATATCCACCTCTGGCCGGTGCATGGTAGTCTGAGAAACCCTCAAACTCAGTACGCAAGGGCAGGAGTGCCACCAGGAGATGGGCCCTGGCCAGCTGCCCAGTCCCCTAACACTGTCTCTGGGGCTGAGCCCACCTAGCACTGTTGACACCACACAGTTCCTGTCTGTAGCTTTGCAGGAGTATGATCTTTCAGACACTGGACTACTTGGCAGGAGTTTCCTGAATTAAAATTTACTTCTGAATAGTTTCTATGTTTGCTATATTCGAAACACTACTTTTTCCTTTTCTCTTAATAGTTGGTTTATGTCTTTAGGTTATGCATTTTACATGAACACATTCAACTGTCAAAAAACTCAGCATTGATAGTAGCAACATGTTCCCACCCTGCCAAGAGCAGAGTGACTTCCACTACATAACCTTCTTCCTGAGTACTGTGGCAACTCATGCACTGCAGAGCAAAACTGGTAATAATGATAATGCAGAAGGCTAATGAGTCGGAAGTCTAATTTGATTTCCAGTTTTTGAAATAAACCTTAAAGCTGCCAGTAAGAACCGTATCCAAATGTTGTCTGTGTTTGCCAACAAATCAAAATCACTTGGCATTCCTTAACATCTGCAAGCAAAAATGTAAGAGCTGAAAATTCATTGACTGTGTTTCTGCTCATGCTGCTCAATGAAAGCATAGCTGATTTTTTTAAATTTCACCTTTGGAATTTAAATGGACATTAAGAAAGTAAAGGTTTAAATACTGAATTTTTAACATTCCCATTTTAATACCCATGCTTAACACGGTTGTAGCAGGAGAAGGTGGTCAGCAGAGGGAGCAGAGCTGTTGTTTAATCACAGAGGAGATTTTTCCAGTCTCCGGAGCTGAAATAACCTACCTCTCACTGACAGCCACCCGTGCTGTAAGCCGTCAACTGTGACCAAGCGAACATTTTGGATGTCATCATTGTCTACTATTTGGAAGTGTTGCCATGTGATGGGTCGAGATTGCCCCTCTAGGAGGTTGAGGCCTGCAAAGAATAGAAAGTTACATCACTGTCAGCATCTAATGCTTTGTCTTGGGGTGACTCCATCATGTATATCCCCTATTACGGCTTTATGCCAAACAATTAATTTTGTGCCTTTTCTGTGCCTTTAAACTGAGCTTGAGAGGGAAGAAAAAAAAGGACCAAGCAAACTTTTCCAAACAGTGTCTCAAGGACACGGAGATTACACTCTTCTGTGTGCTCTGGCTGCGGTAGCACAGGGGAAGCATCCTGTGTGCTTTCTTCAGCCAGTTTTTTTTGGGGTTTTTTTTTTCCTCTCTCAGGTGTGAGATGGAAAGCTGAACTTTGTTTCCTGGGACTTCGGTTTTTAAACTTCTTCTTCTTCTGGACTGTTTCAACAACATCAGAACACATCGGGAGAATCCTCCCCGAGGCCCAGGGGGCTGGGCCCTTGCCGAACCAGCTCCGAGGAGGAGAGAGACCACACCTACAGAAAGACTCGGAAATCTTCCCAGGTTTCTCTCTACAGCGAGAGATTTCATTATTTAGCATTATTATCCTTTTCTTGTGTGTTTGTTAAATAAATAGTTTTTAGCTCTTTCACTTTCCTTTGAGGAAACTTTCCTTTTTTCCTGAACCTGGTGGGGAGAAGGGTGGTTGTAACCTGGTTTTCTCTCAGAGGATATGTTGCTAGATTTTGGCCAAACCGGCACATGCTTCTAAAGGTGTTTCCAACCAGGAAAAAGCCCCAGGATATTTAATTCTATCTACATATCTACATGTGAAAGGCATTGCAGTGAAAGTTTAGATTGGATATTAGGAAAAATTTCTTCACTGTAAGGGCGATTTAGCTTTGGAACAAGCTTCGCAGAGCAGTGGTGGAGTCACCATCCCTGGAAGTGTTCAAAAAACAAGTAGACATTGCACTTCAGGATGTATTTAGTGGGCATGGTGGTATTCAGATGAAAGTTGGACTTGATAATTTTGGAGGTCTTTTTCAACCTTAATACTTCTATAATGTTATGATTCTAACACCACCTGAAAGTCTAATAACAGCTTCTGACATACTTGAATTAGTTCACTGTCTTTAAGGAATCTTTGTCAGAAAAATAGCCAGTTCTGATGTTGTAGAATGCACCTAGTTTAGGTTGCTTCATGTGCGAGGTGCACATTGTGCCCAGGGTGGGGGGAAATCTCTGGAGCCCCAGGCAAAGAACCATGAATGGGCATGGACCCTTTGTCTAAGAAAAGGGCACGGGATGTGGCTGGTCACCCAGAGACTGCAGGACCTGATGTGCAACAAGAACAAATGTCGCCACTGGAACAAGTACACACAGACTATGGGGCTATAAAAGTTAAGGATTCCTTTGTTCAGGGTCCCTCCTGGGAGACACCGAGTTTGAGCTGTTTTTGTGTTGCTGCACCACAGTTGAATTACATAAAGGAAAGGAAGATCTAGGATTCCGATATGGGAAATCCAGATTGAGCAGTATCAGATATTTGCCTGATAGTGTGCGTGTGGTGAGCGTAGGAAGTCAAGCGAGACGTCCATCAGGTCGCTGGAGCCACCAGCTGTGAAGGGCTTCAGTCCCAGCAGTGAAAGTCTTGGGTTGTGCAAGTGTGGCTCATGGAGATGGGTGTCTGAAAGGTCAGGCAGGAAAGTTTCCTTGACACCTGGTTTCCAATTATCTAGTAGTCTAATGAGGCACATTTCTGGATGTTTGCACCAACAGGAGCATTGCACTTGAAATCTCACAATGTCAAACTGTGCATTTAGCTTCTTTAGTGAGTCTGCATTTAAAAATGTATGTTGATCTTCATGACAGAAGACTGTGCTCCTTCATTTTACTCAGACAGCCATTTCAGGAGGGGTTTCTCTGGAAGACATTAGGTACCTTCTTCTTAGCCCCTTTCCTTTTGAACTGTAGGGAAACTGCACTTTCCCTGGTGTTAACTTCTAGGCATGTTTGATCTTATACCTTTAAATATGAATGCACTCTAGATGAGAGACTCTGCTCCCTTTCCAGTGCAGGCATTGTAAATCTGTTTGAATTAGCCTTAACCTTGTAAGGTTTCCAGGCTTTAAATGTCTGGTGGTATATCATGCCCTCTTTTCCTAGTTGTTTATTTTTGTCCACTTCCAACTTTAACAATAACAACAAGCCTTGGTCTTTCCCACATGCTACCCCACTATTCTTATTCCAATATAAACTTCTCCTTAATATCTATACTTTTTTATGTACAGTTCATGCTACATGAAAATGCTGTAGAAATAAACCCCATTTTTCCTGTAACTTCATTTTTTCTTTATTTTTCTTTCCAGTTAAGAAATTAGATCCTTTTCAAGTTTTTGTAACATATTTGCTCCAAAATGGAGATGGGGAAAAAGAAAATTAATGCTCCTTCGGTTAAGTGATGCTTAGACTCCACATGTAAATCTGACTTGTAGAGCTTTTTCAAATATGTGTGTCAAAATGTTATTAATTCTGAGGCAAAATAAATGGAGCATAAGAGATCTCACCTGTATTCCATGAAACTCGAGGGGCATTTGTATCTGTTGTTCTGATAGAAAGATGCACAGTGATTGGTAAACTCCTTTCGAAGTAGAAGTCATGAACCTCAAACTCCACCTGTTGAGAAAACAGATAAACTGCTTATTGAAAACTGGAAACCAAACGTAATCCAAAAAACATATAGTGCATTCTCTCCAGAGAGATCTTACTGGCTTCTGATAATATGTTAATAAACAGAACTTGATCTTGCTTTGAAAAAGGGCCATGGAAGTTCTGCATAAAACTGAATATCTGCCTTATTCACTCTTTGCAGTGAATTATAGGAAACTTAGTTTGTAGTGTGTGGAATTTTCACTTTTGTTTGGGGTGCAGTTAACTCAGCAATTAATATAGTGCTTTTTTTAACTAGTAATAATACAAGGGTAGGAGATATTTCCTGCTCTTTTAAGAGGTGTAGGACCAAAGACACATGTGATAGAAAATATATGCACTAGTATAGAAAAAATAAAATTTAAAAAAAAAAAATATTGAACTCTTGAGTTGTCAAACTCCAGAACTGTCAAATTCTTTAACCTGGACTCAAACAATGCTGAAAGCAAAACAGAGATGAGGCAGTCAAGGAGCAGATGTTTTGGATGTCTGGTCCTTGCACTGTGGAACCAGGGAAAAGAGGTTCCTGTGGCAGCCAAGAAAAAAATGAGACAAGCCTTGTCAGCATCAGATGGCAGTTGCTGTTACTGTTGCTCTGCTTTCCAGGCAACCCTTTCCTCAGCTCGCCTTGCTTTGATTTTCTGTTTCTTCAGTTTTATTACTTTAGTTCCAACCATTTTGCTTTGGTTGGATAATTCCTTAAGTATCTTATCAGACAGTTATTTCGTAACTTACTCAAGAACCTGCAGACAGAAGCTTTATCATTTGCATCATGCTCTCTGTGTTAGTGACATGCATTTATTACTCCCAGCAGGAACTGTTGGGAGTCCCTTTTTGTTATCCTTAAACCACTCTTATCACAGCAGGCAAGCTGTAAGGCCAAATAGCAATCCTGACCTTTAAGTGGTCCATCTTTCATGACTTTAAATATGTCACCTCTTCACAGGTCACAGGGATCAGTAACATCATGCAGGGACAAAAGCTGTGTGGAAAAGGCACCACTGATCTTTCCAAAGGCTCTTGAGTAGATCTACAAGTACTGTTATTTCACTCTTCCCCTTATTTTAAACAAATCCAGTTTAGATAGTTCTCAGTCAGAGGGATTAAAAAGTATTCAGTACAAAGAAATTCTTATGTAGTGGGCAATAAACATCTATTTTGTGTTAGATAGTTAAGCTGACATGTCATAGGAGAAAGCAGTAAAAGATTTTAACTCTGCTCCTGCATTGCATATAGTTTTAAAAACTTTTTTCCTGAAAAATACCCATTACATATGACTACATTTATTTCCATCTTACTTAATCTTAAGGAGATGAAAAACAGCAAATGTTCACTCTGATATGACTGAAAACGTTGCACTGTTACCTCATAATTTCTCCTCTCTGTGTGGCTGTTATTTGGAGGCTGATAAGCAATGAGCATGTCATTGAGATCTTTCCACATGAAGGAGCCAACAGGTTTTGTGTGGTCAGATAGGTGAGTGATAAAGCCCTGTGGAGGTGGCTTGGTGATGTTGAATACAAGCAGGGACTTTGGAGTTTCGTGGTCTTCGGCATCAATGGTTGTGGTTGTAATAGGGGTTAAAATAAATTGATCTGCTTCCAGGGTGAGTCTTGCCATTGGGGCGGCTTTGGGTGCTCGGTTGGGAACAGCACCTTTAATCTGAACAGGGAGCCATGCGTACTCCGTCTACAACAGGAAAAAATGAGACAAATAAACAAACAAATTAGAGCAAAAAAACAAATCCAACTTCTTTTAGATTCACATAGCAAATCGGGGTACATGTTATAGCAATAATTATTTTGAAAAAAAAACCCTGAAACACTTTAATTAGAAAATGCCTAAAGTAAATATTGAAACATCATTAATATGACTTTCAGGTTCCCTAGTCTTATTTGTGTCCTTCAGTTGGGGCTGAAACAATTTACTTAATTTGATGTGAGTTTAATAAATAACTTTATCTGACAGAAACATGCACAAGCCATTAATTATTATTAACCAAATATGTTCACAGAGCTCTTAACTTATTAATTACTGTATATGCTGAAGTCAGTGCAGATCATGCTGTATAAAAATTGTGGAGTTGTGCCAGAATTAATTTTTCTCTCAGGATAAACTACTTATGTCTGACAGTAATCAACCAGAGGTGTTTCTTTGTAGCCATAATGGTCTAATCACAGAGGCATGGAGATAATGCCTTTCATTTGCTTAGCTGTCAAAGTTCTAAGAACTGAAAATACGCAAAGGATGCATATCTCTCTTCATATGTGAAAAGGATAAAAAAGAAAAAACAAACAAACAAAAAAAAAGCACAGGATGACAATCAGATATTATAAACTTGTATAAAAATCTACCTTGTGCAGAGTTTTGCTTCTGCTATCTGAGAGATCCAGCCTCACAGGAATATAATCAACGTCAGGTGAGGGGGGGTCAAGGTGTCGATACTGAATGCCTATCCTCAGAAATTCATCACAGCTCATTTTTTTGTTGTCAATGACTCCTAGTCCCAGTGTGCAGTTCCCGTTTCTGCACTGTTGTCCCATGCTGTGCTCTGAAACCCAATAACAGCAATAGTGAAACAGTTACCAGGGCAGAAACCAACACGGGAAACCTGCCCATGTAGCTAAAGTAACCCTGAGAGAGAGACAGTGTGATGAGAAGTAGGGCTCCTTTCCTGACTTAATTTCTCCTACAGAACTTTGTTTTCAAATGACATCTTCCAACTCCATCCTCCCCTGATGTCTTGGTTAGGTGCTGCCTCTGACAACTACCTCTGCTGCTTCTACCGACTCTTGGCACTCACAAAGCTGTCACATTGGTCCACGTGTCTAGAAGCC
This sequence comes from Ifrita kowaldi, assembly GCA_013398055.1. NCBI lineage: Eukaryota > Metazoa > Chordata > Aves > Passeriformes > Cinclosomatidae > Ifrita > Ifrita kowaldi. The sequence continues at coordinate 71,915 of VZRS01007219.1, forward strand.
AGAAACAGAATCCAGTCAAGGAATTACTGACCCAAATCTGTGATCTGCATTGTGCCTCACAAAAATTTCATGTGCCTTTCACGCCCATGATAGTTCAAGCTCTTCATTAAACTTCACATGACCCACTCTTACACAGCATATCTGAAACAACCCACTGCTGCAGACTCAATTTGCTGGGTCTCTTTGAACATGCTAATACAAACAACTAAAGCACATCATACTAGTGCCAGGGAAGAATGGCTGATCTCCACGAAACTGCTCTTGCTGCACTTTCCTGGTGACAAGCTGGCCATGAGCAGGCAGGTGAGTTTCCGAAGAGATTATGGAAATGGTGCAATCCAGGTTTATCTTCCTGTCATAATCAAAAGTGAGGACGTTCTTGTCAAGCACCCTGGACAGACCGTGGTATTCAGGGACCTCTAAAGCATGGGAACGCATTTTTATGATGTTACAGTCTGGCTCAAGTAACTGCACATGGAGGGTGAATGTTTCTACAAACGTTTCAGTTTCTGTAAACCTGCAAGTGACAGAAGAAAATTAGATATGCTTCATCCCATCTTCTGTTGCTTTGTGATTTGTCCTCACCTTCTGAAGTGAATTACTTGAAACCCTTTCTCTCTTGTGTGCTCAAACCTTGAATTGCTGTAATCCAGACCCTGCTGCCCAAATCCCCACATCTGTAAGCAGGGGGTGTGTGTGAAGGAAGAGGTTACTGGCTGTGTATATGTGAGAGTGTCTGTCCCTATCAGCAGGACAGCAGAGAATGCGCAGTACTCTGAAAGTGCTGCTGTCACTTCCCATAGCATAATGAAAAATCACTATTTTTCATTAAATAAGCAAGCAATACGTAATACACATTAAATGGGCATTTTCTGCAATACAGGGGGAGAAATGTTTCTGTAAACAGACGGTCACTTGTTGACTAATGATGCAGCTACTGGATTTAAGTAGTTAGAACATGTACAGCAGAACATGTTTTAACTGTAAAAAATGGACTGCTTGCTCTTCCTGAGGTCAGCTGGGCTCCTGGCGACGGTGAAATGTGATCTCCTGCTGCTCCTTACCTGTACAGCCTGAGCAGGACCATGTCTTCATCTAAAATTGGACATCCATTGTGGGTATATTTGACTTCATTAGGAAGGAAATGACAGTCAAAAACCTATGAAGGAGACAGAATAGACTTGATACCATACTGCCAAGGATGTTAACTTCACAACATCTGTTCCACTTCTCTCTGAGTGCCTGGAATACATCAGACTGAGGAAATTTTTAATACGTAGTTCATTTCTATGAATAGGTATTCACCTGTTCTGTAATCTCCCAGTGAGAGCCAGAGCAACCACTTAAACATGGGGCTGCTAATACTCCACAATTAGAAGGGCAGGGGTCATATATGATTGTTTCAGGCTGCCAAGTCCCTCCCCAGTACCACAAATAGTTTGACCCCATCTTCTTTACCACTGCAGCTTCTGCAGTTAGGGACACGTGTATCCAGCGGTACATGCAACTGCAGTGGTGCTGAAAAGCCAGCAGTTCCAGCATTATAACGTGAGATTTGCTGACTTTTAAAGTTCCTCATGGCAATAGCTTGATCCTATAGTAAATCTTGCTTTATGACTACTGCAAATGGACTACAAAAATACAACCCTGTGAAATTTCTCTGTTAGAAACTTTGCTAACTCAGATTTGTTCCCTGTTTTTGTGATACTGACTTTGTACCAGTAGCTCTTTTCTAGATTGGATGTCATCTCTACGCCATACCGACATCCAGCCCCAAAATCAGTGTAATCCACTTCATAAAAGCAGGCAGATATCTGTGTTGTCCCTACCAGCTAATTCAAAAAAGACAAATTCTTACAACACACCGGATACAGGCAAAATTTGTGAATCTGTCTGGCAACAGTTTAACCATCTAAGCCTGATACTTATTTCAGGCAGATTGATTTATTTAATGGTTGGTTGACTTGTGAAAGCAAGGCAATGAGGAAATATGACTGACACAAATAGAAAAGAAGATTGCTTTGTAGAACTGTGACCACTCATTCCTTGGAAAAGGGATTTGGATTCTGGGGCATACAATTTGCATGTTCTCAAATACTGCAAATTGCAAGACTGGCAAATTATAATTCCCATGCAGTGGTGTTTCTTTACAGAAACAACAGCTGAAAGCTCCTACCATTGGTAAGACTATGTCTATGTTATCCTTTTGATAACAGGGAGTCCCTACATAGTACATGGAAGATGGAAGATACTCATGTTTTGTAACTATAGAGACAAAAGGCATAGTCTAGCCAGCAAGAAAACAAAATCACTTCATTTCCTAAGCATTTTACTATGAATCTTAATGTAGTTTTCATTGTATTTTTCAGGGGCAGTATTCACAAATGGTTATATGGACTTTCACAGACTAAGGTGAAGTCTGTTCAGTATTCACTAATAAACCTAAAGAGGCCATAACCAACAGTGATTAATATACATATATGTCTGACTGACTAGCCACGTTTTTTTTTTTTTCAAAAAAAGAAGAGGTAATTTCTTAATGACAATGATTTTTTAACATATGACAAAACAATCATGAAAATCAAGTGCCTTTCTTGAATTGCCTTTGTTTCCCCAACTGCTTTGGAGGATGGTGAAATGGCTGAGGGACTTTACTGAGGTTCTAAAATGTTGACTAAAAGTGTAGCTTACAAAGAAACTCTTTAGATGCTCTGACTTTCAGTGTAAAAACTATGTAATAATTTAATTCTAAATTAATTGTTATTGCATAGTTAGCTGAAGCACCTCATGACCACTTTGTGGATTTATACTAGAGGATATAAGAACTACTGAACTTCATTTCTTTCTAGCCATTACACAGAACAGAACTTACATCTTTCTATAATGGAAGAACAGTTAGAGTTTCTCAGCTTCCATTATTAGTGAAAGAGTCCACTTTCACTGAAGTTATTCTCAGATGCTCAAGCAATGTGATAATTATTCTATATTCTTAGCAATTTTAAAATTTATTGCCTGCTTTTAACTTTCATCAAGAAGTGCATTGTGCAAAATCTTTCCTTTTTTGTCTCTGTTTTTTAAATGATAAGTTATTTGATTTTCATACATATATACATGGATTAACCTCTTGGAATAATCTGCAATATATAGTGTTATGGAAAATATGCTTGATTTTATTTGTTGGGACGGCTTAGAAAGGAAGGACAAGAACTATTTGTGGAAAACAAAATTACTCTTATATTATGAAGGTTTTGACTATGTTGCGGCTGTTCTGTTGCATATTATTTTCAAATGCCATGGAAATACATGCTTTGCTTTTTTTCAAACAAAACCAATAAATAGGTACTTTTCTTACTTAATGTCCTTTCTTTCTTTCTTAGTACAAACTAACATAAAGGAACTTGGTAGTTAACTAATCAATTGGATAGTCTTATGATATTCTACAAAAATGGAAAATAAACTTAAGAAGTAGTTACGTGGTATGTTATCTTAAAGAAAGAAAAAGTATATTATTTACAAAACCCACTCATATTGTTGTTTCAGAAGCTTAATGTTGTAAGTAATCTTACTGTAAGTAAGTAAATAAATCAGTGTAGATCCCTCAAAGTCGATAGGATTTTGGTTACGGAAGGGTGTTGCGAGGGACCATGTCAAAGGCTTTACGGAAGTCCAGAAAAATGGCATCCATAGCTCTTCCCTTGCCTACTGATGTAATCACTCCATCACAGAAAGCTAATGGGTTGGTCAGGCAGGATTTACCCTTGGTATATGGTATGATTTGAGATGCCGGATGTCTCAAATCACCTCGCCGTCCTCCATGTGCCTTAGCACAGCTTCTAGGAGGATCTGTTCCATGATCTTCCCAGGCACAGAGGGGAGGCTGACAGGTCGGTAGTTCCCAGGAAAGATCCACCTTTTTTAAGGATGGATATTGTATTTCCCTTTTTCCAGTCTGGAAACTGCGATTTCACCTGACTGCCACAGATTTTCAAATGTCACGAAATGTGGATTTGCAACTGCATCAGCCAGTTCCCTCAGAACTCTGGGATGCATCTCGCTGGGTCCAATTATATACAAGAATTAATGTCTTTATTTTTAAGACATCATTAGTTCCACATCTTAATTGATAACAAGGGGATGGAAAATTTAGACCTTCCCACAAAGGTTTGTTAACACTGACTGACAGTCAGTTTATATGTGTATTGAGACACAATCTGCTTTCCAAAAAGAAACATCTGGTTTATGTTTCCTGATATGTTTTCCTTTTGTATGAACAGGCAACTTTAATTGTCTATAAATTCACTGGGTAAGACAAAGGAAATCTAAATATTTTCCTAATTACTGTTGAGCTTTGTTTTTTTCCACTCCAACTGCTTTTCAATTACAATTTATAATTAAATTGTCATACATTCCTAGGACATTACTCACTTTAATGGTAGTAAACCAGATCATACCAGAGACATTTTCTGCTGCAGAATTTCCTGTAGAAAGATCATGAGTGGCACAAGGAGATCTGGACTCTGGCACCTTTTTTCAAGAATGCTGAAAGCTCAGGCACTGCCTCTCTCCAGCCTGGTGCCCTAGGGCCACCTGCCCAGCAGAGCTCTTCTGTCTACATGAGTGCCTGCAGCTTCCATAAGCCACACTCAACTGCCTGGGCACACATTCTGGGCCATAAAAGAACAGATGCTTAACAGAAGTGGGACTGGGAGAGGAGAAGTCATTTGGAAAACAAGGTGTAGTTAATGCACACCCCCCGGGATCTCTTGAAAAGGGCCTCTAGCTATGTGCTTGAAACGTGTTGGGTTACACAGGACAAAACAGCTATTTCAAAATATCTGGGTCCTACTGCAGACAGAGGCTGAGGCAGAAACTGAAAGCAAAATCACTCCTCAGCCAGACAGATTGCCTACAGAAGAGGTTTGCCATAGGTTTCACACTAAGTCCCTCTTTTTCTCCTCTCCTTTAGATTGGATATTATGAAACATTTCTTTGCCAAAACGTTGGTCAGGCATTAAAACACGTTTCCCAAGGAAGTGGTGGAATCATCATACCTGGAAACATTCAAAAATTATATATATTTAGGGCTTGGGTACATGGTTTAGTAGTGGACCTGGCAGTGCTGAGTTAGTGGTTGGACTCAATGTTCTTTGAGGTCTTTCCAGCCTTAGTGATTCAATGTCCATATGAATCAAGGACCAGCCTATACTGGGGAAACAGAGGTGGGGTAGTATGGTCAGTGACCCTGTGCTAGCAGAAAACAAGCCCTGGGGTGGCTTCAGCACATGCACTACACTTCTTGGGACCAGTCTCTACAGAAGATCACACATTGTTCTGTCCATCACCTCCTGTTTTCCCTGGCGTGCCTCTGCTCCTTAGGGGCACTGATTCAGCTGAAGTACTTGTCAGTGGTCTGCAAAAATACTAGTGATGACCAAGACTGAAGTTTTGAAAAATCTTTTCATACTGGTGCTCCTGCATCTATCTTCACAGAAGCCACCAAAAACCCCTGGGAGTAGGTTTAAAACTATATTCATACACAAACGCACAAATGTGTATGCTGTGGCACGAACCAGAACCTTTCAAAAAGCCAAAACCTGCTTGGTTCACTAAAACCATTCATCTTCTGTCTATAATATTACATCTGCATGACAACTACTTTTAACTCTTTCCTGCTGTAACTCAGGTGGGGCAGTTTGTAAAGCAAATGAGTAGCAGAATGGTAATATGTGAAATACATTTCATTATTCCTACAAGCTTGACATTTGAACAGAAAACAGGGGAGTTATAATGTATTTGCCATCTGGTAACAATTTGGCTGTTGCAGAGCAGAACAAACAATGTTGTGCACAATGTACTTATTGTATGTGATTATTTTTTTCTTAATTGCTCCTTAAGTAGTGGCTCTGTGACTAAAATGCAGAATGCTGTAGTGGGCTATGCATTACCGAAGGGGCACTGGTTACCCTCATGGGAGAAAAATAAGCAGCTGAGAGACTGGATGTTATCTCCTAACATTCTTCACTTGTGAAAGGAGACCCTGACCAGACTCACTTCTGTGCACTCATGCTACCGAGCTCAGCTTTTGGATTTCAGGGTGCGGTTCTCTACCAGCTGTCTATTTGAGCAAAAGGCTGAATCTCACAGACCATTCAGTTTCATGCCTTTCAGTCACTACCCAGAAGAAAAACAAAAATCAGTAAAGCAGCTCTTTTTAGTTTCTCCCAGGCCTGCACACACCCACACTCAAAGTAACAAAACAGAGCCCAAATACCTGTGGAGTTAGTTTCCCAACCCTCTGTGTTATTGGCTCATTAATCACAACTTCTACTTTGCAGACATCTTTCTCTCTGGGGATGGAAAACTTGAGGTCTTCTTCTGACAGGAAGACAGACTGTCCCTTCATCACTTTAACTCCAAGGTTCAAGCTAATAAAGGAGGAGTGCACAACTCTTAACATGACAGGCAGCAGTAGAAACAACCAGCTTTTCTCAAAGGGCTTCATGTTACAAGGGGATGCCAGCCTTTTTCACCAGTGAAAAAATTTCTTAACAAAAGAAGTCTTCTTTCTCCACCAGCAGAGTTTCACCATATAATGAGGGCATTATTAGCCCCAGGTAAAAATGTATGATATGTTTTCTATTAATAGGCCCTCCTTGACTGAAATTTGGGCAGGACCCTTTCAGAATATCCTTAGGTTTTTACAAAATTCACTGGTCAAGCCTGACAAAATGATGAATGTGTTCTCAGAGTCCTTTCAAGGTTTGTTAATCCTGAAAAAAAAAAGAAAATTGCTATAAGCAACTATAGGGATAAAAACACAACAACAGACAGACACACAAAACCTTCCACCATTTCTGACAATCGCAGTTCATTTCAAGCAGCAGCTTGACTTCATCTTTGAATACCATTCGGTGCACACATGCTCAGAAAATTAGCTATCTACCAATGAGGGTTCTCCCTCAATGGATCAGCTCTCCGTGTGAATTCCAGGCACCTTTATTCTGTATGCACATACAAACCCTTGCTGTGTAGGATCCTTTGTTACTGACCTTTTTAACTGCAGGACTGAATAGATATTAATAAAACAGTATGAGCTCCAAATAATGTGGAAGTTCAAAGGTGCTCATTTAGATTAAATATACCGGAAAGTGAGATGAAGGGAAGGTGGCCTCCTGTTAAATCTGTTTTCTCTCTGCCTTTGGAAGCGTGAGAAAAAAAATCAGCCTCTAGTTGAAAACACCTTTCCCGTGCCTCTCTACTCTTCCTGTTACAGTGAGTAACTGTGCCAGGACAGCAGCATAGAAACGTGATATGGCTGTAATTTTTCTTTAAAAAAATTTTTTTTTAAAAAATCAATGAGAATAAAGAAGAAAAGATAATATGGAAAATAAATTACACAAGTTTCTCATGCACCTAGTTACAGTCAGTCTTCATCTTTCATGTTTATAACTTCATAAGAAAAGAATTTTTCTTCTGACGATAAACAAGCACTATTGAAATCCTTTGAAGAGCCTAATTTCTACAACCCTCCAAAGTAACTGAATCTAAAGCCCAAAGAATAGGAAGTGATATTGACTTAATTAAATTTGAGAAGATCATAAGAATTCCAAGACAGTAAAGTGTCAACATTCCTTTCGTTTTTGTAAATTTTTAATGCCCTGACTACTTCTTTGCCACAACCTTATGACCAACAGTGAACTTTCCTGAAAGAGAATTAAAAAACAAATCCTTGTATCTCTTTATTTTCTTTGCTGATTTTAACAGGTAAGTGTTCCCTCCACTGTTTCCAGCACAACAACCTTCTGAACAACCTATAATGGAGTGCACATCTCCAACCAGTTTTATATTTCACTGGAAAAAAACTGGCAGTTCAGAAATTCTGTCAAACTATTCACTTTCTAAAGTTAAACAAGACAGATCCACTCACTTCACCACAGATTTAAGGTTGAATACTTTGAGAGTCACATATAGGTAAAGTGGGTTGTATGTTGACTATGTAGTCTGGGACATAATTTTTAAGTCTAGTTTTCTAAGTGTTTATCTGAAAGTCCTCCCATTTTGGTTTAAAATATTGAAGCCATACCTGTCTGAAGAAAATCTGAGAGAAAACGTAGAATTCAAGCCGGTGGAAAAGGCGTGAAATCCATGATTGAATATTCAGATAAGAAAATAATTCCAAATTTTAGATTCAGACTGGGTCCTGGCAAAGTGCTAAGAGGCATTTAATGACTCTGACACATAGACCCCATGGATTACATCTCATGACAGTGCCAGTAACTCTCTGCTCCATAATAGCAGGCTGAGGGATAGATTTATGGTGCAAAATAGCTTTATTCACTGGCATTTTCTTACAGGGCACCTCATCAGAAATCATAAAATTAAAGCCTGGATAGTTTTGACTTTTTCCACTCCCACATGAATAGCTACCACAAAACCATGTTATAGTTGAGAGACAGCCTCATCACCAGTTGGTAAATGGCACTCATGCAGAGATGTCTGCATCCTGACTCTGTTACAGCCCAGATTCATCTATTTCTGGTGCCTGCCCCGTAAACCCCAGCACTGAGTGCAGCTATAAACCTCAGGTGCATGTAGAGGTTTCTATGCTGCCCTTTCTTACCCTGCATCAAAAACAGAAAGTCTACAAGAACAGAAAGTCTACAAGAACAGAAAGTCTACAAGAGGAGTCAGGACCATTTTGATCAATTTCATGGTGCGTGTATGAGATATTCTCTGTGACAAATTTGGTCCTGTTGTCATTGTGTATTACAGTCTTGCTTTGGCTACTTTGACATCCAGACACAGCTCCTGTATCACTATTTATGTGTTTGCCCCATGTGTTCCAGCCACTGGCCCCTACTTGGATGCTGTAGGACTTTCTCCTTAGGTGGCCAATGAAATGGCGAGGGATCCTGTCAGCACATAATGACAATAAAAATGAGAAGGTTTTGGGGTGAGTGTCGTGATACTGACGTCCTCCCTATTTGTAAAGGAGGTCATTGCTTCAGTGGAGTCATGTGTGTGCTACATGGTACTTATGCTAATTGACAGAGACAGTATGCTGCTCTTCAGCAGATATACAACTGCTGGTGATGCCACTGTCACATTTTGTGGCTGCTTTGGACTTCCTTACAATCTCCTTACTTCTCTGCCCTCCGTATCTCAGCTGAAACTGATTCACCCCTGCTAATCCTTGGCATGTCACCTGTGTATCCAAAATGGACATACAACTAAGGCACTGTTTAATTCCAAATGCAGCACAATATTTCTTATATACTTAGTGGCCTAATAAAGTAATGGTATTCATTAACAACACAGAAGGGGAATCAGTATTGCAAAATTAAGCTGTTTCCTCATCAACTTTCTAAGGGTCTGTCTCTATGCCAAAACACCTGAAACAACTCCAGGCGCAGTGGGTGAATACAAGCCCACAGAAAGCTACCAGCTTTGGTACCAGAAGTAAAACAGTCATGTCAGTTCAGGGATATATCATATACTAGCTGTTACCCCTCAGTGGGGATGGAGCACATGATTTATGAGGAGAGGCACACACAGCTGGATTTGTTCAGCCTGAAGAAGAGAGGCCTTATTGCTTATTTTTAGACTTCTAACAGAAGAGTGCCTGGAGCACAGGGAGAGACGTACCAACCCACTAAAACAGCAACAAGGGAAATTCACATTAGTTATTAGAAAAGAAGAAAAAAAAAGATATAGCAAACATAGGCAGTGGAACAGGTTTCATGGAGTCCTCTCAAATATATTTAATAAACTGATCACGGCCTGAGTTGCTTGATGTAACTTTGAAGCCAGACTTACCATAAAACAGGCTTTTCTTGGAGAAAGAGGTGGGAGCAGTTGCCTTCAGAGGTCCTTCTTGCCCTAAATCATGTGCTGACTCTAAGCTGAAAAGACAGAGCCATCTGACTGCTAGGATCTAGGTTAATTACCTGGTGTATTTTTGCAAAATACTGCATTATACACTGCCAACTGTCCAGTAATTCCTCTGAGATCCAATATAAACCCATACTGGTATAAAAAAAGTGGTAAAGACACCTCCTTTCCCATGCAGATTGGCCAAGCTGACTCTGAGATTTGAAAGCCTGGAAAAGAAGTCCCGAAGATGTACCCCAGGCATTGAACAAGGGACACGTGGCAAGAGTGCTCTAAGGATCTACCCATCTGCTGTCAGCTCCTGCGCACTCTGGGGAGAAGGCAGAGGGAGAAGGGGCCTCTGAGGAGGCAGTGAATGTGACTCTGTAGGGTTGGCAGAGGGACATACCAGACTGGGGACAATGTAGAGGAGGGTTTCTGTGAACTTTAGATGTGTTTTGTTAAAAATTGCCTACAAGTGACAGAACTAGTTTTCCCTCAGGGCTGCTGGTGCACATGTGAGCAATGATGCAATGGTTAATTAGAAACATTAACGACTAGTGAGTCTGATTCTGAGAAGAGCTAAATTGATGTAAGTAAAAGATTGATCCAAGTTGTTTAGATAGCTACTACCAACAAAAACCAACTGACAATAAAACCTGAAACAGCACCAATAAGTCTCAGCTTTAATACCTAAAACTTGACTTAAGAACCTGTAATCACTAGTGACCTTGAGCCAAGTCTCAATGCCACCCAAAGCCTTCACTGGGATTTGGATGAGACTTCAAGAGTTTCTCTGTATGTGACAAAATCTCTGGTTACCTGGGATATTTCCATGAACAGAGGGATCAAAATTGCCCTATTCTTTTGCAAAGCTGGAAGGGGATAATGGAGAATGATTGTTGTGGGTTGGAAGTTGGACTGATTTGCTTTAATGAATACCAGAAAAAGTTTGCAAGAAACAGAAAGAACATACAAATTTTTTTGAGGATGGGTTTAAAGGAAACAAGTAAGAGCTTTCCATGATTTCTAGGAAACAAGATGAATATTATTACAGCAATTAAAATCTAGCCCAGGGCTATGAAATGATCATGAGCTATTAAATTAGGGGGTTGTCACTTCAGAATGTGCACTTAACACGTGTTCCCCTTGGACTGTTTGTTATCGAATGGTTTTGTTCCATGCACTACAAACATGGATTACAGGTCACCAAGAAGCTAAGTATTTGGCAAAGTATTTGCTGAGTTAAGGAATGGCAGATAATACCCTGTATGCAGTTACACCTTGGACGTACGTCAACAGCAAAGATGCATTTTCCCTGAGGTAAAGTGCAATCCTCAATTAGCTGAGATTATGAATAGTAGAATTCTCTAACTAGGAAAAAGGTAACCTGCAAAATCCCCTTTTAATAACTGCCTGAAGACACAGTGTATAATTATCTGCAAAATGTGTTGGAATGTGTCAGCAAAACACAGTGACAGCAACTTATCTCTAAAAGGTGATGATTCCAGATAAATATATAGAAATCAGCAGGAAATGTAAAACCTTTGTAAGCACATATGTGTTAAGGAACACACATTAATTTTTATGCATACATATGACTAATAAACATCCGCCTAATTCAGATTAACTGAGTCAGCTGTGTGAACATACATGAAAAAATAAAAATGCTGACAGATCTCTACTGCAAAAAAAGTATGCAATTTTAAAACATGCATTTTAAAAAACAAGTTATCCCAGCTAAATGAAATGTATCCTTTTTAAAGACTTACTAGCATCAAAAGTTTTTACCATATTCTTCAGTGCTTTTTATCACATTTCTTTTAGTGTGTCTCATTAATAAGACAATTCTAAGCAAAGAAATCTTATTTAGTTCTTCCAAGATTTTATAAAAGCTAAAGCCACAAAGTGTAGTTAGATCTGATGGAAAAAAGCCAGCATAGTTGAGAAATCTATATCAGCTTGAATATTCGGATAAAGTAACTTTTTTGGAATTCAAACTTTCAAGTTAACTTCTACTAAACCACTGGCAAAACCCAGAGCCTACTTTCCTCGAAGTTAGAGCTGAGCTTTCATCCATCTCGAGCTCAAAAATTACTGTCTGGCTGCTCTGCTGCAACATTCAGCAACAAACTGAACTCTGCAAGCTGTTAAGCACTATTACGACCACAAACATAACAGCATTCAGTGTGGACAACAAACTTGAATAAGATACTTACATGTAGTAGTGTTTCTGCTGGAGGTGGAACATGAGATCATACTAGGAAAAGAGGAAAAATGTATGTCACTGACCCAGTAATTTCTGTTTTAAAAGGCTGGCAGAGAAAGAAATCCAATGAGTGAGCGACAGAGAGAAAGCAGAGAGGGGGAGGGGAGAGAGAGAGATGAAATTCCAGTCTTTCTGGTCAGCTTGGCTGTAGTTTTCTCCGTACTGAAAATCCACAATAAACACTCCTTGCTTGCAAGACTGCTCCTGACTGCAGAGTCACAAACTACAAATACTTTCAGGCTCCATATGATAACAGCACTCAGAGATGCCTTGTAGTGTTTACACTCAGCAATGCTTCTCTGGCAGCCAGCCCCAGATCTTCTTTTCCCCTTCTGCTAGTTAAGTCTGTTGGGAATAAAAATTGAGCTGCTGTTAAGGTTTGCTCTCTTTTTTTTTTTTTTTGTCCCCACTTTTGCTCGTTTATTTCCTTCAAAACACACATACACCCCACCACAGTAGTATTCAAATTTTAATTTTCTTTTTTCCCATTCAGAACAGCAAGAAAGACAAAGAGTATAGGCAAAATCCTACGAGTTATTAAATATCCCATAGGATCCAGTATATCTCTCCAGCCTTCTGTCATGAGATTCACGTCAGATTTGACCAGCTGGTGAGATTCTAAGTAGAATTTGCCGCCACACAGTGGCTCATGGATGCACCCTGAGGAGTAAACCTGGCAGCCCAAATTTTCGGAGCACAGAATCTGTATTGCAAAGCTGCAATACAGGGACAGACCATCCTATGTCCACCTCAGCACATAGACCAAAAGAGTTTTTAAGCATAGGGGACAAAATATTTTCAACCCAGCCACAGGACATTGTGACAAAGGCAAGAGGGACAGCATGCAGGAGAGCTACTGACTTCCAGGTTACCTGTGTAAACAATACTCAAATCCAGCACAACCATAATGCTGTAACATGTTGTCTCCCCTTGCCCTTCCCTGAACAAGCAAGCTGACTTTGACCCTCACATGGAAACAAAACCGCAATATAAAAATGCAAAACTGAAGTCAGTAAGAAGAAATAAAAGAACCAGCAGATGTTCCTGTGGCATGACTTACGTATACATGAAGAAAGCAGATGACTGTTACAAATAAAAATGAACTCGAAGCTACACAATGCGTAATATGATACAATCTGGCCTATATTTCTCTAAGGAAAGAACATCACATATTTCCTTGAGGTACATTAGTAGTATTACAGTGGTATGTTGTCCTGGATTTCAGACCACACATTTTATCAGGTTTCAGAAAAACTTGCAATAATTATTTGTCTCCTTTAAGTTTTGTAGATGGCTGCAGGTTAACCTGTGTGTTTGTGGTTTTGTTTGCTGAAACATAGCTACTAATTCACTGTGATGAATGGCCTGTCTGCCTTGTACAGTAATCTGATTAGGATCTTCAGCATAACTGCCCTTACAGGCTGATTAAAATAGTGGTAGTTTATTTTACAGTCTGTGACACATTAATCAATAATATCACTGCAGAAGACATCTTCAAACCAGTTTTATTACTGCGGCAATGAACTTAGCATCTCATTTCTTACTGTACTCTTAACTACAACTAATTTTTGCAATCTGTCAAGGTCACATTACCTAAAGGATAGAAAAAATTACCCAAGTTTTTCTTGATACATGCCAGAGCACTGAAGAGAAGACAAGCCTTTTGTACAATACTCAGTCTCTCCATTTCAATATTTAACCACACAGGGAAGAGTGTAGTTCTGTTTCCCATAGATGAAACTTAAGCACAGTATACATTTTTTATCGATTACTAGTAAAATCATGCAGTCCAGACTGTTGATATGAAGGAAATAAGCTAAAAGTTTTGTGCAAGTTTTTGTTAAGATATAGTCAAAATAGTTCTTTGCAGGGTTTTTATTTGAAAAAAAAAGATCATACTTGAGGCACAAAGCAGGCAAAACCACACCCACACACACAGACACCTCACACACAGCCCCACCTCTTCTCTTTCATTTTGACTTACATTCATAAGCAATGGCCTAAACCCACATTGTCTGATATCTGCACATTCAGTCAGCATTCCTGTGAGCAGGATGAGGCTCTCAAAGTAACAAAAGTCTTGTCCCTGTCCTAACCTGGATGCTGTACAAGAGGAAGATCTGCTGCATTGTCAGGGAAAAAGAATATAATTATTTTCCAGCTATTAACTACATGACATAAATTTTCTTGTGTGAGCAACAACATCTGGTTGCAGCAGTTCACTCTTCAGCCCCTAACACAGCACAAGAAGGACAGAGTGAAAGATCTTGTTTAAAAGGGTAAGTGTTAAATCTACTACCTTCTTCCTCGTCTCCAGCCCTTATGTACTCTTTCCATAAAGATTCATTGTGGGAAGGCCATTGAGTGCACCATGTACTTCCTAAACACAAAACTGCAAGATTAGCAACACGGGGTCTGACAGTGAACACTAAAGTAAGGTAGATTTGTTGACAGAGAGCTGACCCTGCAAGTGGCTGTCAATCTGGTCAGCTTACCTGGGGACTCGCTGAGTGGTTCCCAAGATCAAATTCATAAAAACACAATAATCTTGTCATCAAAGAAACCCAGCACACTTTCCATAGAAGAAACAAGGGTAACCTGGAACTACTGCATGCTTGTGGCTGGAGTTACCAGCTGTGTTTCTTTGTCACCACAGTTAGGAGGGTTGCACTGCTGCGCCAGCCTGTCATCTTCATCCACAAAAACCCAGGGTTCACAAACGCAAAGCTAATAAAGAAATTCATAACCAAACAGGCTGCTGGTTATTTTCCCTCTTTATCCAAAAGAATTTTCTGGAGCATTACCAAGGAAGCACTATGTAAGATATTCCTTGGAATTTTCTCCTAGGAGATTGAGGATCTGTTGGTTATCACGTACAGCCAAAAAGAAACATGCTCAGATTTTCCAGTACGATGCAATTAATGTATATAACACAAGAAAGGAGATGACCCTGGCTGCAGGGAGTACATCCATTTCCTCTTCCTGTTCAGAGGCAGTGAAAGGCTTTATCCAAGACCAAGACACCAGAAAGAGCTTCTCTGCTTGGTCAAACCCTCACTCACCCACAGTCACCAAGTGGCAGTGATGCTCTGGAAAAGTTGCTGCCATAGAGAACTGGATAGAGAGATGCCTACACAGAAACATTCCAACCTGCAGACTCTGTAACTCATGTCCTGCATATCATCATAGTTCAGAACATGGTACTGGGTGGCTTTGGTGGCTTTGATAGAGAGCTTAGTGGTTTGGGGCCCAGCAATCAGAAGATCTGGATTCAGATGAGAGCTGCACTCTTACAAGCGTGGACATGCAACAAATCAGCCTTTGAGATCTGGTAGTACAGCTGCATGAGGGAAGAGCCTTAGTTCTGGCCATGTTCCACACTATCGTTCTTGTCCTCGGGAAAGAAAAAGACTGGAAATTATATTTAGTCATTGATACTGAGTTTTGTGTGACATGAGTTTAACTCTTCTTGTAATCAAAAAAAGGAGCATCAAGTGACATTCCAAATGTGGCAGAGATTTCTGTGCTAATGAGCTCAAATTGATAAAGCGTTAATTACACTGTTGAGTTTCTCTCCTTGTAAGCATCAGAAAACATTATTTTCAAAAGACAGTTGTCAAACTTGCCAGCATTTAATGAATCTCTCAGAGACCTAACATCTAGGGAGATATTTCCAGCTCCAAAAAAAAATTGACCCCTTAATTTATGAATCATGACATTGTTGTGTTGCCTGAAAAAAGAAGCTGTGACCTAAAGGGAGTTTTAAACTGCATAAACCTCCAATAAAATGACAGAAAGGCAAGATGTTAAACTTCAGGGAATGAGGAATGTCACCCAGATCCAATCCACTGACAACAGCCACTTACTAAATACCAGGAAGACTGTATTTACCCTACTGCAAAGCCTCAAACCAGCAGAAAAAGTACTGCTATTTTTTCAAGTTGCATTTAGAGTTTTAGCTTAGGAGGACTCTTTCCACCAGGACACCTGCCCTTCAATTTCTAACAGGTCAAGAACTTGGCAGAGACATGTCAAGATGCTCACTGGACTGAGCATAATACCAAAACCTAAAAATTCTGGATACTGGCTTCAACTCAAAAACTGTAGTCCAGGTTCCTGGAAATTATTTCATATCTCAGTTTTCCCACAAAACAAAAATACCACTCAGCTCAGTTATTGTTAAATGATCCACTGATGGCCAATTTGAATCAAAGCTATTTGAAGTCGTGGTTGATCTTAAGGAGTCAAGATGCATATTTGTAAATCGCTGAGGATCTCAACTAGAAGATGTTATAGACAATGACAATGCTACTTATTTCACATATCATGGAAAATGTTTATTTATGTTTAGTAAGACTTGTTTCTAAAATAATATAGTCTTTTTATTAAAACAGTGTAGTCTTCTGGCAAAGACAAACATCACCACCACCACCACCACCACAACAACAGAAACAAAACCAACAGCAACAATACCCAAACCAAACAACCCAAATAAACAAAACCACAAATAAACAAAGACTAACAAAAAAAATACCCCCCCCAAAAAACGAAGGAGAGAAAGACAGCCAAGGTGCTGGTTTTGTCTAAGTTACAGCAAATAAAATTTGGGTTTTTATAAATCTGGAAATCTAGATGAATCATTCTTTGGGTAAAGGCAAAAATTCTACAAAATCCGATTTATACCTCAAAACCTTCTTCTCTAACATTCTCTATAACAGTGTTCTCAGTATGTAAGATTATTACAGGAGGCCTGGTAGAGTACATAACTCATCTTTACAGTAAATTCCACGCAATCAAATGAAGATACATCATTTGCTTTTGTGGAGTTTCTTCTAAAATTATATGCCATATAAATGGCACAAATAACATTTCTCCTCATTTGGTGCCGATAAGTTCATTAGGAACTCTTTCTGTGTTTGCTTAAAATCACAGAATCATGGTATGATTTGAGTTGGAAGTAACCTTCAAAGGTTATCTAGTCCAAGCCCATATTCACTGCAACATTGTAATTACTCATCAAGAGTATTAAGTCTCATAGACAGTCACTGTAATGGAGTCTCCTGCAGGCTATGTCCCTGTTTTCAAATTCTCAGCAGTGCAAGTGTTTACTGTGTGATTTTCTTTGCTTTTCCATAAGAAAAAATGGAGCATAGCCCCATGATGTGGCCCTGTAGGCAAGAGGGCTGGGAATTGTGATCACTTACTAGGTGTTCGGATACAATAGGAAAAGGCATGAGGAGTGAAAATCAAGGGCATGATGCTTCCTTAGTCACTATTTTTGGTCATTTTTTTAAGTCTTCTTTATTTTTGGTAACTGCGTCTCTATATGTTCTATGTATTTGTGGAAAAAAGTTGTCTGATATTTCAGTTAAAGTCTAACAAAGCATTGCGTCACAGGTGATAATCTTAATTGAGCCTCATCTAATGCCAAGCAATGAGTCTCAAAATAATCCACTCCATATTTGGATACACCTCCAGGGAGTAAAACCATGTATTGCAACACAACAAGCATTGGCATTATGAACTTTATTAATCTCATACAACTTTTAAAGAAAATATTCTAATGCGTCAATGTTTTACATGGAGCACAGCTGTCAGAAGATCAAATGCACTGTGTCATTGCCAGCTGCTTCCCTGGCAAACACATGCAGAGAATCTATAATGGTAAAGTTCTTCACCAAAGACAAATTATTTAAATTTTTTACTGCAGAAGGGCCATTACACATAGAGAATGGCATTCTGGAAAATACAACAAGGCAGCACAAAAATACTAGGTTTGTGTCAAGCAGATCAAAAATCAGAATGTTGCCAGAATGTTTGAGAAAAATGTGAGTGGCATTTCCAGTAAAATGAGTAGCTCCTTTGAGAAATCCGTATTTAGTGCTATTATCTCTAATTTTAAAGACTTTGATATTTTCCCAGAAGTCTTTCTTTGTATGTTGGGCTAGACCCTCAGATGTTGCAGAGGAACAGTGAATGGACATCTTCAAAGACCTTGGCATCTTGGCAACCTCTGCAGTCCTTTGACTGAATATATCTAGAGCATGTCACCCCTAGTAAGGTTTCTTCAAATTATACATCCGTAAAGATTAGCATACTTCCTGTAAATCATAAAAACACCTCTTCATATCCATGGTGTTCTTTTCAGAGAAGTGAGAGGGACTAGGCACAGCTGGATACAAAGCAGCAAAATGTTTTCTCCAGGCTCAGCAGGGTAGCCTCACTGAGGCATGGATGGCCACCGGGGTTGTGGGATTATGTGACTGGCGAGGCTTGTCCCTCCCTGAGCCAGGAGAGTAGAGACACATAACAGTTTGGTAGGAAGAGAAACTGAGCTACCACCATTCTGCAGAACACTTTCTGCAGCATTAAAAGATGTGCTTGCGTGCGTAATCTTCATCACAGAATTTCAATTCTAGAAATTATGAGTATTTGTACTTGCGCTCCCAGCATCTATAAAGGTATTGATTCTTTGTCTTCAAAGATGCTGCCACACCCTTCTCATCTCCAGTAAAAAGATAAAGGTTAGGCATTTCCAATCTTCAGGCAGCAAGGTGTGAAATGGGTGGCAGCAGCTAAGACAACCATAAGCATTTTTAGCTTTTGAGGGTGGCTAGCATCTGGTCTGTCACAAGGAGTCACACATGAGGTCAGGATGAACCCTTTTCTACCCCTTACTGATCACAGAGATCCTAGACAGGTTGAGTGCCACAAAAATCATCAATTTGGAGAGCACTGGAGAGCAATTAACAGTATGCTGGAGAGTACTTAACAGAGACCTTGGAGGAATGGCAATGCCCCTATAGTAGGGGAAATAATTATATTCCCACTTGAAATGAGCTGGCCTCTTCTTTAATGCAGCTAATAATGGATAGAAAAAGCAATTTTCACACATCAAGAAGCATAGTAGAGAAAGGGCAAACACTATGTTTACAAAATGTAGGCTAAAAGAAGACTAAAAATAATCCCAAAAAACATGAAGGGTGTTCATGCTGGCAGTCTGCCCACTTCTTGAAGCAGTGCTTACAACTGGACTTCAAAATACATGTCCAAAATGCCCATGTTTTCCCTTTCTTAAAAGTCTGTTATTCCATGTCCAATCATTCCACCAAAACCCACAGATCATGTGTTCTCATTAATTCAAAGGGGGAATTGTTCTCATAATTAAACTACTCTCCAATTTACTTCAAACTGGAAGACTTTCAGGAATATTACCTTATTGCCATTAAAATAATTTGCACTCAGGAAAGGTTCCTTAGTTGTTTTAATTGAGGTCAAAGTGAATTTAATGAGACTCTGGAGATTTTTATCCAAAGTCTTTGAAAACTGAGCTTTTTGTGCGGCAGGGCCTTTATTTTGGCTTTAGATCACATATGGGTTTAGACCACAGCTGGTACAAATGGATTTCCATGTCAGTTAATGCTTCTAATATTTCGCTGACTTTCCTTATTTAGCTCACACTGCCACTGACTATGAAAGATCTGCAGAAAGAGTTTTCCAAACAGTGTCATAGATTTTATTTTTGTATTCTACAGAAGGGTGTAAGTTCTGCAAAGGCAGAATGCTTCTCAGAAGCATAGTATGGTAGGACTAACACATAGCAGATGCCGCTCCTGACCTTAAGGAGCTCCAGAAAACCCATACCTCTTAGAATATTGAAATCATCCTATGCTTATCCTTGCACATGCTGTACAGAGCATCCAGGCTGAAAACCAGGAATGCTAATCTTCATAAAGAACTTGCCTTGCCTCTGAAGTTTACATTTTTACCTACAGCAGTGCTTTAACTGAGTGTGATGACACATTCCCGAAACCATTGCAATCCCTAGCTGTTCAGAAGGTATGCAGAAGTCTTTGAGCACAGAATAGTGCTTTAATCTGCTATAATCCTCTAAAAAGATTACTTCTGAAGAATTTTCATACCTTAACATTCAGCTAAGGTATTATTAAGATGAGAGGTTAATTAAAGAAAATCAAACGAGCCTTCTAAGACAGACGAAGAAACCCCACTTGTTTTCACCTGCTGAGGACAGCTTAGGGAATTCTAGGAAGATGTTTTATTTTAATTCTAACAGCATCAGATCTGATTCTTGCTTGTAGTGAATGAAACATGGCACCTGGAAAAGTGAAGACTTCTCCAGAAAATCCCCACTGTACTTGTGGGTATTCCTGTCATCCCTCTACTGTCAAAGCCCAGCTGTGGTACAAGCAGTACTCACTGTTATCTGGGCAGATACAGGCCTAAGGAAGGTAGGACAGAATGGGCAACGTGAGTGGCTTGAGAGATAAAGCCAAAAAGGAAAGAAGATGAGGGCAGAACAAAGACTGCCTTGGAAAAGAAAGCCTGAAACCCAGGCACCAGCTATGGCCAACAACTTCATCTCACACAGCCCAAGGCACATCTTTATTTCAACATTCTCACTGAACAGCATATTAGTGTTAAGACATGATCTGTTTTTACCAAAGAAATGCTTCCCCAGCCTGACACAGATGTACAAACAGATACAAATCAGCAAGAATTTTATAGGAAATTATGCTAGTAATGAAATTAAGTCTGGTCATTGGAAGCAAGGAATTACGTTATATCTTTTCAAAAATCGTGCCTAGGTTTAAAGTAGATATTACAAAGAGAAGGAGAAAATTCTTAAGCAAGAACCTCTAAATGTCTGAGAAAGAATCTTGAGTAAGTGTTTTGAGTTGTGTTGACTTCGTGATCTTCCATATCTGAAAAGGGAAATGGCAAAAGACACATCACAAAACACCTGAACATGCTGTGAATAACAGTTTTCTGAAAATTCAGCACGTAGTCACTGTACCTGGTAGACTCTCCCTTAAAAAAAAAAAAAAAAGGCAATTCTTCCTTCTCTTGTTCTTTCACTTATTTTTTGCAGTCTTTGTTTTCCTAAGACTATAAAGGACAAGATATAGCTCTATTTCAGTTTCACCTGAAAGTGCCTGATATTTATTCACAGTGTGTTTCTTACTTGAGCCATTCCTGAATTTTTGCTTTGTAAATTGGTAAGCCATTTTCTCAGTTTACTAAACCTCTGCTCTTCAGTAAAACTTAGATGCTTGGATGCCTTCTCCTTGAATTGGTTCAACACCTACATCTACTTCAGTTTTCTTTTTTAGTTCTGTATCAAAATTTCAGGTACACAAGGAGTCAGAAGTCATTCTGTTTCCTCCCTGCACTGGCCAGAGGGTGAGCCCAGTAAAAAAAAATTAAAGGAAGTAAATCTACTTCATTTAAAATCTCTTTCCAACTGAGGTTCTTCACAGAGTAACAGTGAATGAAAATATGAGATGTCTTTTCTCTTGGCACTTTGTCCACACAGAATTTTAAATTAGCCAGACTAGGTCTGACTGAAAAAGCACAAAGTCTCTTGAGGAGTGTAGTGTGTTGTCCAGAAAAAAGGATGCTCCCAGAAAGAGCTGGGATGCTGTGGAAGAGCAGAAATATGAATGAGGGACAAAGAAAATTGTCCCGTTTTCTGGCTTTCCCATGCTAAAGGTACCTGAGGTTAGATCCAAACTGTGACAGCACTGAATCACATAAATTGAACCAGCTGCAGTATTTCCAGGCCACCAACAAACCTCATGGAATCATAGAATGACAGAATGTTCTGGTTTGGAAGGGACCTTAAAAATCATTTATCCTAATGCCCCTGCCGTGGACAGCAGTGCCTATTATAAGATCAGGTTGCTCCAAGTCTCATTAACCCTCCTTCCCTAGAATGGGTTGGGGCACATCACAAGTGCTGTTAGACTGAAATATACAATCACTTTATTAGTACAGACAGACGGACGAGAAAGCCAGAGAGAGCCTGGACAGGGTGATTAGAGACCTACTCAGCCTTAACAGCATTACAATGTTCAGGGCTGCAACTATGAAAATAAGAGATGTAGGCACCTAAATTTGGATTGCACTTCTCAGTCACTCGTAGCTTTGGAAAATGGCATTTTCCAGACTGAATTCAGTGTCACACTGAATAATCTCAAAAAAATAATCTACCTTAAGTTCAAGAATGCTAAGTTCTTTGGAGACGTGTGACTGCATGCCCAAAGGAAGCTTATCCTGTGGGGCACCACCATACTGAAGCAAACGCTACCGGGCTTATGTGGAAGGGGTTCACTTGACACCTGCTGACGTGTAGCCATGCCAACATGCAGCTTTGTCCAGGAGGATATAGCAGTCGTGAGTTAAAGCACTACACTAACACCCAGGAGAGCTGCAGGGGCATCTGACCCCAGCTCCAGTAGATTGTGACTACCTTTCTCCAGACCTCACTGGCCCTGAAGCAGGGTCATCAGAGGAGATGGCCCCAGAGCTCCTCAGCAGCCAGCGCAAGAACTGAGATAGCCACCAGGCTATTTTCAGCCACCAGCTGAAACAGCTGAGAGTTTAGAACTGTAAAATGACATGAATTAAGCTTTTATTCAAAGAAGGTATCTCCACTTGAATCTACAAAAACAGGTTTTGATCTGACTCTGATTTAACCTGTAAGAAAAAAAAAAAGTAGTATTGTGACTATATACAGAGTTTTTCAGTGGGTGAATCTTGGTTAATTTTCAGAAGGCTTTGCTCCTTAACCAGCCAAACCAAATACAGTGCCCAGTAAGATGGAAGTTCTCCAGAAGTGAATTTTTTATAGCTTTTGAGAAGAGATAATCCTTTCCTCTGTAGACATAAGAACTGACAGACTGTACTTCCTAGTATTTCAGCTCATCACTACCTGCAGCAATGTTATTGGATATTTAAGGAGACTTCAGAACATGAAAAAGACATTTCTTAAAATAGGCTTTGGTTTAAAAAAAAAAGTTTTAATGTCACAAATGTATAGACTGCACTTAAAATTATCTGGGAAGAATGCATATTTAAATGTGCATCACAGGGTCACCAATATAAAGTGTATCGAACGCCTCTTCACTAATGTTCAACGTTTGAACCAGGACAAGCCAAAAGACTCACCAGTGGCATTTACTGGACTATTCAGTCTTGCAGCAGATACCTTTATTAAAACAAGCCAATGCAGACATCAACAAAAACCCTATTAAGAGCCTAGCCAAAAACTGTAGCTTGATCCTCTTAAGTCACATACTCAGGTCACATCTGTAATTACACAGAAGGGAATTATACAGGCAGTATCAAAGACCTCTTACCTGTAGTGACAGATGTGGTCTTGACTAATGGTCTTTAAAACATGATTAATTTCACTACATTGAGGCTATTGTATTCTGCTAATTGCTCTTTCATCTTAAGAACAGGTAGAAAGAATGGTTTCTAAAGGATTTATTGAGTTTGAAAGCATAACACAAGAGAAGTTTGCCCTATTTTTTAAATAAACAAACAAACAACCTCTTATCTCTCTTTCCATGCACGCAACATGAGAAATTTGAGCCTGGCTGCTATCTTGGGGGAGCGGGAAGAATGTTCGCGAGTGAAGCCACTTGCATGGCCATAAAGTTTACAGGAAAAGTCATCCAAACACTCTTCAAGCATCCTTCTCTTACTGACTGTTTAGACCACACATGCGCATCCATAGTGTATGTCCTCTAACACTGAATTCACAAGGAAGTAGCACGGCTGGCTGCCACTGTTGGAAGAGACTCCCACACATGCTTCCCACATTGGCTCCAGACCAAAGTGGGAAACTCCAGGCCTCAGCTTGTGTTCACCAGGTTGGGCACAAAGGGAGCTGGAGCCCAGTGATAAACACAGACACGGTGTCAGCTGGGTAGGCCCTGGGGGAGCTCAAGGCAGAGGAGCAGGATGCAAGCAGAAATCCCAGCCGTAGCAGACCCAGCTCCTGTGAGTGAATGCAAACAGCATTCCTTCCTCAGGCACAACCTGGGCTGTTCTGCGTCCCCAGTATGATAGGAAACCAGTGTCCTGTGAACTGGCAGGTCTAACTGGGGTGAGAGTGGAGTGTGAGGAAACAGATAACAGTGCATGTTCCTTTCCTTTCACCAAGCCTATTCCCTCCCTTCACAAGGCTGCTCTAGCACTTCTACAGAAAATTGAGGTGTCAGCAAAAACTCATCCTTCAAACACTTAGCTCAGATGTACAAGCCATCACATGATGTTTTGCTTGTGGCTGAAGAAGACAATGACTTTCATATGCTGTTAATTAGCTTGTTCTCTGAGCTGAAAAAAGTAGTGTAAAACAGCATGGTATTTAGAACCAGAAACCAACACTACTGGATGGAGAAGAGGGTCATTTGTACAACTGAGGGATGCAATAATAAGCTGGTAATTACTGTACATCAGCAAATTTTGGAGGGTCTCCATATTTTTAACAAGAATTAATTCTTTACATCCTTGATCTCTCTCTACTGCAACTTCCTAATATGGTTGACTTCCTCCCCAAAGAGGGACTTGCAGAAGCAGGGAATTGCTTAGTAGAGCTTTTCTAGCCTGCAGGGAAGTATAGCCAATTGCTTTTATAAGCAACCTCTGAAGTTTAAGGGCAAATTCTTAACCAGACCTCAGTGTTTAACGTAAACGATATGCTGACTTCAGTATTAAAAGTAAGAGAGTGTTGGCCAGCAGATACCCCTCACTTCCCCCACGTCTTTCTCTTTTTCCTGCCTTTCCCTTTTTTCTTCAGCACTATGAAGGATACTGACCAACTGGAAAACAAATTGTCTGTCCGAGAGAAAACTTTTTTTGTCTCTAATACTGTGCCTTTATTCCCAAAGCTGATCTTAACAGGAATGTTATAAACAGGGGTGCAGGAAAGCTACAAAACCACAGAGTTCTGGTCAGGTTTGAGATGGAAGACCATCTCCACTGAAATCAGTAAAACCTGTGACAATTGTGATTTTTACCTTTAGGACCAGGCTTTACTCCTTAGGATCCACAGATTTTGACTGAGCATAGAGAAGACAATCATACAAATAGATGAAAGACCCTTTAACCTTAACTAATGTTTTTAAGTCTCTATATAAACCAACAGTCTCAGCAAAACCACATTATTTTCTGAAATATTTATTTGAGTAGCCCAAGCATGTACCAATAACAGAAAGTCACTGTGTTTCAAACAGAAAAGAGAAGGGGAAGGTCTTGAAGTTATAATTAAAAAAAAAATTTCTTCATCCTAATTGATGACCTGCCTCTTCTACATTAATGTGTTCAGCCCACATTTTCTCATTCCCAGTCTTCATTCAAGCCATAGATGTAACCCTCTGGAGTCTCATTCCTCTCAATTCCAAGCCTGTGTACTGACAACTTTAACACCTTCCTCTTTGCAGGAGTCACAGTGAATCCCCTCAGTTGTGCCAGTACCAGAAGGGCCATTAAATTCCCATGCATATGGCAATTTGCAGCCCTCTGTTTGGATGTCTTCCTGCAATATTCTGATTTGCAGAGGTGCTGAGCATCTGGCATCCCTTCCTTGCTGGTGCCAGGTGTTAAGGATTTTAGGTGACAACATCACACCATCAGAGGCCTGACAATAAGATCAGATGCAGTATTTTTAACGCTGTATTAAGTTCAAACCATATTCTATCAATGTGCTTCACCACCAGAAAACTTCAGTTACCTTGATTTTAAACACGAGTCAAAGAGCTGCTTATCCTTCAGGCAAGTGTCCAGCCTGTAATCCTGCAATGAATTATTATTGTCTAGGTAGATCTTTGCACTCTCATGGAGCCTCACGGAAATAAATCTTGTTCTCCCCATTCAGAGTTTACAAGGGGATCCAAACTTCATCATTTATCAACAACTCAGTGGAAGTACTATTAGCAAGCAAAGCTGAAATCCTGCCAGTGCCAAAAACCCTGCCAAATGGATTGTTGTTTACTTTTAAAAATTGGATGCAACCACACAGCACTGTCGAACAGAAACGCCTATTCTCGTTCTTACGGTATGCTGAAAGATGCCCTCCATCCTCCTTAGCATTCAGCCGGGTCCCAGCAATGCAACAGTGTATTCGCTGCTGTCTCGTTTTGCTGGGCTGAGCTCAGGCAGGCAAGAACTTGAAACCGGAAAGGTCATCCCTTTCTGAGTCTGCTTTACAACAGATGGTTACAATCAGTTTTTCCCAGTAAGCCCAAATGAAGAATGATGTTTAAATTCTTAGCATCCTCTAGATAACATCTTATGTAAACAGAAGTAAATTGCATGTAAGAAATGTCTTTAAATGTATTTAAAGGGACTACCTCTATTTCAGCATTCCTCTCTCAAACCAAGACCATAACTTCTTGAATATCCACAGCCCAAGGGGCCCCACGTTTGTGTTCTGCCACATTAACCAAACCAGTTCTTGCTAAGAACACTGCCAAATACCAGAGACAACAGGATATGGAGCAAGTACACCACCCTTCATTAACAAAGTAATTGCCAGAGTTACTATTCGTACTGGCTTTGCACAATATAATTTGCTTCAGTAATGAGAGCAATCTCTCTTCACTACCTACACCAAACATTCTTAAAATAAGGAGGCCTATGTTACATCCATATGACTAATGAGCATGCCATTCTCAGCCTTGCTAAAACAGGATACTAGTATAATGAAGAGTATATTTCTGAAAGATGGGAGGTGGGAGCAGCTGGACAGGAATGTTCCCGAAAATAACAAACTGGTAATAATGGCAAGAGTCAACATAGTTGACACCTGTTACATCACTTACACTTTAATAGCAAAAGAAACTGTTTGTTTAGGAAATTAAACATAACACTACTCACAGCAAATAAACACATTTCTTTGCTAATGCTGCCTTATAACCTGCTGCTGGTTACATTGCTGAAGCATTTGCTTACTTCGGAAGAAATTTGCTACTTCCCTATGAGAAAAGTGTTCCCCATAATTTTTGCCATGAGCAGAGGGAGCTCAGGGGTCAGGGGACCATCCAGAATATTTTTGTAGGAAAAGCCAAACAGTATTTTGTCTGCCAGCCTACAACCTTATTTTCCCTTTCTCTTCATTCTCATCCTTTCACTCCAATTACCTTTAGAGGAATGTGGAAAAAAAAATAGAAGTTAAAATTTTTGGGTATCCTTCAACTAATACTGCAAAGATGCGAGTGTACAAGACAGAGAGAGAGAAGCAAGTCCATTGGAGCAGAAATTTCTACTTTGGTCAGAACATTAAATCTTGACTCTTCAAATTGCTGTAAGGTATATAGGAAACTGGCAAAATTGTTTTCTCACTAGAGTCAAGAAACTGAAAACCCAGGCAAAAGATGTGGTAAAAAGAGACTGGGGAACTTCAAAGGTTGGTGTTTTTTAAGCCTTTATTAACAGCTTTTTATCCCGATTTTAATAGTGGTGTGGCTAACACTTTGAAATGTCTTTCTGTTAGTCAAAGAACGCGTGCTGACAACATACATGTGAGCCTTCTTCTGCGTCAGGAGATCCTTCACCTGAACCAGCACTGAGCAGAGCAACTACTTCTGGTACTTATTAGGAAAGAAAACAAGCGCAGAGACTCTTCTTAAAATCAGAGAAGTAGGTCGAGTAGAAAAAGTCAGCTCTTTCTAACAGCCAGGAAAGCCAAAAAAGTAGATTTAAAAGCCCTTTTTGGGTTATATTTCAGTCCATCAGAAAATAATATAATAATTATAGTATCAAATATTTTGTTTCCTGTTCAAAACAATTAAATATTTTCTAGTGTATGAACACATTTCAGTGTGCTTTGTGTTTAAACATGCAAAAATTCACTTTACTGGGAGATGCTTGTTTTGGAGCAAGAGGAATGTAGGTTGATAAAGTGACATGATGATAACATGGCATGATAAAGTTAACATATCTGTAGTCTTCCTTTTGTTCCTGAACACTGGATGGATCTCTTCTCCCGTAGAATAGGAAGAGTGCTTCTGTTAATTCAAGTGTATTCTCTTGAAAAAAAAACCAAAACACTTGCTAGTAAGATAACCAGTTTAGGTGTTGTACCTGCATGGTAAATATGGGGTTTTTTTCAAAATCTTTAGTAGGTTGAAGGAGTCACCATATTCAATTCATTATTTCTATAGTAAGCCCGGAAGTTTGATCGAAATAAGCAGGAGGACAAACCTAAATGTAGGCAGAAAAACACTTGTATTTCACTTCCATCAGTGCTATTAATTCTTTCATCTTGATTCACTTTCCTGTGACTGGAACTTTTAATTCCTGTTGAAGAAAGGGTCCTCCCATTTTTTGAAATCGTGCCTGGTTTGTGTGATGGATGTAGCTAGCCCTCCCTAGGACCGTGGTCTGTCTCTCAGGACATTGTACTGCTTGCAATATCCACATCTAGTGAAATGCCTTCCTAGACAGTCTTAGAAAGCTTTAGAAGTCTGAACATACTACATGACTTACCTTGCCCGAAGATGAAACCGTGAAAAGTCACATTATGTACCCTGAGCTACTGAAACTTCCCTGTGATTAGCGTAGCCAGAGACAGCTAGAGTAGAACCACTGCACCAAGACCTGCTCTCACAATAGGCAGGCAGCCAAGCATAATTTTAGTGTGTGCCAGACAATTCCATGAAAGACAGAGAACCATGAAACACCAGGCACATTTCCTGTAGACCATACCTTAATCTGCTTTAATTGTTTTAATGAAAACTAGAAGTTTTCTCAGTGTGACTGAACACGTATGCCTTCCCTCCATTGTCATGAACATACTGCTTATTCACCATTTTCTCCAGAGGTAGAAGCAAAGGCATGTGTTTGGTGAGAGTGACAAAGAAACAGTGTTATGACCTCTGGGGTAACTCAGCACACTGAGCCTTGAGGGAGTAAAAAAATTCAAATCATGGGTTTCTTCTGACAGATACTAAAACTCCCAAGATAGCCAGAAAACATAACAAGTAAAGGCTCCGTTAACCATTTTCAGTGCATTGCATTTTATTAATAATAGTTTTGTCCCAGGCAAGCATCTAAGAGCTGGAAAAAAAAATCCACATCCTCTAAGAGTTAACAATATTTTTTCTTTATTCACTCAATATTTATTAATCAGCTTTGTGCATACAGGGAAAAAAAAGTTAAAATAAGGCCCAACAGGAACTAAAATAAAGCACAAACTGTGCTGTCATCTAGACATTAATCAGGCAACATTCGTTTGAACTTTAATCCTATATTAATGAAGTACTGAAAGAAAGAACAAGCCAACAGTGAATGAAATAATCACAAATTAATGTTTGGCAGACTTATAGAAGACAATTAGAGACATGTGTATGCTAACGTAGAACACATACCTGTGTAAACAATTATCTATTAAAAGTAATCCACAGGTAACACAGAGACAAAGCTGCAACTTTAGAGTTGCCAGAAGCTGCCAATACAAGTACAGTTCAACACATGGTGTAGTCATATCAGTGCTTAGACATGCTCAGCAAGAGGATCCTTACACTTCTTCAGCCTACATGAACAATGGTCTCTCTTCCCAAACCTCTTTTGTGGTTAAACGCAAGGCTGGTACGATGGCTAGTGGGTGTTACGCAAAATCATTACTGTTTTCTTTCTGAAACATTAGAATTTTTAGCACGTAGGATTATTTTTGATATCTTAGGACTTTGCTTCCATGCAAGTGACAGAGGCGACTGGAAATGACAGATCCAAGTCATGGAGTTTGGGTCTGAGTCTGGTCTTGGAGAAATGCAAAGTTCCTGGAGAAATGCAGAGTTCCTGAGGCCTCCAGCAGTCTTTGACTTACAGGGCAGAGCTTCAGAAAAGCAGCTGAACAGGGAGGTATTGTCTGCTCTTCTGTCCTTGGGAACTTCATATAAGTTCCAGAAGAAACAGCTGCTTTCCATGCCAACAGAGAAATCTATTCACATGCAAAGATCTGCTGTTTACCTCCATGCATGAATTTTTTTGTCCATTAAAGCTTAAAAGAGGAGGAAAGAAACACAACAGAAACTTCTTACTCATTACTGGAAAATGTACTGAAAACACTTCAAAATTTGTAAAATATGGGTACACCAATACCTGAGATGTGTTTTAAAGTAGCTGATATGTTCCTGCCCTGAGGAAATCACCACATAGGGGTGAACATAAGGGCCATATTCTGCCATCAAAAGCTGCTAAGCTACTTTGCTCATATAGAATATCAATGTCTTCATTGGATCTTCCATTCAAGTGTTTTATGTAGTACTACATACATTTCTTAGGGAGTTTATGCTTGTACAGAAATTCAACTTTTCCTTAAAGAAATTAGCTGGAATGTTCCCTGTTTTAGTTGTCCAGTTTATTCTGTCCCCAAACCACTTTCTTCTAAAATGGATGATAAAAAATACTATCCATTCTAATACTAAAATTCATCACTGCTAAAAAAAAGTTGTCACAGGCTTCTCACTAATAACAAAAAATCCTGAGTAAGCACTCTACCACATTCTATGTTTAATGATTCTGAAGGCCACTAAAGAAATCCTGTGAACTGATGCATTAGTTTCTCTTTTGCTCAAATTTATAATTAAAAAAAACGTTAGGAATACCGGAGTCAACCAAACCTAATAGTAGTAAATTGTCTTAGGGAGTTGTCTTTTCATCCCCTTTCACATGAATCTACATACACCCATGACATATTTCAAGCATGGACTGTACAAGGGCATATCAGGTTCACATCTCTGCCCATTACTTATCTGGTGCAGTGGTAAAGCAATTTGTTCTGTGTCAGTAACAGCATTCATGGCATTGTGCTGATAAGGAAGCCTAGGATGTGATTTATTCCTAGAGCAGCTGAAGATGAAATTCCAGCTGTGTTACGTTCCCTTAGTTAAACCAGCTCTAAGTTACAGCCGGATCCCTGCAAAAGGCAGGGAGATACTGAAGAGATGAAAAAGGAAAGCGTCTCCAGAGACACGGTACCTCACAGGCTCCAGGGCATTTGGCAAAAGGTTTGGCTTGGTTAATGGTCTTCAGTGTGACAAGGAACATATGGCTTTCATACTTACGAAAGGTCTTGAAAAAGCATCTCAGGGAAGGGAACATTAAACCTCATGCAGCTACATTTGGTGAAGGGCAAAGGGAGGCAAGAGCAATATCTTACCTGGAAAGAGCTAAAACAACATCAAAAATTCTTACTGGATCTGGAAACTGAAAATTACAGCTAATGGAAATCAAATGTTATTGCAGTGGGCCATGCACTCCCATCTGGGGAGAAATTCTTCCAACAGTCATAGAGTTGGCAGAAAGATAAAAAACTCTTACCCTATGGTGGATTTCCACCCCTTCCCAACCTGGTGAATCTGGGTAAAAAGACCCCTAGGCATAAAATAATTGTCTGTTTAGGAAAATTACATGGCCACACTGCCTTTGGAAGCTGCTAAATATAAGACAGAATTTGCAGTTGTCAATTGTCCATGGAAAGCTTGTACAGAACAGGGCAGGAAGAGGAACAAAAATGGCTGAAATGTATAGTCACCTGTCTGTTTTCTGCCCTTTTTCCTCAGCATCCACTTTTGGCACTGTGGGAGGTGCAGTTGAGGATGGAAACCCTTCACAGATCCAATGTAGGTTCATTATATTTTTGAAGTCTTGTTGAAAATACACTTTTAAGATGAGAATGAGAATAAAAATAGCTCCCAATAATGACATTAATAACAGGGATTCAGTTCCTTTTTTATTAGGGTCAGAGTTTGCTCTGCTGTAGAAAGAGGAATTTCAGCCTGTGCCTTTTCTGAATAAGTCTTCTCGTTTTTATGGAGATATTTTACATCTGGAGATGTAGCTGCAAAGTCCCATGAACATATTGTCCAGTTGCAGTAGATTTCCAACACAGAACTTAGAAACTTTTCTGCTCCCTGAAACAAAAAATATTAAACAAACAACCAAACACAAAAACAAACCACAAAAACCCCACCAAAAAACAACAAAAACAACCCAACCAGCCAAACAAAACCAAACCAAAACAAAACCAACAACAAACTACACCACCAAAAAAACTCAAGTAAATTGCAACTCTAGTATTTAAAACGCTGTTCTTGGCAGTGTTTAACTGATTATGCCTATTTTCAAGACGCTTTTAGAAAAAAACTATTTATTTCTCCATTTCTTGTTAATCTACTTGCTTTCATTCTCCAAGTCCTATTTAGTTTCAGAAAATATCAGTTGAGGGTAATGATAAGCAAAATCAAACTGACAGAAAATCATAGCTAAACTGGAACTACAGAAAGATACACCTTTGCATGCAAACCTGAGTACCATTTCTTGTCTCTCAGTATTATTTGACTGCTATGAGGACATGTACATATGCCAGAGCTGGGGACATTTGACTAAAACTGCTCCTAAACATGAAGGATGCAGGAAGAAAATGCCAGAGAAGATTCTTGGAATGTCAGCCCCACCCCACCACTCTTGTACTCTGTTTTGTAGACTTGGCCAGACCCAGTGGTAAACACATTTCAGTACGAGTTAAAGGTAATATTTTTTTCTTTAATAGATTCAAACAACCCCAATGTATGTTGTAAGATTCAATGTTATTGCCTTAAGTATTTCAGAACTCTTCCAGATGGCTATCATAGGCCAGGCTGTGAATAACAGGTACTGTGCAAATACCTTGAAAACACCAATCTCAAGCTTTCTCAGAGACAGCCAAGAAATTGCCACTGAAAATCTTGTTCTCCTGAAAATTTCTGCATGAAAACTCCAGTTGTCACATTATCTTCTGAAGTCATAAGTGAACAGTGAAATATCTGCCATAAAAAAGCAACCATCTGTGAGAGACCTTGGAATGAATGTGTTTCACTTGATGCTATAAATTTTGGTAGGCCCAATAACAACTTCTGTAAAAGTATCTCATTGGAGAGCTAAGCTCACTATATAGCATGGATTTCATCAACTGATGAACAAATCCTAACAAGATCACAGTGCAGTTGCAGCACTGGCTAGAGGCATGCAGTGAACAAAGTGAGAACTCCCACAGAGAGACCAGTGATTCCCACCTAACACTGGAATTGGGAAAATGTGTGTGAGAATAACATCTCCAGGTTGTAAAGAAAGAACAATGCCAACAAGACCTCCCCCTCCTCCACCCTGCCGACCAGAAAGTATTTTACTAGCTAAAAAGCAAGACCTCCAGCCAGTGGGAGCTGAGGGAGTACAAGTTGCAAAATTATATTGCCAGTCTTCCTGGATGACTGAGCTTGACTGCTTAGTAGAAAATGGAATTCTGACAAGAAAAAATTAAAGACTGATGGGTAAACAAGCTGAACTCTGGCTAAATACCAGGCCTGTTGGCTATAAATTTTGTCTTCTGTATCAGATCCCAGAAAGCGTTGAGGCAACGCAATGGCAGGAGGTCAGAAAACCATAAGCAGTCAAACCTTGCAAAGCCATTGTCCTGCATTTTAATGGTGGCAACTGGGTGCATGTTTTTTTGTTATAGCAAATTTCAAGTAAAATATTCTGATGAAAATCAGAAAGATGAATAAAACTGAAACATTTTATCCCACCAAGATGCACAGGATGAAAGCTCCTAAAAAGAGTTCATACAGTGAGTGTTAATTTGTGAAACTATATTGTGAAATTATTTCTTGCAAGAACTTCCCAAACTGAAAGTGAAGCTAGGTCAGTTAAATGAGTACCATAATGCACCAACACTAAAAGCACCTGTACAGGTCTGCCTTTTAAGTAGTGACATGTAATACACTTCATCCCTAATATACCTCTAGTTATAAATGTAACATTCACTCTATTTCTCAGGTCTTTCTATTAAGACCTGCATATATTTTAAGCAATTACTAATTTGAATAATTACTAATTATAAAATAATTTTTTCAAATTATCTAAATAATCTTAGGATAGGTCACAAGAACTGATGCAGAGAATTCGCACAAAGGTTAAGAGAAAAGAGTGTGATGCAGTGGAAAACTGAGGCCTTTTACAGAATGTGTGCTGAACAAAGCCATTCCAGAAAAGTTAAAAATGTTTGCTAGAACATCTCTTCCCAGTGGAGAAATTACTGGTATTCATGGGAATACGTTTCATGACATTCCTTCTGAATTTATATGTAATTCCTGATTCCTTTACAGATTTTCTGCGAAGTGACTTATTCTGGTCTTTGCATGAGAGAATGAAATAATTAAATCCCACAGGCCGCTAAAAATGCTGCTTGCGAGCCTTCTATCTTATAAATGACCAGCCAGGTGCCTTGTGAATAGTTTCATTATTTGAATGATGCATCTCTATTATTAATGGATGAAGAGCAGTCAATTGAGCCATGAATAATAACTACAAATCACAAGAGAAATTACAACCAGACTAGCAAAAACTTACTTGCAATTGTGCTTTCATACTTAAAATTCCAGCAACGTAGCCAGATCGGATATCCAAGTGAGAGAGGAAACAGGATCCTGAAATCCCAGGAATGCCACAGCAGAGGACAGGAGGCATACTTTATATTCACAAGGAAAACTGGCAATCCTTTGATTGCTACTCTGAATTTCCAGAGACTGCACAGCTAATAGATAAATTGAAGGATGAGGATTATCCATTGAAAACAAACAAACAAATAACACCAAACATGAAAAGCCAAACACAATGTATCAGGGTTTCTGAAAGTCATCTAAATTAAGAATATTACTTTGAAGTACATTTAAACAAACACCACAGATGGTAAAAAGCAGTCACAGGTATACGAGCATATTAATTTCAACTGTTTCTGTCATACAGTAATACACAGAGTGGTAAAGAAGACTTGAATGCCTGGGACACCACTGAGACATACATGAAAAGACTATTTGCATCAGAGTCAGCATTCATTCAACTGTGTGTTACGTTACACGTTGCAAATCACATGGCCTCAATAAGGAAGAAAAAGTCTTCACTGTACTGCTAGCTGCATTTTCTGTCTTCAATCCCCATGGAACCCAAGCATTCCCTTTTTCCAGCACAGAGCCCATCAGATAGCACAGCATGGCAGTAAACCGATCAGTATTTCTCAACCTTCTTTCCTTTGGTAAACATGTTGGCTTTGCTGAGACAGCGTGCAGAGGAAGGAGATCCTGGCCTGTGAGAGCAGCATATATTGCTTCAATTTGTTCCATCAACAGGCACAGCTTGCGTGGGCAGGAACCACGCTGTTGATGTCAGCTGTAAACGTCAGCCCAAACCCTGTGCCATGGGGGAAGGGAGGCCTGCCCCAGTCAGCACCTTGTGAAGCTCTGGTTGTCTTGGCCACTGGAGCACATCATGGCCAGCATGAGGGGAGACATACCTGGACCCCTGGAGCCTGAAACAGCTTCTCATGGCAGGGAACACGGGACTTCAACACCGGTGCGGTCTGGGTGGGCTGATGACTCCTGTAGCCACAGGGCTACGCCATGAGGAGCCGGGGCTGGAGCCTCGGCACTGTGCACCTCCCCTCGCTCCCACCACTGCCCCACAGCTGGTGCGTGTGCAGCTCAGTGTAGGCACATGTGGTGACAGTGGCTGAGCTTGGGTAAGCCTCTGGTCAGCAGAGTCCTCAGTCCAGCCCTCTGACAGATCTAGAGACCTGAAATGACCAGAGAGTGAAAGAAACCAAGCACTTTTGTTTGAATGTCAATGGGCAGGTGAGTATACTTCAGCTAAACCCTCAGCAAAATATTTTAAGTTATGTTCAACCTATCTCACTCCCATGGTCCCCACCATCTCCTTCCATCCTATAAATCATGTATTTCCCAAGAAACTCATAGCTGGGCTTCCCAAGGGACGTGGTTCTCTGCCACATGAGCTCCACCATGGATGTATCTCCTCACCATCTTCTTTCTCAGCATTCAGTTCAACTCATGTACTTCATCCTTCCTTCCAGCCTTCCCTGAAATTTCTCACCAACATTTTTGCAACTCATTGGCTTTGATCTCCATTTTCCTCATGCCTCTATGTATCTGCTTTGTTTCGCCTGACAAACTGACTGCATGAGCTAAGTCAGAGCCAGAGGGCCCTCCTTCTTTCTTCTTCTAGAGCTAGGTGCAAGGGATTGCCCTGAAAGGACACAGTCTCCCTTCTGGCTTGGTATCCCAGATGCTTGTGGACATGTCAAACCATGATATCCAGGCATCATCTCTGTTTTCCACTTTTTCCCCAGGTGGTGAGTTATAAAGTTCAAGCTTTCTCATTCTTCTTATAACAACAGTCAGAGGCAGACCTTAAGGACCATGATTGCAAAACCTTTCCCCATTTCTGTGTTTTGAGAATCTCTTATTGATTAGGAGAGGAACGTTTTCCTCGTGGTAGTATGTTGCACTTCTATTACACTTACAGTACTGTTTATTCCTTATAGCAATGCATCTTAGTCTCCCATTTTAGCCCCAACAGAGCTAGTGTAAGTATCTCTGTGCCTACTCAGGAAGGCTATGAGCTCCTGCTGTTTTGCTTTGCTTTTTAGGGACCAGGTTTCCCCCAGGAAATGTAACTGCCACATCCTAAACTGAGGGCATAAATGAAAAATCAGGAGTTGGTTGCATGCAGAAAGTCCATGGGGAAAAAGAGGAGGAAACAATAGGGCCAGAATATGGAGAGGAAATTTCACCTTAAACCTTGGGAGATAACACGATTAAGATGAACACAAATTCAGACAAGATCAACAGGTTATATGGGGAATATGCAGGGAATAGAGAGAGCGCAAACAAGGAGATAGAAAACAGGATATTGTATTGTGAATGTGATCACACCAGGTGATTATGTTAATAGATCTACTGAACATGCTGGTTAAAGCACGAATAAATACAGGGCGGGGGAGAAGGAGGGGGCAGGCGAGGGCTGAAAAGGAGAGTAAAGACTTGATCCAAGGATGAGAAAAGGATTAACAGAGCTCTCCCATAGAAAGCCAATATGCTTTCCTCAGTTTAAATGGATGCTGCAGATGTTAGATTTTAAAACAACTCCCATTATTGTTTCAGGATCTCATGGCTGGAAATGCAAATAAGCAGGCACAGAGTAATGAAATGATCTGCCAGTGGATGCGTGGCTTGTCATCATTACCACTCAGAAGAGCAAATTCCAGTTCAGACCACAGTTCTGTTCCAATCTGACTGGTTTCAGTCTTCCCCCCTCAACACACTTCATTCTTGCTAATGAGGAAGCAATCTCTTTTTCACAGACCCAGAAACATTCCCACAGAGGACTTGCTTGCAGTGGAATAGAGGGCCTTTGTTCTTTGTCTAAATTCAATGTCGTTAAAAACAAGCCGAACAGCTGCAACAACAGTTTCAACCAAACAGTCATCCCAGGGACAGAACCTCCCTGGTTCTTTTCAAATCTTGTGTTAAAATCTCTCTATTGCTTCTTGTTTCTTTCCCTAGTTTTCTTCACTCTCTCTTCCTAGTGAAGAAACACCACAGAAAAAATATCCACACAAAAATATGCACATTACATGCACAGTGTCTTACACTGTAAATGTGATAACAAGTATTTCCAGGGTTTTTGAAAAGAGCCAGGCCACAGCCCCTTGTGCTTTCAGCTCTCTTCTTAGTGTCCCTGTGCATCAGATATCCACTTTTTGTCCTTCCAAATGGTCCTGAGACAGGTTCTTCTGCAAAGCCCACAGATGGTTAGCAGAAACGTCACCGGTCCATCCCAAGGCGGATCCTGCTCTCTGTTTCACCTGCCTACTTACTCCTACTCGTCACTGCTTGAATTGAATTCCACGGTTCCTGAAACACAGGAGTCTTTTTCGTTATATGCTGGAGGGACCTCTTAAGTTTCTTGAAGACGATCCTTGTTTCTGTAGTATGAGGAATGCCATGTGCTCCCTCACACTTAATAACAATACAGAACAAATGGTAGCACCAGAGGATACTTAATATTCAAAAAATATGGCAGTGTTTTTTTCTTATTTTAACTAATGCTTGATCTATGGTATCAACAAACCAGGCCTGTCTTTCATGGATACAGTGTTTTGCTTTTTAAATAGCAAAAAAGGGGGCATTTTTCCAGTTGCTTATTCAGTAATCTCAAAGAGCAGTACACAGAGAAAGTAAATACTCCATTGCAGCAGCTATACGCTTTTTCACAGATCAGTTCAGAAAAGAAAATGTTTGAATTAGGAGCAATAATGGCTCCTTTTTGGCAAGCGAAAGAACACAAATATTATTTGGATGAGGTCCAAGCAAAGCTTTCCCAGCACGTTATTTTATCTGAGGTTAAAGGCCTGCAAAAAAAAAAAAAAAATCATCCAGCTACAGCTTGTGAAGTTTGCCACCTACTGAGGAAAGCACAGCACAGCAATACCAGAAAAAAGAGGTGAAAAAAATTTTTCTATTGTGCTGAAGCTATTAGATGTGACAAACGAATTTGCTCTTGTAGACTGGTCATAAAGGTTTCTGGATACCTCTACGTAGCTGTCAAAGCATCAAATTAACAACAGAAATACTTCTCTTCCTCCTCCTTGATACATAAAATCTTAGAGACAGTATTTCACCCTGATTCAGTCATAGATTTTGTCTTACAAACCTAGAAATTACTGAAAAGAATGGCTCCCAGCTTCATCAGGGAACATAATTTCCCAGAGATCTGAGGTGTTGAGATGTCCTAGGTCTCAAACTGCCAGGAAATAAAAAGCCATGCTGTAGCCTTTTCTAGAATTATAGTTGTAATTTTTATTTATCTCACAGGCCCATTAGAAGTATTGTTAAGAAACTAAGAGTCTGCCTTTACAGCAGGAGCATTGAGAAATACTACCTGCTAAAGATGAGAAAGATCTGTTGTGGTTTGGAAAGACCTCTCAGCCTGCTTTAGTGTGAAAAGCATAGCACAGAACACAGCCCGGGAGCAAGGCAGATGGTGCCCATATAGGATGTGGAGACACCACTGACCATGACAGGGTTGCTTTCATTTCACATTCACTAAGGTAAAATACGTATAAACACAAAAATGCTATTAATAACCTTAATGGGGCCATGAAAAAGAAAACCCATCACAACGTAAAAGGTGCAGAAGGCTCAGAGGCCATCCTGGTATTCCTTAGCATGTGGTCCTGCGGGTATAAATAAAGCCTCACCAAAATATTACCTCCCCACTTACAGATGAGTTTGCTGCCTGGCACAGCAGAGAGCAACAGCTCCACAGCAGATTTCATCTGCCTCCTGTCAGAGCAAAAATCCTTGGCCCTGGCTGCTCACACGTGGGTGTTGTGGGTGAAATGGGAGTTTCACACAAAGTTTATTAAAGAAGCCCTGTCGCTGAGTCACAAGGTGCCAAGAAAACCCCTTGCTTTCTAAACTCCTCCTCCGAGAGAGGAGTTTTGGGGCAACTGGATCTCATTTTAGCTTCAGACTCTCAAGGGTTTCAGTTTTCATAACTGTGTCCCACAAGTTTTAATGATGGCAAATCAGATAAATTTATAAAAGATGAGTTATTTATTAAGAGAAATTAACGGACAGATCTGAATAGGAATTACTTTCAGTATAAAGCTAAAAACGCTAGTCATCTATGACATAAAATGGCAAAATACACTATATTAAAACAACTATGTATTAAAGCTAGGAAAAGAAACATTAAGTAGAAGTTTTGATGTATTTCACCACACTTCTTTTCACGGAATTCTTCTTTCTCTTTATGTCAATCCCTGGGAAGTAACCATGAAGAGACATCCCAATCCATGGGAGAAACTCCATGTTCTTCAAGTATGTAGAAGAATCTAAATGAATGAAAGTATGTTGGACTTTTGTAGTACAAAGAATTTGGCTGCCAATCATATGCCTTCAGGCCAGTTTAGCATCTTATCTGTCAAACCTTACTTCAAAGGGACAGACGTGTTTGAAGATGGTAGGCCAAGTTGGGCTTTTAGGATATCCAACACCAAAACTGGCGCCTCCAGTAACTCACCAAAAATAGTTTGCATTGTTTGTATCTTCTGACCGGATCCCAGGTCAAGCAGATAAGATTTGTCAGGGTGAAGTATTCTGCCCCAAGTGGGCACCTGTTTGAACCTGGAAATCAGAGCTACCAGGGTCATCCTGCACCAGAAGAAATCACACCACATCAATAGCAAATGAATACCTCTGCCTAAGCATGTGACAGTGACGCCACAGCCCTCTGAATGCAGTGAGTCAGCTGGGCTCACCCCCTGCAATAAACCTCTCTGTGCTAGTGCCTGTGCTGCAGCTGCAGAGCTGCAGGAGAAGCGTTCTCCAAGCACACAGAAATTCATAATCCTAAGGCCGACACTGCTATGTGAAATTATGCCCAAGTGGAATAATTATTCATTTACTTTAAATAGATGTTTAAATAGCACACATATTTATGCACACATATTCATATACATATCTGTATCTGCAAGAATGTGTATATATACACCATGGAAACCGACATCAAACAAATACATTTTAATAGAGATGTACAAGAAATAAGTGTACAGTACAACAAAGATGCTGAACGAGGTCCAGGTTCTGGTAAATGGGTAACGTCGCTCAAAGTCTTCACCTCTGACAGACATGGTTCTGCAAACTAGTACCCACATGGATAAATATGGGGATATATTTCATCCTACACAGATAGAAAATCTGTGTTTGGCTGGTGCAATCTAAAATTCTGAAATGCTTCTTGACAAAAAGCCCATTACTACTGCAAGGCCCCAGGAATGGCATACACATCTCTACCCCAATTACTGCACACTCAGTGTACTTCCAGCTCCACACAAAGGCTCAATTCACTACGCACTGAGCTAGTGTCCACTGCTGTGAACTTCTGCGTCAGCGCTTTCAGAGCTCCACACTGGCACTCATCAGGGCTGCACAGAGCCCATGGGGCTCTGACACAGGCAAGGCAAGAGTGCTCTGCTTCCCAGAGCACCAGTGGAAAAGGGTAATTGCTGGTCTTCCGGTATATAAGTTGAGAAAATGACTGGGTGAGTGGATGGCTTACTTTTGCAGGAGGCAAATTGAATCCCCTGCTGAGATGTTCCTGGTCAATCAAATTTTAATGCCACAGCAAAGCTGACATACTCAGTTCATGCTGTGATGAAGAGAGTAGTGGCTTCTGGAAAACTTGCTCTCAGAAAATCTTATGACAGTGGCCCCTAATAGAAAAGTAATTAATTTTAAAATTATTGTAGACAATGCAAGATAATGAAATAGATTTGTACACTCTACACTTCTTTGGGTTTTTTTCTGGTGGGCTAAACTAAGTTAGGGGAGAACATTTTGGTTTTTAAGTGCATTAAAATCTGTATTTACAATTGGAAGTAATCTGCCACAGAAAGTCCCATAAAATCAGCTGCATACCATCTGGTCCTAATATTTCTTGCAGGTCTTCTTTATTTCTTCCAAGCCACACAGTTTGGTAACTCTTTTTGTTTTCATAACAAGAGCAGCAAGGATCTGTCAGGAGAGATCACCTCTCAGTTTACTGCTATGCTGCCCTCCATGCTCACAGCATGCCCCGCTCTTTCCTCAGTAAGCCCCTGTTTTACACTCCTTTCTCATTTTCAACATCTATCTGCAACTTCCTAGTACAAAAATTGCAGATTTGAAGTTTTGCAATGCTTGCTTTCTCTTCTATGGGTGGAGCAAGACATCAGTGCATCAGGAGCCTTAAGTCCTGTAACAGCACAGGCTCAGTCTCTCCATGTCAGCCACATTTGTGCTCCTGCTCTTCTCCAGAATGGGAACAGACCCCAGGTGTGAATTGCACGAGATCCAAACAGGCAGTGCACAAGACTCAGAGATGTCTGAAAACAATTAACATCCATCTGTCTCAACCACCCCCTCCAATGTCATTTCAGATACTTCTTTGCCCTTCGTACCCTAAACATTCAAAGAAGGTCATCCAGCACCCTACAGCAGCTCCATGCTTTGGATCTGTCGTGTACTGCACCTACAGACCTCCATACCAAGGTCATATACACCTCAGCTGGTATTTTGGCTGTCTGCCCTGCTGTGTACTCATGCACCTGCAGGCAGTGCAGCCAAAAAGGCAATGACCAATTTACCAGTTTCTGGAACCACAAACCCATGACACCATTTTTTAAAGATGTTTTACCTTGGTGATACCAATAGGATTTTTTTAGTCTCCAAATCTTGCTTTCTGCTTTTGGGACTCCTGTTTCCCTTGTGAGTAACCTTTCTCTATAACCTGCAATGTCTGTATTCAGTCCTCCAACTGATTCTCCAGCAATTAGAAGATTGTCCTCAATA
The DNA here is from genome assembly GCA_013398055.1 of Ifrita kowaldi. Classification (NCBI taxonomy): domain Eukaryota; kingdom Metazoa; phylum Chordata; class Aves; order Passeriformes; family Cinclosomatidae; genus Ifrita; species Ifrita kowaldi. The sequence continues at coordinate 114,092 of VZRS01007219.1, forward strand.
AAATTGCAGACATTTCTCAGCTTCTGCTAATCTTCTGACAGCTATAGCTATTTCTTTTATATCCCGGAAAATAACTCCTACAGCATTTTGTATTCCCAGTTTCAAGCTCCTGTAAAGAGCAACCCCTTTTTTCTCTGTAATTTCAGAATCCTTTGTTGCTCATGTTGTCAAGGATGAGGTTAGCTCCTGGCAGCCAATGCCCTCCCTGAGGAACAGTGTCTTTCCCTTCTGAGAAGAGCTGATCTGGTCATTGAAGTTATTTTCTTGGAAGAAGACAAAGATAGTAGAGGGGAAGAAAAAATCAAGAGGTTGCAAGATCCCATGACAGGTGTTGTTCCAGAGCCCCTGCCCAGTCACTGCAAGTCTGGGGCAGCACAATAAGCCTGAAGTTTCTGCTGTACTCATATAGATCCTGCCTCTGCCCGAGTCAGGGAGATTGGGATGTTTTCCTTGGTATTAGTGAGGGAGCCCAAGCAGCACTCTCCCAGCCCTGTCAGGAGACCAGCTGGTGGGTACTACCTGTCGTCACCTAGCCCAGCATCCTTCATCAGGAGTTTTCACTGGCAGCTCTTTCAGGACTTTGTTCTGATTTTGTTGGGCTGGTCATAAAACAGTCCTGAAGCCCCTCTAGGAAGCTTCCTTACTTTTAAAAACACATTGTTCAACAATTACACATTTTTCATTGTGTAGTGATACACTTTTATAAACTTTAAAATAAATTATTTAACTGTTTTCTGAAGTTGCCTTCTCAGGCAAGACCTAACCTTCAGTAAAGACATAACCATTCACATCCTCATGGCAGGAGGTGAATCAATCTCTATCACCCCTGATTTCTTTTTGGTGACTGGTTGCAAGACAGACCAGTTTCAAGACTAACATCAAGCCTAGTTACTAATAAGCCCAATTTAAACACCTGTCACTGGAAAAGTGCCACATCACCCACAGTGCCCTCTCACATATTAAAAATAGTACTCACTGCACAGGTTTTTTAGGTAGCAAAGTTTAAATCTGTAATTTTCTTTACATGACCTGCCCCGTTTAGTTTCCCTGTTCACCAAGTGTTGAGTGTTATCCATAGCATCTGTATGAACAATGCCTGCAGCATGTTAAGAGGTCTGGAACTTCTCAAGCTCAAGGCTCTGTTTTTATACACAAGTGTGCTTATTACTTCCACATGAACATCAGTAAATATCCTGATTACAACCAACTCCACCTGCGAATCTTGAGCAGGGATCAGCAGGGAGGAACATTTTGTCATTGAGGACTCTTTGAAACTGGGACATCCCAAGCTCTGCTGCTGTGTTTCACTGCCCTGGACACAGAGGTGGGGGACCATGACCAGGTTATTCTCAGTGATGGTGGCTTGTCTCATATTCAGCAGAAAAGCTGGATTTCTCGGCTGACCTCTGGTTCTGGCCATCCTGTATCTCATGCTCTGCAGTTGAGCAGGCTCACAGTGTCATTTTTTGCTACTGCAGTCTCATCTTAAATGCTCTGAGTGCAAGAAATGGCTTATGTGATGCACCTCGTGTCCAGCCAGGTGCCAAAGCAGCAGTTCAAGCCTGGAAAGACTGCTAGCCTGGGGTGCTCTGCTTAGAGGAAAGTCTGACCACAGAAACCACTTAGCCCAGTTCCCAGTGTGCACTCCCTGGCCAGCAGAGGTGACTGTGATCCCCCAGCTGCTAGAAGGCTCACTCTGTACTGCGGTGGGCAGCAACCTCCCTGACAGATCAGCCCAAGGCCTGGTGAGCTGCCAGTCTCCTGCACAGGTGTTGCTGCCAAAAGCAGGTCTGTGATGGAGAACATAGGTTTCTTGTTTGCTGGACTTTTTTTCTTTAACAAGGGAACCTTGCAGGGTTTGGCATCTCCTTGGTTTTCTCATCTGTCCCTGCTCATGCTCACCATGTGTGCCTGCCATTAACCAGGGTCACTTCCACACATAGCCAAGCCAGAGGGAATGTGAGCCAACAGCAGGCCAAGCCAGGTGCCCAGGATATGGGCTGCTCCCCTGGCTGTACGTGGTACCCCTGGTGCTTCTGTTTTCAACGCAAAGCATTATTGCCCTGCCCTGTGAGCTGCTGGGCTGCTCCACACTGTCTGCTCCCTCCATTTACCTGGCAAAGGGGGAGGGCTGGGCAGAAACCAGCTGATGTAGGCTTGAGTTTTCATGGAGTTGGGAGAAGAGAGAGAAGATAAACTAGGTCTTGCAAATGGTGAGCAAAGAGTGTGGAGCAGGGGTGCAGGAAATTTTCTCTGAGCAAGACCACAACCCTCCCAGCTTCTTTCTTCCAGGTTTGAACCCGGAAGACTCATAGAAGGTATCAGTCACAAAAAGAAGGTGAAATCCACTAGTGAGGAAGGGCCTATTGTCTGCTACAGAACCTGGACAAGATGCCTCCAACGTAAGACTGAGTAAACAAGATTTTGCTCTATAACTATTCTTTTCCTGCCAAAAACTTATGTCCTCTGTGCATTCTGCTTGGATTGAATTGCACAGTACTCAAACTCCTACCCCAAGTCTCAAACGAAGGGATTTTATGTGGTGTCCATTTGTGGTCAGCTATCACAAAGACATCTTCACTTTGTAAACAAGTAGGAAGCAATGAACACTATTTCCACTGCTGCATGTTTCATCTTACTTTGTTTAGAACATACATGCCTCTCTTACTATGGCATGAGAGTCAATTTTACTGGTTTTTACTGGAACCAAAATGTATACAGCTGAGACTTGAATTTGGCCCTTAAAACAGTCCTAATTGGGCCCCTAAAAGGCTCAGACACAGTATCACAATTGTTAACAAACAGCTGTTTCCACAAACACTGTTGGAGTTAAACCAATACAAGCAAGATTTTGCTGATGGTATATTGTTTCCTAGGGCCTGATTGCCAGCAGGGTACTCAGGGAGGAGAAGCAAATCCTACACCAAGAAACTCTGCTAAATGGCACAGCAGGCCGCTGTGGAACTCCATATGATGAAACTGCTGTAGTGGAAGCTCCTTGTTCCTTCAGAAGATTCTGCAAGGTACTCCCAAAGCCTCTTCAGCAGCAAAACCACACGTGTGTTTTCCAGTGGTACAGTACAGCTGGTCACAGGAGACCAGTTAACAGGATCAGACAGACAGGTTGCACCAAGCACACTGGAATCCATACGGACACACTGGGTACATAATGGTGGGTTGTTTGGCACTTACAAAGTAGGTGTTACAAAGCAGAGTCTTTTTTGTGAGATCCAGCAGGGCTACTGACCCGACTACCACGCAATTTGGGTAGCAGCTGCCAATATTTAGTTAGAACAGGACAGTTTAAGGGTTCCTTAAATGTTCCCTAAGAAATAGCTGGGAGACAGAGCCTGCAGCTGCACTGATCTATTTTCTGACAAGCAGTGCTTTTGATTATAATAGTTAACAATACAATGGACTCTCATTGCGACAAATTTTCGCCTATTGACAGAGCTGTCAGATCCATGCTACAAAAACATTGTAACTTAAGAACTTCCAGATGAAAGAGCTATTTCTGAAACTGTGTAATGCCCCTGCAGGTTGTCCCTGTTGCAAAGTGAGCACTCTGGGGTTTTTTGGTTGGCTGGTTGGGTTGGTTTTCTTTTTGGTTTTGTTTTTTGTTTGTTTGTGGGGTTTATTTTTATTTTTGTTTGTTTAGAACACCACCACCTCTGGATTACATTGCCTCCAATTAGTTAGCAAGTGAGTACTCTGCACTATAATTTCTCTTTCTAGACACGCTTCTGTCACAATCCTTGTGATAGAAATCCTTGTTTTAGCCTTTCACATTAATGTTTGGCCCCACAGTCTAAGGTGACATCAATTGCTCATGTGCTACAGAAACCCCTATCCAACATATTCTTACTTATCCTTCACACATAAATTTCTCTCGAATTTTCTCCCTTTCCTAGTGGCCATAACTTTTCCCATGGGGGCAACTGCCACAGCCAGCAAAGACAAGTAGGTATCTCAGCTGCACATTATCCCAGGGAAGCAATAGAGCTAGACACTAATGAAAGACAAAAGATTTTTCTTTGAAGGCTCTCCTACCAATTTCAGACAGTCTAGCAGAGAGGTAAGAATAAGAACCCAACTCTGCTGTCCTAGGAAAGCAGTAAAAAATTCAAGGGAAAAAAAATTAAAGCAAAGGGATGGATTTCTTTCTCCTTTTTCAGCTCCAGAATCCTCCAGGAGGAAAATAGGTGCTGACAAATTATCACTATTGCAATGGGGTTTCATACACCAGAAACACTGGGCATGTAATAGTTTCCAAAGTCCATCTTGACAAAATTCCCAGATGTCACTCTAGAGGATATTCAGATTGGTAAACCTAATATCACTTTGGTGCATAGGTAAGTGTCCTGAACTTAATGAAACTTACTTGTTTCAGAAACCAAAATTCCACTTTTTGTCCTGCCACTGTCAATCAGTAAAATTTAAATTCAACTTTGCAGTGAACCCAGTACCAAAACTGGTATCTTTATTGGAACATACTCTTTGGGTAACGTATCAAATAAACACAGTTTTAATAAAAACCAACCAAAAAAAAATTGTGGAAAATACGACATAATGCTAAGTCCACCAATTTACCAAGCAGCACTGAGAACCAGAAGTGTTTAGACAAGAAAATATGTAACTTGATTTTAATTAGATTGCTTGATTCCAAACTCCCAAAGGTATCAATGGAGAGAGATACCTCCTGGGGAGAAAGACGTGAGGGGATGGTTGATAAGAAACTCAGCATGAGCAGGCAATATGTACTTGCAGCCCAGAAAGCCAACCACACCCTGGGCTGCACCAAAAAAAGCAGCCTGGCCAGCAGGAGGGGATTCAGCACCTGTAGCGACAGGACAAGGAGGAATGGGTACAAATTGAAAGAGGGGAAATTTAGGTTAGATCTTGAGAAGAAATTCTCTATTGTGAAGGTGGTGAGGCACCGGAGCAGGCTGTCCAGAGAAGCTGTGGATTCCACATCCCTGGTAGTGTTGAAGGCCAGGTTGGACAAAGCCTTGAGCAACCTGGTTTACGGGAAGGTGTCCCTGCCCATGGTGGGGGGTGGGTTGGTCCCTTCCAATCTGTAACATTCTCCAAGCAACTTTTCACATACAGCACATATCCAACATGTTGAGTTAGCTGATCTGGCTCTTTCTCAGATCTCCTTAAAAGACTGATTCGTTCAATAAGAACTGTTATTATTCAACAGCATACAGTATGTTGGGTTGCAGGTTTTATTTTTCAGACAAGGCTTATTTATTTTCTTCTGTTTAACCTATTGAAATCTTAGCTCGCAAAAAAACAGCCTGTAAGTTGATAGTCACTAGATGTATTGTCATTGGCCTCCAGGGTTCATTCTTACCTTTTTCCCTTTTCTTTCAGGTCACAAAAATCTGATTTAAAGCAGCTTCCACTTCAAAGATTCATTATGAAGTAGACACAATGATTATGGTATTATTTGTATTACTGACTGCAATAAATGAATTAAGTTGCTTCCACAGCATATGAACAGTCTAATAAAATTAATGTAAACTACAGCAGGAGTACTTTCCATTTGGGTTGTGAAAAGAAACTGATCTTGAATTTTATCTGTATTATTTAAAAAAAAAAAAAAAGGCTAAACTTTCTTCAAAGTGTAGAACCAATTAATAGTAGGTGAAGGAACATCAGACATTCTCTCATTTTCATCAAGTTTTCAATGTTCTTATGTAAAAACTAATACAGAAGGATTTGAAGCAACTTTACTGATATGACTAGAAGCTGGAGAGAGATTTAAGCCATGCATCTTTTCCAAGTAAAGCTTGAGTATGCATATTCTACACTACATGAAATTTTAAACTACATCTAGATTCCTATGTAGAATACTGCTTAAGTTCATCAATGCATACAATACAGAATGTCTCTTAAAAGAGAGAGAAACAATCTAGCCAAGGTGTGCTGTTACAAACGAAAGTTTTATATCTGTACCTGCGTATATTTAGGTATCGTATTTTGCCTGCACGTAAGGTCTATAACCTTGAGCAAAACTGTAATGAAAATAACATCATACTTAAATTCATACAGCCCTCTTTTCTACAATCAAGTTTAATTCTGAAGATCTCCTATTGCTCTGGAACAAGTTAAGCGTAACACAAGCTATATAAGTAGAATTAACCTAATTTTGCATATCCCTCCACCCTGACCGTAAATACTGAAGTAATATGTCATCTAAGTATGTCAATAGAATTGTCCTTATATACTCTTATATCCATTTAAAAGTAAGAAAATTGAGTTTTGAAGTCCACATTTACATGCTCAAGCAGGTAAAACCATTAACCTCCCAGGTGGGATTTTAGTAAAACCTTGACTTTTCCCACAGTCACGCGACATGAACACTGAGTATTCTCCATGCTTCAATGGCATAGATACTGAATCTGGCCCACTGAAATTTTCATGGACCAGAAGACCTGACACTGAAAACAGACATCTCCTACTGCTTATGTGTTTGAAGAAGTTCTCGCTTTAGGTAAGTGACTAGATCTAGGAAGATGTTTCCACCTGGGATCACTAGCTGACATGTGCTTCTGTACAGACTGGAAGTACATGCTTACACTACTAGAAAAAGGAGAGTATTTAATCTTGCAATCACTAAGTATTAAATTTGCTATGCTAACCATGGACTCTTTTTTTCCAGAGGGTACTCTTTGCCAATTGCATTGTTAAGAGCCACTCTGTTTCTTTATGCATGTGTCCTATAGCATTTATAACTAGATTAAGAAAAAAAAAAAAACCCAGCAAAACAAACCACAACCCAAAACACAATTGAAAAAAATCTCCAAACACCAGCAGCACAACAAAAATCCCCCAAGCAAACAAAAAAACTCTGTACCTTATTTTATATTTCCTATCTACATTCAAAAGACCCTCTATTCACTCAATAGATCTGGACAGCTTTGTAGAACCTCTCAGTCTGGACAGGTTGTATAAGAGCTCTATGCCCAAGGTAGCATGTTCAAACTAGAGATCAGGCCTTTTTTGATGCTAATGCTTTGGTAAATCTCAGCTGAAGGTTCTTGATGTACAACTAGAATACAGTGCCAAATTCAGCACTTGGTGGCAAAAGTGTATGTGACTTATTCCTCTGAAGCGAAAATCCATTCCAGTGCATCAAAATGAACATTTCTACATGCTCTTTAAACCAGAACATACTTCATTCCTCATTTTCTGTTTTTCTGCTCTCACTGTTTACTCATCAAGTACCAGATAAGAACATGTGCAAATCTCAGTAGATCAGAAGCAAAAAAACTGCAGCACCAGAGCAAATATAAACATTCTTTGTTGAACTAGGCAGTATAAGAATACACAGAAACAAAAGCCATGAAACATTAAGATCAGTAATAAAATAATGGCAAAGTCTAAGTTGAATTTGCTACAAGAGATTACTTGTTTTACACATTACTTTGCAAGGTGTTTCAGAAATATAACAAGATCTGATTATTGTACATTTCTCTGGCCATAAAGTGCTACATACAGCTACTACCCATGTGTACTAGAACAGATATGTAACAATCTTGCATCAGCTTTCTTTCAACATATATTTGCTTTCAATCTCTGTTAAAAACTGATGAATAGAGACTTATAAACCATAGTACAACGATCTTTCAACAGATTAAACATTTGATTGATACGCACAGACAAGAAGTTTTCTGTAATTTTCTAAGTAGGCAATTTTTAATCAAAGAGAAGCTTTGTCCTATACCCAGGCTAATTTATTATTGCTTGCCTTAAAAAAAAATACACATCTATTATCAGAAAGAACTAAATGACCTTTTGTCACAGTGTAACTGTAAGCTTAGCCTTGCTTGCTTAAACTAACAAATTAAATTTGCTCTTGTATATATTATAATTCCTACTATTATCAAGAGAGGCTATAGCATCATAGGTAAATGATCAGCTTTGTTTAGTTTCAAAGTCTCAGCACAATATTCAAAATTCCCGTGGAGGATGAGCATGTGAGGTGAATATTATAAACAGCAGTTAAGACTAAATCAGACTGTATTTAAGGCCCAGTACAGTATACAGCAGATTAAAAAAAACAAAACAAAAAAAAAGCCACAGACCCTTTGTCTGAACTCTTAGACAGAAATCACTTAACTCAGTCATAATGTCCTAAACAATACTGCATCACTGATGCATTGTGTCAGGGAGACATGCACTTTTCTGCAGCATTTGGAAAATGAAGCATCTCTTGCAGCTCTGTAGAGACCTACCTCAACTGAAGGGTTACAAATCACTCTCACACATTTATATCTCCACCATTAACAACTTGGAAAAAAATGTCCAGAATAAAGCTTAAAGCTAGGAATCCTCATCAATCAATCTTTCTAGCAAAGTCTGGAAGCAGCAGCACAGAAAGGAGACAAGCTCTTAATATTGGGTACCCAAAACACTACAGAGGGTATTGCAAATTTGTGCTGATCAGCCTGCCCTCTGCATGAGTGCAAAAAGGCTGATCCGAAAGAACAAAGTATAACATACACAGGGAACTAATATTACATTTGGAAGGCTGAACTGAAGAAAAACAGTTCTTTTTACTCTCTCTTCAGTCAGTACCATCACCCGTGGAAAAACGTACACTGCTACTTGGAGCTTTGTACTAAACTTTGAAAAAATAAGTTTCTAAGGAATATCATTGCTCATTTTTTGTTAATTTTGATTTCTATCTCAAATCACCCATCAAATATTAGCTGTAAGACACTCCCCACAAAAACAAGAGATCAGAGACTACATCATGCTCCATCCTGAGAGTCTGTAGTCCCAGTTACAACTCTTCTAGAGTGAATACTATTTGGAACACAAATTACAGAAATTTTACTGGCAATTGTTGCCATCACCTTCCACAGGAAAATGAAGCAGACCCCAATCCAATGATCAGATTAAACCAAAATAATCCTAAACTGAACACATAATGCCCACAGATGCATTAAAAGTATTTTCTGAAAATATATGAGTTTATGCTCACTACAGTTTGCAATCAGATTATATATATAAATGGGCAAATCTTTAGAGAAGTCAGTTGGCAACATATGCTAATCTCTGTTTTGGAGTTTAGCTACAGTCAACTGAATATATCTGAAAATAAACATGCTTATTTTATCAGCAATTCAGCATCTCAGGTATCTAAGCTTCAAACCTACATGTGTATAATTTCATACAGTAACTTAGTTACACATTTACAATAGGCAGAAATCCAAACCAACAAAGAAAAACAGACTTTGGATCAGGTTTCCATTTTAAACCTGTTACGTTTATTTAGCTAATATTTTTAAACTCTTACTTCTCCTGTAAGTATACCACTGTATTACAGAATCATAAGCAATTAAATGACCCTGTTATTTGTAAGTCATAGAAGAAAGCTGTGTTCTCAGTAACCTGAGAAGAACTGCTATAGCATTTAGACTATATTGACTGTTCAATTAGAAACTTCAGTTACTCATTTACTGAGGACACATTTTTCACCTATTTCTTTTGTCCTGATTTTGCTTGGGTGGTAGTTAAGGGCAGCGAATCACATACATCAGCATAGGTACTATGAATTTACTGTGCAGAAGTACACATACTGGCATTGACAAAAAATGGAAATTGCAAGTTTTGCAATAGCTAGTGAAAGAAGAGTTATTGGGTGTAACCTTACATAAAAATCAAATATATTCTTAAGAACAGGCAGCTAGAATCTGTGTATCTAAAGAAATGGGAAATTCAATTTGATACTATTGTTTGCATATAAGAATGAAAAGAAAAATGCATGCACTTATAAGTACCTCAATTTTACTGCATACTTTTGGTAGAAATAAGACTAGAATATGCACATTTTCTTAACTACAAGTTTAAAAGTGGATTCACTTTTTGATGCACAATCAACTTCCCTTAATATGAATTATTCCCATTATTAGGAAAATACATAAATCTACCAATTTTTTATTTACTTTGGTTAGGATCCAAGAACAGAGAATATCAACTAGGATGCTAGTCTACAAATATTAAATGATTGCTTCAAAAAGGACAACAATCCTTCCTCCAGATCCATGACAGGGAAGATGGGAAACAATCAGTTTCAGTTGTGCCAAGAATTACTTGGGGTAGACACCAGGCAAAATTTCCCAGGCTTTTCTCACTGGGAAAGACACCTATGTATGTTCCAATGTGAATGTTCTCAGTGCAAGCTTTTTTTTTTAAACAGGTTAAATAAATCTGTCAGGATCAACTTAAGACTGCTGATTCTACTTTAGAACAAGGACATAATGTCCTTTGTAGCTCTGCTTTTCTACAACTGAAAAATATCCCCCATAAGCACTTCTTTGGAATCAAACAGACCTGCAAAGACGTTATAACTGTAGCCCTGCTTAGCTTCATCTGACAGAGTAAAAATATTGCACTTCAGTCAGGTTCATTTTGTTCCGAAAATGAAATTAAATCAAAGATGACTAATTCTTTCCTCTGGAACACAAATTTCAGCGTATGGTATGCCAAATGTGGGTAAGGTTATCTGCAGACACTGCATTTTTGTTCCAGAGGCAAAAAAGTCTCAAGTGTACTGCAGAAAATCAAACTTTTTCGAAAAATGCAGAAATTATCACCAGTTCCACTGCATAACCAGCATCTGTTCTCATATTAAAAAAAGTGTTTTCATTAAACTTTATTGCACCATCACCTTTTTTTTAAAAAATATCCCCCATTCAAGTAAAATATTATTTTTATCAAACAGAAAACAAGGTCTTCTTTAAAACAGCACATAGATACAGTATAGGTGCTATACAGAAAAAGTCTAAAAGAATGACATACATAAAATCAGAAGTGACAGAAAACAATCATTATGTTCTTCTCTATGATTAAAAAAAGATTGCAAAAAGATTGTGTAGGCTATTTATTGATGCATGAAAAGCATCCCTCCTCATTCAAGGTGTTGAAGCAGGTGACACCTTCAAGCTGTCAAGTGCTGCATGAATTCTGAAGTGCAACCTGGACTCCATGGAGTATTCCTTGTAGTTGTTTCTGCAAAACAGACAACTTATTTTAAGAAAAAGGTGTTTGTACTGGATTGTTTCTACTTCGTATGTTCGTAAGTTAACAGTGTTCATTTCTTCAACAGATTGACAGACAGATGAGTTATGAGACATTTAAAGCTACATCCACAAAATGAGCAAACAAGACTTAGACCAGTACTAAAATTAAATGCCCTGATAAACTGAACCCGTGTCTTCAATTCAACTGTATTGGAAAAGTTCTCCAAATCAAGGACACAGATTTATAACTACTTGTATTTTGCAAGGAAGCTGTTAAGAAGAAAAAAACTGTGCTTTCATTGCTACAAATACCCAGCTATTCTTAATTTACAGGGTGATTAAAAAAAAAATCCACTTACTTTGCAGTTTCTATGTATCTTATTGCTTTTTCTCTCTCATCCTGTTGTTTGTACAGAAGACCCAATTCATACAGGGTGAATGGCACCAAGTAACTGTCATATTTTATTTGCTTCTCACTAGAAAACCAGAAAAATACAGAAATGGTTACTTACAACCCTGTCTGGAGTGACCAGTTAACTTTTAAAAGCAATCACTGTCTGTAACAGCACGTAGCCAGAAAAAACACTCTGGAACGTTTTTTACTGGTTAACTCTGTACACATCAATAAACAGTCTTAAAACACTATAGCAGCCCTAGATGTGTAGAAATTAAGGCTGAACAAAATGTAGGTATTCAATTCTGGAGACTTTTCCTTTCATCCATGCAAAACATACACTTTATGAAGAACTGTTGTCTTTAGATTTTTTTTAATATCTCAGCTTCAAAAGGCTGCCCATTGCCAACTACCTTTGGAAAAAGGTTTTTCAGAAATAGTATTCCTTTAACTTGCAACCAATCAAACCCCTCTGCCCTGTAACTTGCAAAGTGCTTGACTAAACTTACATGGGATCTTAGAAACAGTAAGAGAAAACAAGATGGCAAGAGAATTAAAACACACGTAATTCTCAATAACAAATTCCACTATTAATTATTAATTTTTCTAAATCACCTGTTAGAAAAATTGCACATGTAAAAATGCTTCTTCAGCCCAAATACTTACAAACTTCCAAGAAATTTTCAACTACAACCAGTACCTGATTCATGTTTTATATAGAAAAGCTATTACAGCTGGTGTGGATCTGACACCTGAAAATTGGTAAATCCATAACACAGGAAAAAGAAGTCTTTGACTGAAACATGTAACAACAACTTCTCATCTACATGGGGAAGCATTAACTACTGAAGTACTAAATACTGAATTAATAAAAAAAAACCAAACAGGAAACCTAAATGAATTGTCCTTACCTACAGATAGCTCTGCAAATACAATTCCAAATGTATTTGGATATGTTACCTAACAGTTCAATTTATTTAGTCTAAAACACCACACATATAAAGCTATAGTAAGTGTTAAATTGCTACAGAAAAATACAAGCAAAGTTTTCCGGTTCTCTAACTACTTTGAGAGGTATTTTCATTCCATCTCCTTAACAGGATGCTTAATTATTCAAAATTCTAACACAACAGCTACAACAGAGTATCAGAAATGTCACCAAAAGCTATAAAATCCATTTCTGTTATTTTTTTACCTTTGAATTACTTTACTGAAACATAATTCAGCTTGCATGAGTCTTCCCAAGTGTTTCAGGCAGAGGCCTTTTAGTAGCTGCAACAGGCACGCATCATCCACATAGTATTCACTGTGATCTAACAGTAAAAGCGAGATGTGTCAAACAATTTGAAGACATCATGAAAAAGAAAATTAAATTTTCAGTAGGGAATATGTATTCAGACTCAGGACCTTGTTTCTCATGTTCTATAATTCAAAATGTACATAACCTTCAGGCATGATTTAAAATACTGTCTACTGAAGATGTGTCCATGACATCCTTATCTTTCTCTTAAAAGACAGGCAAAGAAGAAATAAGAAACGGAAACATTCAACAGGCATAAACTGTCATTAATTAAAGATTTCTTACTTGCAACAGCTAAAACTACAGTGAGACAGAAACCATCACATTATCTTAATAGCTTCCCCTGTTACAGAGCTCTGGCAGACCTCCAGTAGTACTAGTAACATAAAAAAACCACACAAAACCACACTACACCTCTATCTTACAGAACTCCTCAGAAGTATCCTTTTGCAGTACAAATTCAAGAAACCACGTTTATTAGTAATTCTATCATCTCCAATATTTAAGAAGCCTCAGTAGTAGTGTATAACATTTGAAAAATTCAATAAAGCTTTATGTTCAATAAGAGTAAAAATACCAGATGAAAGAGGGTGTTTGAATCAATTCAAAATTTACTTAGTAAGTGTGATCCTTTTTAGTTCCCCTAGTTTGTAGCATTTGCTGGGTACAAGGAAGGAAAAGAAAGGAAAGAAAACACATATGGATAGACAGATGGCACCACATACATTAACAATTCAGGAAGCAAAACACTCTCCCTTCAGATCATGTTGTTTACAACTAATTACCAGCTCTCTAAGGTCACGTTAATTTTTTTCCTTAATAGTCTGCCAAAGAAATCCTACGTAAACAGCTCTGAAACATGCAAGACTAATGCATTTTAGGATCCAGTGAAGTGCTCTGCCACTACATTCAGCCTTATTTCTGCCTGTGTTTAAACCCAGAAAGACTTGATAGATTGTAACTGGCAGACTGCGCTTTTAGTGATGGCAGAAGTGCAGCACAGGAGTACTTTGCATTCTCTCTAGCCTGTTTGCTAGGCTAAGGTATTGGATTCTGTGACTGTCTCCTGAAGGACTCATTCATTGAAATTATCGGAGGCATGCACTGATGTCAGTAAGGGCTCGCCAGTCTTTAACACCTTCAACTAGCATCTCCCTATTATTTCCCAAAAGAAAAAAAGCTATTATGCCAAAACATTAACACTAAATGACAACAAATGCACAGGCCAATTTAACACAGACAACCTTGCAATAAATGTGGGAGAACCATCTTTGCAGCTGCAGTGCTCTGCACCACAGGGAGTATCATTACCAGGATTAAAAAACACGCCAAAAAATCAATTTTTCTTGAAGATACATATTCTTTTTTTATGTCTTGGAAATAAAAAAACTGAAAAAAATAAGTTTCCCAGAAATCTTGTGGAAAAAAACCAAACCAAACCAAACCAACCCCATCTCTAATGTCTTTCATTTGTTCCTTCTACCATCTCTATTTTCAGCTCTATACAACATAAAATTACTTGCAATCCTTGAGAGATTCCATGCTGTGCCTATTGACTTGAAGCAAATGAAATAAAAACAATTCTAAGAAGTCTCAATCCCTAAGTGACCTTAGTGTATAATCAACACCCTTTTTTTACTGCATTTTAGCAATCCTTTGATGCTACTACTACTGAAAACTGTCTCTTAAAATTGTATTGTAACTTTGTCATACCCTGCTAGCAGCCTTAATCACTTTTTCTAAGGGATTCAGCAGCAACTCTGGTAATCAGAGTCTTTATTTTCTCTGATTCCGTATCTTTAAAAGCAGATCAATATCACATACATGAAGTCTAGAATAAAATTACATTTGACTGAAATTATTACCAAAAAACGACACAGAAAGTATATACACTTCCAGACTGTATCCTATTTGCAAACAGTGAATTTCCATAAGAAAAACACAGTGGTTTTATTTCTGTTGCTTTTACTTTGGTATCTTGTACATCTTCTTATGGATTTGACAGGAAATTTACTTCACTGTTACAGCTGATGAGCACTTCTAGTACAAACCTCTGCATAATACAGCACTGGATTTCCAACAGGTTCTGCCAGAACCCTCCATGTGGAGCTCATGGGAATTACTTTATTTGCAAGTATCTTGCATTATCACTACACTTTTGCTTTAATATCACAACAACAAAAAAGGAAAACACTTGAGATTTAAGAGGCACACTACTGATTCTGCAGAGAAGTGAAGAGCACCACAAAAAATACAGGAACCCAATTCAAACATGCCCGTGCAAGTTACTCTAATTTGGTTTCTTATACCATCCAGATTTGACCATTATATATTTCTTGCATGTCCCTGTATAATTCCTTATGCATCGCCTCAATTTACACTGTAAATCCTATTTAGATATATCTTACATTTCAGAATTGCTGTTTTAACCATTGGTAAAACTAAGTTGCTAAATTGTTGATAAGTGCAACTAAAATCTGGGTTCAACAGAATTATTTTTAGTGAATTATCATTAAAAAAGTTTCACATGCAAAATGATAGTATTTATTCTAGAAAAACTCCAAAGAGGACTTTACCAAAAAATTCACAACAAGTGACAGCACCCACCGCATAAAATCTGATAAAATCAAGTACTTGTGCAGTAAACCAGTTGCAATAATGGAATTTAAATTCTTTTAGGAGTAAGTTATGGGCTGATTCTCTAAACATCACCCCAAGATGCAAAACCATGGTCGAAGTTCATTTTTTAAGTATAGTTTATTTTACAACGTTTTTTTTTTTGCCAGAAAGTAAAACAACAAACCAGACTCATTCATGCATAGCATTTCATTATCACTTTTATACTTAGTCATATTCTACGCTGCATGTGTCCTCTGTAATAAAGTGCGTTATAAACTGGTTTACAAAAAGTATTTTTCAGACATTTTAGGCATGAGCAGATCATGGCCCAAGAACACTCTCAAAGACAAGAAAAACTAAGCTAGACCAGTCATGTTCTGTAACTAATAACCTCATGTCCTTGAGTTTTCTGTATTCGTCTGCAGCATCAATTGATCTGCACAAAGAACATATAGAAGAACCACTCCTAACTTTCACGTCCAAAATTTCCATACTTGGACTTAATTAGCACATTGTCAAAGTCAACACTCACTCTGCAGAGTATCAGAAGACCGAAGCATAGAAAAATGTCAGCATTTCTTATAAGATTATTAATTCCCCCTTAATTGATCACTTACTAGTTTCATTTTGTAGAGCAGTTTCTTCTTTTTCAATTGTTACCAGTAAGTTTTCAGTGAGGTCTGCTCTTTTCCCCACAATTGCAAATCCATTCCAGACATACATCATTTCCTGACCAAAAAAAAAAAACAAACCAACCCTGAAGAAAAAAATTGGTAAGAAAGACTTATAGAGTTGCATAAATATTTAACTAAAGAGTGCCTCTGAAAAGGCTGTTGTGGAACATTTTGAGTACATAAAAGTACTAAAAATGTTTGTTTTAAACAATACAAAATGTTTATAAATAGGAAAGGAAAAATTACGTTTAATGTGTGTTGACAAAGCTAACCTGGGTTTCCAAGTTTTGAATGTTCTAACACCTTTTTAATGGATCATACTATCATGTATTTTCACAGATCTTCAAAAATTATACCGAACAGATTTTATCACATGACAGTTTACCATGACCCACATAACACATCAGCAAAACAGGGTATTTTAGGTTCAACTTGTGGCCTCTGCCGCACGAACTGGAGAAAGAGCTGAAAGCAGTTTCTTTCTATAGGATGATAGGTAAATTTGGTGTGCAGTTCAGTGTGTGCTTGTATATACAGAATACTTACATAAGTATCCACACAAAAACACATTCTCTTGTGTTTATATATATATATTGATGCTCTAATCTATAGACCGTTACCTTCCATACAGAGCAAAACTGGGAGGAGATACAACTTTCTGGATAAAAATGTGATTCCAGTAGGCACATCCAACATATGATTTTACTATAATTTCTAAAAAATCTTGTTGGAAAAAAACCAAGGCAAATCCTGGAAACAAATCTTCCCAGATGCCTCAGCACAACAATAAGCAATATGCTTGTTTTTATACACTATCACATGGTGAAACTTTTGGAGAATGAAGGTTAATGCTAACCAACAAGGAGCTTCGCCAAGATCTTTACTCAGTCATCACAAACTAGAGCATCATTTGTTCTATCGTAATTGTAATTACACCTCTGAAATATGAAGCCTAATGTCATTCTGAAGCTGAAACAATACATTATTGAAATATTTCCACTTCCATTTGTATTGTAAATACGTGGGTTTGCAGAAGGACAAAATATCTGGCTCTCTCAAAGTCTGAAACAGTGTTATTAACACCAACTATATCATGCTAGATTTGTTTCAATTCTGCAGTCCTGTCTAACTTACACTTACTGAAATAAGCCACACACTATGTTTGGTTATGCCTAATCCATAATGAAAAAATTCTTAAATTAAAAGATACTAGATTTGACAGCAAGACCAAATGTATATACTCACAGCTTACAAGCAGTCTGCTGTACAAGCCCAAGACAACTTTTACTTAGTCCTCTACATGCAATTTAATACAGAATAAATTTTAGAACTGGTGGACTAATTTTCTTTGTACTCCTCTTTCTACATCAATGAGCTTTAACGTAAGAAATCCCTTCTCGAATTAGGTTTCTCATGTACAGTTGTTGGTAAATTATACAGGTACAAAGATTTTAGCATACACATATGAAAAGTAGCATTGCTGTGCACATATAATACCTGTACAATACTAATACCTCTGAAGTTAAAATATGGGAAATCAGAATAGCATTCATAAAGTATCTTTAACTTCTGCATGTTTTACTCAGACTCCAATGAGGAAAGAAAAATACTACAACCAAAACCAGCCACCACTATTCATTTTCATCAGAAGAACAAAAGTACTGAAGTACTTAACTTCCTAATGAGTCTAGAAGACAAGGACTACAATTGTGCCAACCTAAAGGTTGCACATGAACATGACTGCAGGTTTCTGTATGACTGAACTTTTCATGTGAAAAATCTGGCACTTGTTTCAGACTGCTACTTAGTTGGTAGTATGATCCAGCCCCTAATACTTTTCATAAAAATCGCATTGCATGAACGCAGTATTTTTTCAAAAAAACTTTAAAAATGCAGATACCTAACAATACCTAACAATATTATTCCTCCCCTGTATAAGAAGTATATTGACTTCTTTTCTGTTTCAAACGGGAGAAAACAAAGCAAGAACAAATACCAAGGCAGGGAGTATCAGTTTCACTGGTTGAGGACATGCATAGCGTCGAGCTTTCCTTACTGCAAACTTCTCAGTTGGGATAGATTTTCCTGCAATTCTCTGTTTTAGACCATCCACTTGTCTAGAAGAAGGGAAAACAGAAAATGTAAGTTGTTAATTGTTTTTTTTTTTTAATCTCATTTCAGTTAGCAAGATTTACTGTTTGCCTCTGAAATACAACACCTTAAAATTGTTTTACACCACACAGACCAGAGCTGTAGGATATATCTTTGCTGATACAAGCAGTATTTTAAATATTCTAATGCCAAAAGCAAAGAGAAAAACTGAAAAATTTACAGTTATAAGCAGGAAGTAAGTCACACAAGACAAATACACGGCGGGAAAAAGAGTGCACATCCAGCTGCTTTATAAAAGTTTACCTGAATAAAGACACTACATCCTCACCAGTCCTCTTCAAATCATCCTCTGGAAGCATACACAGAATTGCTGCCTTCTGGAATACATATATTGCCTATTTCAAAAAGAAAAAGCAACATATTACCACATCTAATTTGCTGTGTTCAATCAATACACTAAAGACTCAAATCTCTCACCCCAAATGCAAAGTGTTTCCAGTAATTCTCAGGCAGTTAGAACTATAAAAGTTAAGCATTCCCTTTATCACATAGTTTATGCTGTAATTTTATTTTCAGGGTATTTATTAATATTTTTAGTTAGTTAGTCAGAAAGTTAAAGGTGCCTCCTCCAAAGAACAGGAAAATTTATTATGCAAACCACTGTTAAAGAGATGAGGTTAAATGACCTAACTGTTCTAAAGTCCATTACTGTTATTATATGATCTATTACATGTAGAGACATGCTTGAAAAAAAAACAGAAGGAAATATCTGAGTACTGATTCAAGGAGAATTCAATAACCGGGTTTTGCAGAGCAAAAAAAAGAAATATCCATAACTCTATTCAAGACATTTGCACTTCATGTTGAATATACTATTCTCTTCCTCTTCTGCCAAGAATTAGATGTTATACCCTTTTTCACTAAGCAGAATAAAGCAGCAATCTAGATAGGAACAGACAATAATAATGCATAAAAAATTATTGACACATTGTGCTTGGTTCATACTTTGAAAAACATTTTTACAAGGAAAAGGTTATCTGATGGCCTGGCTTTTCCTGTGAGACCCTGTCCCCAGCAGTCTTCTCATTTTGTGTCACTAATCATCTGCTGAGTAGGTGTGCCTGTTTATAAACAATTAACACAGTTTCTTCAGCCAAGTTTTACTAGTGAGTGTTAGAACTTGACTTGAGAGACAAATTTACAGTTTTTCTATCCCTCTTCTTTCTCTCAGCTCAGGTAAGTACCTCCATTTTCGGAGGGGCCAATGCATTGTTGCTGACGGTTCTGCTGCTTAACCACCCAGTTAAAACATATTGGTGCCATTGAGTCTTTGCTTGTGAGTTTCTCAAGAAGGCAAAAATTACACTTATTGTGCAAACTGAAAAGTAACTTTAACTGTAGAGACCACTGGTATATCACAACAATGTCCACTTGCCCATTTACCTTAGACCACCTGCTCTCCTTGCTGAGCAGGTCTGCATACCGATATGCTTGAAGCCAGTCCTGCTGGAAGGTGTAGCACCACATCAGTTCCCAGTAACAGAGATGATGAATCTGTTTCCACTCTTGCTGGGCTGCTATGCAGTCTTGGAACCTCAATTGTGCCTATGAGTAGTTAAGGAAGAATGATGAAAACTGGCTCAATTACAGCTCCATGTGAGAGCCATGTCTAATTACAGAGCAAATTCTTACCTAGCACCCAGGTGGAGAACACCTGACAAGTAAAATGAGATAAACTTCCCTTTCAGTCTCACTTAGAGAGAGGACTGGAATCAACATTGACAGTGAATGTGAGCAGGGATAACAGCATAGTTATCAGTCCAACTGATACTTAGATTAATTAATTATTTTTCCCCGTCAGGCTGAACACTAAACAAAAACCTTAGAAAGAAAAAACTGATTTACCTTTTCAAAATTTCCTTTCAGTATATCTATTCTGGCAGCATAAAATAGAATAATGGAACCCTTGAAAGGAGATGAGAAAAATAACCAGTTAGAATTTTGAGTTTAGGGAAGTACATCTCTGTTACAAAATTTATTGAAAATACGCACATTCGGAAATTTCTGGAGGTAGGGTTCAAGGAGACTGTCTGCTTCTTGAAGGTTGGCTTCCCCTGTACCTAGAAAACATAACAAACCAACCTCAATGTACTTAAAAAACCCCAAGTTTCACAGATTCAGATTTTGTTTTCAAATCCTATTATGACTTTGACAGATCAATGGATGATGGCTTTTATGTGAAAGCAGAATTACTTCATCATTTTGTGTTTCTATAAAACTAAATTCTTGTCCCAAAGACACTAAGTCCTTTTAAGATACTAAATGTCTGTAAGTAGAAACAGACTAGAATTATAGATCCTAGCTATATTTTTAAATCCCTTTAATTGCTTTAGCAAGTTAGGAAAACATTCCTCAGCTGCCTCTTCTCCTAATTTTGAACTCAGTAATGAAATACAAGTGATACTGGAAGAAATGAAGTTCTCCTTAATTTCCTGATGAGCCTGAGGGACAAGGACTGAAATACTTAAAAATTAAAGAATGTGAAAATATATGGTAAAGAAGCATACAGAATTAATTACGACTTTTAGCTCTAAATGGCAAAAGCAATTAATTCTGGGCGTATAGGCTTTTTTCTGCAGATAGTTTTCACAATATCTGATGTTAATTTATGGATAATGACTTTTCTGAACTTAATACTGTTTTGCAATATTTTGCCGTCACACATTGAGACAGCCCCACAAATCAAGCAAGATGTTGGTATAATGCTATCTACCCTCACTGTTTCTGAAGACATAGCTTTGTCATGGATGTTAATTTCAGATCATAATTAAGTACACAGCAAACTCCTATTTGGCCACAATTTTGAAATTCATTTATAAAAATAAATCACAGTATCTATCATAAGGTGTAGCATGACTGAAAAGCTACACAGTGGGTCTCACCAAGGATTAAGGAGACGTAAGTATGATAAACCAACAGGGTGAAAGTACACAGAATGGCCCTCAAACTGCTGCCAGATGCGCCTTCCCGTAGTTGGCAGAGGCCCAACTCCTAAGGAATATCACAAACACATGCAGAATTAACTATGAGTATACAGAGTTACCATGAATTTTTTCTGGCTAACCAAAATTCAGTTTTCCTTTCAGATGTAAGTATTTCATAATTCAGTACTTATTATCTCAAATCCAACACAACCCTCTACCAAAACATTTCTGTCACAGCTAATAGCACTCAGGAAGGAGAAGACTAATCTAACTCTTAACAAAATCACACATGCATTTCAGTGCTTTGGTGAAATGGGAACACCATATGAACCATGCAGACGCACAGGTCTACAACCCTTCCCCAGTATTTCCTGACTATGAGCCTTTCAGAATAACATCCTTCAACCCATGTTCAGTGGGAAACTCTCACAACTCTTCCAGTGCTACTTGTTGGTGTGAGTCTTCCTTCACAGAAAACCCTGGTTATCTTCAATTCTCTTCCATCAAGTCAGCCACTACTTTGAGGTTCTGACCAAAATATTACTTCTGCTGGTACATCAATGTCTAAACAGAGATCCAGATTCCTGGAGCCTTATGCAGCTCTTAACACGAGACTTCCCTTACTTTCCCGTTTAGACCCATTACACAACAGCTGGACTCTTTGGGGGGGTGTAGAGATGAGCTCAGAGCTTCCCTGCTCACGAGCAGTGACTCCTCAGAAACATAACTTTGCCTCAAAACAAATATTAACAGATCAATTTTATTGCATAGCAACTTGATGAATTATAAGAAAATTCAAGCACCACACAAAAAAATTGTGATGATATTTCAAAATAATTTGTTCTTTTTCTTTCAGCCTTTATTGTGTTTTAGTCAGGGAAAAATGTTTATTACGGAAGAGCTTCAGCATGAACCAGGTCTTTCAGAGGAAGAAACAGAATGAAGAAGTCTCTACTGAAGTATAATTTTACAAAAGGAGAACCATATTGTGGGCAAGCTAACAGCAATAAGACCATATGGTGACTGTAGCACTAATAACTTGAAGTTTCACTGTGCACAGTTCTGTGGGTTAATTTGTTAGGGTTTTTTGCCTAAGTTTTGTTTGGGTTTTTTCATTTCTTATGGGCATCAAAAAGAGTTTTAAAGAGCTGTAAAATACTTATAAAACAAGTCTAGGTTTACAAAACAAGGCTATAGTTACAAATACTTTTCTCATCCATGAGACAAAGACGTACGTAGATTCCAGTGTGACACGTGATATTCAGAAATTCTTTCTTCCAAAGAAATGGGCTGGGATTTTGGGTGGAAAAATGTAGAACTGTGATTCTTCCCTCAGTTTTTGGTGCGAGGAACATTAATTTCTGACTACATCAACTAAAAAAGAAAGCTGATATCCTCTACTTAAGGATCAGCAAAAGGAAAGGAAACTGCATTGGAAAAATCTCCTCTGAAGTAAACTGGTCATTTCCCAAGGTTGTTAAAGAGCAGGATATCATGTGTGTTTTTATGCCTGTATCAGCTAGCCCACTTATCTTTTCAACAACACTAAAATACTGATAAACAATAAAGACTATACTTTTACTGTGGAATATATGACCTTAAATCCATCCAGTCTTTTATCTGAGAAAAAATTAATTCGAAAAAACAAGTATCAAATCAAATACCCTATTTCCAGAAAATCCAATAAATTCTAAAAGTCGGAGGATTCTTCCTGGCAAAAGTGACAGCATCTGAAATACATTTTAAAAAAAAGGATAATTAAAAACATGCTCACTTCAAAAAAGAAGTTAAATTGCTATAAATGTGAACCAGAAAGGCCAGCTACTATGTTAAATGCTATTACACATTAGTAAAAAAGTAAAACACAAAAAAACTTGAAAGTAAACATGCATGCTCTGAATTCTGATGATCATCCAGCATGAAAAAAGTAAGACAGAGTCTAGCTATACTTCTTTAGATAATGACAGAAGTTTCTATCTTCAGCTGGTCAGAATTGCTTAAAAATTGTGGGTCTTTTCAAATGAAAATATTATCTATTTTAGTATTACTTACAACCTACAGCTGCCATCTGCCTTTACCATTATTTCATTTTATTGGGAGTATCACAGAAGCTCTGCTTGTTTCTCCTGTGTGACCACTGAATTAGCAGATCAGCGAGCATAATGGTTTTAGAAATACTTGCTGTTGCTATCATCCTTTAGCCTTCTATTCTATAAACTTTTGTTCCCTCTGTAACTGTAGCCTCCATATCCTACACAACAGAAAATGTACAAACACCATAACCACCTTTCCAGTGAGCATTAAGAAGCAGGTCTACTTGAGAGTCAGTTTTCAGAAAGCTCCATGCGCCCTAATACATTCTGCCCACCAGACACTTCTTCTCTTAAGTCTCCTACTGAGAAGACTCCATGAAGGAGAGGTCAGGGCACTTATGAAAACAGTTGCTTGAATTTTAAAGTCTGGCGCAGATAGACCTGAATTCTTCTGACCATATTCCAGATTGGCCATCTCCAATCTAGAATGATACAGAAATTAACACACTGGCAGAGATCAACGTTCACCATTGCCATGCCAGATGTGAAAAGGTAAATGTAGCAAATTGTAAAGAAAATGCAATTTTCTTTTGCACTAACTCAGTAAACTACTGTTCATTCTTCTAACTATAATTATCTATGTGAATCTAGAGTACATCGCTGAAGCAAAAGAATGGGATACAAGGGGGAGTTAGAATTAAACAGTCACTCCAGGTATTCTGTAACCACAGCACAAGCATCTTAAAAAATCCTGCAACACACAGGTAGATGCAGCTGCTTTTTCACTTTAGAAATACATGCATTAGTTACTCGCATAGAATGAAACAGTTCAGAATTAACTAGTAGAAACATCCCAGAAAGCATGCATGCCAGAAGTTGCTGCTGGTTTCATGTTTCATAAAACCTCCAAAGCCTATTTCCCTACTTTACAAATGCCTAAATGTTAAATCAGTTACAGTACTGTTTATGCAAAGAAAGACAGTCCTACAGAATTATCCCAATGGCCTTTCTGTAGTGGAAAAAGTCATACCAAGTTGAATGCTCCGATTCCAAGATTTACTCCTCCTTCAAACTGGTAGTACGTTTCATTTTTGCTTTTGTTCCCCTGAGTCATCTGTAGCACCTGATGACATTCTCTTGCAATGCAGAAAAAAAGGAGGAAGGGAAACACAACATAGAAATTATATTACGTATAATCACTATGATTGCTACAAAAATATTCCTTTCTATTTTGGGTGCATTAATGGCACTCCAACTGCTTATACTAACATTGAAGTTAAGTGTCTTCTAATAGCTTACTTGTATATTTGGTAACTCGTCCTTATTTTGAGGCCACCTTTGATAAAGTTGATCATATTTTCATCCTGGAAGAAAAAAAATTAACTGTATGTACAATATAACTGTATAAATATACTGCGTTCATTACACATAAAACATACATAAAAATCTTCCAGCTACATTTACATTTATTTATAAGTCAATGGTCATTGGGAACACTAAAAATGTTTTTCAGTTACTAGATGTGTCTGTAAGACTGACGTTTAACAGTTGCTCTAAGTTGTCAGGGAAACATTTCTCTGGTGTATGTTACAAATTTTAATACTGAAGAGAGAGGTGAAAAAGAGAGTCCAAGTGTTACTTTTAGCAGAATTTGCAATGTATATAAATGAACCAGGAAAGCTCTCCACGAGATGGTGCTGTAGGAATTGTTTAGAACACTTAGAAATGGCGATTCTCACACACTCAAGGAAGCCTACAGAAACTGGCAGAAGACAAACTGAAGAATCCCCGAAACAGATGAAATCCCATCACTGATCAAAAGTAAGCACATGTGTTACTCAATATATGCACTTACTAACCTCTAGAAAAACCAAAACAAAGCCACAATGTACGTGCCAGCAAAACTAACTTCCTGAAAATCCAGACAGTGTTAGATCAACAGGATGGTATTTCTTCTCCTAGAATTCACACAAAAGGGTAACATGTGCTGGCATTTCAGAAATGCACATTTAAATACTTAAGGACAATATATACAAAGTGGAAAACGAAAAAGCACCCAAAAAAAAGCCTCAGAATGAACAACCAAAGGAAATTCTGGTTTCCATAAAAGGATTGCCATTTCAGAAGACCTCATCTGTTTTGTCTGAAATACTGCAAATGTCTCAGTACAAGAATTCTAGTTCCCTCCGAGTGGTTACATTTTTGTTATCATCACTATCCTAACATGAACCATGGTCAGCCAAAGACAAAAAAATTGGGTCAGGACAGCAATCAGCAGCGTGGGGTATTACAGTCAAAAGCAATACAGAAGTGGTGTTTTAGAGAAAATACACATCTAAGGAGTTTTTTGTTATTTTATACAAGTCCTAACTCACCTCCTTCAACAACTGTTTCAAAATTATTTTCACGCTTAAAAAAGAACCCACCCACCCAACAAAAATAAAGAGGGTTGCTTCCACTTGGTTAGCAAAGGAGAAAGCCAGTTATAGGAAAGACTGACATTCCATTAATAATATTTCCTGATACTTCTGGCCAAATACTGGATCAAGTAGTTCATAAATGTTTGCCAAAGGAACTCATCTGACCTTAGTATCTATGTGCCTTACTTCTTTCTCATATTTATATTGGAAGAGAGTATCTAAAATATATTCAATAAACATTTGTTAAACACTCACATACATCAAAAAAGTATGACTAACAGCTCCGGTTTTCAGGAATCAAATTTCAAATTGAATTTGAAAACTCTGTAGCATGAAGTCCCTGAACCACAACCTAAATCAATAGCAGCAGACAGTACAAAATACCAGGCCTCTCTGTGAGCTGAACTGTTACCTCACCAATGCTAAGGCATGCCCATTTTATAATCACTCATTACTATATTATTCCTGACACCACATCAAAGTGCATAGAGAGCACGACTGAACCGGAAATTACATGTGTATATCAGCTGAAGTTTTGTTAGCTGGGAAACATTCTACCCCTTTGTGCAAAAAATGACTTGCACTTTCAAACACCACACCTCCTCATACTTGAACATACTTTTATACAGGCACTGGACACTGTCTGATGCAATGCAAATCACTTAAACATACTTCCGTGTATAAAACAGCAACATACCTTATGATAATACCTTGGTACCTGAATATCAATAATGCCTTTGCTTATTCATACAAAGAAAGAGAGAACTTTGCTGAGCAGCACAGGATTTACCATACTTTCAATCATTGCCATGAAATAACTAGCAGAAAATTTGGGTTTAAATATCACATCTATTGTTGGAATGATGTTTTCCAAGAACTAATCTCTCTCCATTACACTGCCACACAAAATCAAAAACTGACTTTACCTGTACGAAGGTGAGAGCTGCTTTCTGTAACAAGCATTCAGCATAGCAGATTTCAGCATGCATTTCCTCTATATAAGAAAGAAAAGTTATTTACTATCAGCAAAGTCATTGTCAATATTGTCTTCTCGGGGTCAATGGAACAAACAAAATGCTGCCAAGACAAGAAAACAAAAAAAAAAAGCAAAATTCTGCTGTTGCCATTTCGGTAACTGCTGAGTAATAGCTTTAACACGCAAATCCCAACAGAATTCTTCCATCTCTCTTCTTCTCAGACAAAACCTTGTCAGAGCTGACCTAAGTCTATGGCAAAAGCTACTTTACATTCTAGTAGATGGTCTCCTGTACTTTTCATTGATTCTAAGCTTAATAGCCTACAGCAACTAAGTCTTTCAGCCCTCCTTCCATGTGTTACAAGAAACTTCTGTAGATGAATGGTAACCCTCACTGAGGTTTAGGCTTTTCCTACATCCACTGAGACATTATGAACAGGTTTTCACCAAGTCATGCTCAACAAACTGAAAGCCCCAGGCAGACTTTCTGTCTCCATGCAGCACTAAAGTACATTCGATTTAACACACATGACACGAGTTGCTCCGCACCCATGCTGCGAGACCAGCCACATGCACAAGGCTGCTGTATGTACAGTGCATACGTGGTGAGTTTGATGTGTCCAAGTATTAAAGAGGATTCTTGTGCCAGGTTAGAAAAAAATGCATACTTGATTCTGCCCGAATCAGAAATAGGAGATCAGCATTTTCAGAGCCATGAACAATGTACTGATACCATTTCCCAAAACACCTTAAGGCAAAACAGACAAGCACAAAACTTGTTAATATATTCAGATTCCAATGCAACTAATGACAAGGATGTATTTCTCCACATCAATGATTCTTAAACTTTTGGGAGCTGTCTTAAGTCAAGAAAAGGAAATTTCTCTTCAGTCCTATAATGTGTTGTGAAAGGCATTCCTTTCTTAATTCATGCATGCTCAGAGACAAAAAAAATTAGGCTGAATTCTCCACTGAAGCTTCGCATTCAAATTAGAAAAAAAAAGATTAAATACATGGTTTGCATGTTTATTATTGTAAGACACTAGTCAAGTTACAGAGTTAAGCATATTTGTACACATTGGTAGGGGTAGTTTCGAGATTTTTTCACTATTTAACTATTATAAACCACTTACCTTCACTCAACTGATCCACTGTCTGTTTAGAAACCAGATTGGATAAGGATTCCACCACTGTGCTTCTTTTCCTGAATCTAAATAAGTTGTGCATGGACGAAAAGAAACCCATATATTTCAACACAAATCTGAATTTAATTATTGAAATTCTTAATAATTTCCAACCAAAATTTACAGAGGTTCTTAGCAAAATGATCATTTATCAACTGTTTAAATTCTTTCAGTAGTCTAAAGACTTGTATGCCTCTAGGCTAAAAAGCCTATCCAACATTAAATGCATGCTTGCAACTTCAATTCATTTACTTTAAATGTATGAGAGCTTCAACTCCACTTCCACTCACTGCAGAGGTGTCTCTGATGCTGGGCAAGAGACTTGAACTGGACTTTGAAGTTTTATAAATTGCTTTTTTCTGTTTCTTAAACTTGCAATCAGAACTAGAATGAAAAAATCAAAACGAGGTCTGTTTTCAACATAAATGCTTCAGTATTTTATGGTGGTTTATGCCAGACAGAATGCCAAAACAATCACATATTTTAGTTCCAAGAGATCTCAACTGTAAATGTTTTAATTCCAAAAATTAAGTTTTGGCAAAAAATTGCAAATAACTCAGCTTTATGAAGAAGCTAGAGAAACAATTCTACATTTAGAAAATGAATGCACTCAGGAAGCCAGGGAGTCACTGACTATAAATACTAAGCATTAGCTTATAATTTGTTTACACTACTCTTCACATTGACAATTGTGGGATCCCGACAACAAGATTATGACATTACAAGTTAACATAATGCATACAAGAAAAGAGTCAATTAAGGTACGTGTAGTTCTGGTTATTCTTCACCTTTGAACATTTAATTGCCTTCCTCTTGCATTTTTATGACTTTTGCGACAGACTAGACCAGAGTACTCATGAATTAAAGTTGATATCCTGCAGAGACGAAATCCTGTATTGCGGCTGTCTAGACTACAGAGACATCTAATCATCAGACACACTTAAGAACATAGTTCAGATGAAACTGCAAATTGATAGCACATCTAAAAAAGATGCAGGAACTGCTGACCCTTTCTCTTCTTAGATACTATCTGATAATGTTTTCTCATTTCCTTTTTTTTTTTTTGCCATTGCTAAGATGATGATGTTAAATGTCTAACATTTGGCAATCATTTCTTGGGAGATCATTTGTGATAAAATACGGCCTAACCAATATGATGAAGAACCCATAAAGCAGAAATAATTTCTACTTTTTGTCAGAAGTTTTTTAAACACTTTAGCTTTCACAATCAATTTCCTAAGGGCTTTTTTTTAATTAAAAAAATAATGATCACTAATAACTTTTATTTTCAATTTTTATTTTTTATTTTCTAGCAAAATGTTTGATTCAGATAATTTCTGATGTGAATAACAGCTCTTTAATTTTAAGGTTAGCTAAACACGTTCGTAACAACAATAAAAAAATTTATTTGGTTTTCAGAAGAAACATTAGTACAAGCTTAATTGTATGAGACTACTGGTTCAACCTTTGGAAACAACTTTTTAAAAAAGACTGTTTTCATGCTGAAAGGAAAAATTCAAAACACAGGCCTTTAAATTGTTGGAAAACAGAAAGTCACAGTTGTGAATAGCTTAATAGTGTAATGTCAGCTTATGTGCAGGTCTACACAGTGAACCAATCATTTAACTATCTTTAGTGGCTATTAATACCCTGACACAACAAGTCCGTTGTTTCCACAATACTACGTGGAAAAATATCTTCACCAGTAGTAATTGTGTGGTGGGACTTACTCCACCTTTACAAATTTAGACCACTATCATTCAGACAAGAGTCTGCTTTAAAAGCATACAGAGAACTGGGGTATCTCACAAAGAATGCTTATTGGGTTTAGTATCTCGTAACAGTGCTTGGGCTTACCTTTGGCAGGTTTGCAAAGCCTCCTTCATCGTAGAAATTCCCACTTGTATATCCTGCTGTTCAAAGGTCATAGCAGCTTGCATAACTAAAATAGTGCTGTATCCAAGTGCATGGTACATACTATCTTTGGACCTAGGGAAAACATGGATCTTATGCATTTAAGCGACACTTCACAAATTCCAATACAAAACTAATTGCAGAGGCACTTATATTAGTTTGTGAAAAGACAGAAGAATTAAGCAGGAAAGTAACAGACATGAGAATATAATCTAGTAATATCATTTTCCAATGGATGCTGCATGTCTGCCTGCACAGGACAGTGCCACAGCAAAATCCAGAAAATATCCCACTAGGGTTACACAAACATTTTAACTTAATTAAATACCATTTAGAGTCCACTGGTGTATCTATTTAATTTAGTTAAGCCTCGACATAAATAGTCATTCACATGCTTTTACTTAACGTGAGTAAGGACATTCTTCTAACATTATTATGTGACCCAAAGACAAAATCTACATTTGTGTCATAAAAATGTCAGTACACACACATGCTCAGTTCTGCATAAAAACTACACTGAACTAGTCTGGCTTTCACAATGTAATTATACCATTACAAAAAAAAACCTGTTGGAAGGGGCTTAGGGAGGTCACATACAATTGCAGCAACATTATTGCCTAGTTTATATCAGGCGAACTCAGGTTTTGTCTAAGCAAGTTACAAGAAGTTCAAGAAAATGAAGACTGCATACTACTTTGGCAACCTCTCTGGGTACTGTATTAGTAATGCATATTCTCCAGTGTCCCATTTGAATCTCTTAAGTCTCATCTTGTGGAGACTTGACTCTTATTTTACCATCTGGCACTTTGGAGAAGGATGCCTCCACAACTTTCCCTCAACAGATCCAGACCACTACTAGACTAATGCCCAAGTCTCCTTTTTATCAAACTGAACCAAAGCCACCTGAGTGAGTCACATGTTCTAGATAAAACATATCTTCTAGATATGCTGCTAGCTCTCTATCGAATCATCTCCAGTTTCCTCAACATCTTTTCTTCCTTCTAAATCAAGGAGCCAACTACCAAATGCAAGACAGAAATCTTGAGTCAAAGATGACCTTTGGGCTAAGTTTTTATTTCTCAAATATATCAACACTTACCCTACAATTTTACATTATTTAAGGACTTCAATTCAATAAAAGGCTATTTTTCAATAAAACAATTGGGTTTTTTTTTTTAAAGGCAGCTTTTTGTTTCTTTGCTAGGATAAGTCAACCTTTGTAATATGCAAAATAATAAGCTCAGAATTTATTAGCAAACATCACTTAAATTATTCACAGTACATAAAAATACTAATACAAAATAAGGGAGTTTTTTGTTTGACAATGCAAAATGAAATATACAAAAAACATTTGGGCAATATGTGTGTGCATGTATCTAGCAATACACTCAGACACAATCCTTGCATGTAGAACTTATTTTGCAATACTACCCAAAAATAGTTACAGCATACACACAAGCGCAGGTGGCCCTTCTCAAAGCATTGTTCTATTACAAATAACACTACGCAATGCTCCAAAAAGAGAGCTTGAGTCTAACTACAGCTAATTTTAAAAGATGATATCCCTGCCTACCGCCTTCCTCACTTGAGCTCTCCACAGCACCAAAAGCAAACACTTGATAGCTGGGTCATCCTTCTGATGTTTCATTCAAAGCTGCTCTTGAACTTGCTCATACAACATCAACACATCACTGTTAATTCATTTTTACTAGCACCAAACTGCAGAGCAAGAACATTACTTTGCTGTATTAACACAGACTACATATCCCTCTTGCCAACACATCCCGCAATACCCTGTGCTTCTTTCAGACACAGACAGAAGAATGGTGGATGGGATTCAGATCCCAGTCTTAAAGATCAGCCACCCAGACTGCCTCCCCACAAAGTCACAGATAAGACAGGTTTCATCTGTGAACCTCTCCATAGTCTTTAATTCCCTACACCTGCACTGCCATGCTTTTCTTCTCAGTGGAGGAAAGGCAACAAGGGAACAAGCAGAATTCGTCAGAAGACCGAAAGATCTTAAAGATAAATGCCAGACTCAAACATAATATAAAACACAACAAAAAGAGTATTCTGGAGTTTTGTTCCAGCTTTTCTGTATTGTCAAAAGCAGTTTCATTGTAAAAATTATTTGATCAAAGATGCATTGAACAAGGTCTTGCTCCCCAGCTTTTCCCCTCTGGGTGAGGAAAGACAGCTTGAATGATAAACTCTAACATAACAATTCAGTGCTTCATCAACAGTATTAGAGATGGTTTTAATGACCCAAAAAATAAATAAAAAACCCCCAAATACAGAGAAATGCTTTCAGACAAAAGAGAATAAATTAAAACTACTATCTTCAGAGGCTTTAAATTTATCTTCAGGTACGAGATACTATCTGTTTACAACAACTTCAGCAATGAACAGAATCTCACCATGGACGAAGTAGTTCCAGCGCTTCAGAGAACTTATTGTTTAGAAATAAGTTCAGTGCCATTGAGCATTCTTCCAGAGCACACTTGAGATCCATCTTGGATGCCCTAAAAAACAGATTCTTAGTTTACTCAAACTGTAAATATAAACAAAAAATAAAAACGTATCTTTACCTTATGTAACACAGAAGGTCTTTTGTAGTGATTTTATTTCATTTCCAAATTTTTGCTTTTCAAAACCAAATCATATGCTTAATACTTTACCTATGTTACAAAGGTGCACCCTCTGCTTACTTAAGTGATTTTTATGGCTTTGCCCTCCTATTCTTACCAGAAAAATTCTCAAAACTTATCAGTGTGACCAAGCTCTCAATCTTTCCCACCAGTTCATATGCTGTTCCAGACTGTATTCATATCAGAATCTCAAGAGAGGTGACAAGATAACTATTTTAATCCAAAAAAGCAGTAAACAGACACTCATTCAGAAAACGGGTATACTAAAAATAGTCCTGTCAGAAATCTGCAGATATATGCCTAAAGCTTTTGTTTGTCCTAATTCACTTCAAGTAAAATCACTTGCACTTGCTTAAGCAGAAGCAATTTCAACAAACCCACTCTTTGGCCAGCTCTGCCTGAAATACTCAGGAGCACTCACAAATTATTCCATGGGCCAAACTGGGGACAAACTGGACAATCATGGTAGTGATGTACAGCTAGAAGCTACACAGCCATCAATGTGCACAGCTGGATCTGGAAAAGATAATCTCCCTACAGCTTTAAAACAACAGGTTTAAACTAGATAATGGGCTTTATCCAAGGTTAAGCAGTGGTAAGCAATAGATCAGGTCAATGGGATAAATATTTAAGTACTGACCAGAGGAGAAGAATCTAAAGGAGGAATTTAAGAAGAGAACAACAGAGGAGTGCAGCTGCTCTAAATCTAACAGTAACACACATACAAAACAAAGAAAGAGGTGGACATGAAAATATGACTGGACAGGGGGTTTTTTACCCTCCAAAGAACAGCGTTAAAAAATAAAAAAAGGCTCACTTACAAAGACCAAAAGTTTTTTTAAAACACTCAATTTTATTAGCTAATTCCAGGAGTACCATCTGCTAGTGAAAAAATGCCAAATAAGTACTTTTTAGCTAGATTTAAAGGCTTTTTTTTTTCTAGTACACAAGCAAGGACCTTAGTCCCTTAATAATGCATCATCCCTACCCATGTTCCCATGCTTCTATATCTTCTTCTCACATTTGCGTTTAACGAAACTCTTTCACTTCGTCCATGCCTAGTTAGATTACTCATTCCATTTGCTCTGCCTTTCCTGCTATGAAGAATAGGTTAGTTGTTTTCAAAAGTTTTTCAAGAAGGTAAAAAAAAGGGTGGGAGGAGAGTGGCGGTGGGGGGGGATTTTCCTTCTTTTAAATACCAAATTGGCAGCAGATGTCTTTAGGAGCAAAATAAAAAACCACCACCACAACACCAGTAAAGGAAGTTCATATCTACTAGACAGCAACAATGAGTTTTTATTCTTTCATACTTGCACACTACAACCTATTTGTGACTAGCACTGAAGCAGTGGCCTGTTTCAAGCGTCTTCCCATGCAAATGCCAGGGTCCATACTAAGGTGAGTGGAATCTTCAAAATTACAAAGGGCAAATGGCCCTTTTGGTCCTCTCTCCCTTGCAGGCATGTTTACTAACTTTGTGGTGAGCCAAGAGCTCCATCAACTGTGAGAACAGACAAGCCCCATGCAAGGCAATGTTCTGCTACAGAGTATGAGAATTACAAACAGTCATCTGAAGTCAGAGAGGGAAGAGAATGGCAAGCAAGACATGTACAATCACAGAGTTCATAAAACAATCTGAGGGAAGGCAGATCATTGGTAATTACAGGTAATTTAACAACTGATGACTGCTTTATATTCTTAGTTTCAAAGTTATTTGTGTCCAGCCTCAAAAGAGTATGCTTCTCATGTGAGAAGCAACAGCAGAGAAATAGATTAAAGTATTACAGTACACCACTGCAGCACTTTTCTGATGGTAAGGATCAAAGTGTAAGCATTTTGTTTCCAAACGCTTAACTAAGCCTCAGCTTAGTGAACAGAAATACATTTTCTGTACTTGTATGTTGTAAATCTGCACACTTCCTGCAATCAGAAACTGCTGGAACTTCCCCTGGAAGGAAAATCTAATCTTTATTTCATTTAACACACCATGGACATGATACCATTTTAGCTACAAGTGTGGATAGCTTGCCATCAGGCTCCCAAATCCCATCATACCACCAGCTCTAGCATCACCACAGTACATATCAGTATTTGCATAAGGATTCCATAAACAAGGGTCTTTAAACAACCTGGCACCATGTCAAAACTAACTCTTCCTAGTTAAATGGGTAACCAGCAGATCTCTCCAGCACTCGGCTATCACATTCTTTCCCTCTGTTACAGACTAGCTCCCATGATGCTGCCTGTGTGTCACAAAAGCCTGCAAACATTATTCCTTAAGTCCATATATTGACTGTTCCCTGCATCAAGCACGCTTATGAAGTTACTTTGCCACTTCAGATATAAAACTTGGGAAGCTACTTTTCTCAGACTGTTATTTCTGGTAAGTGAATCATGCTCTCTACCAGAGTGTCTCATTCCTGTTTCATTACTCTTTACATACATTTTCTACTGTTTTCCTACATCCTGCAGCAGAGGAACTTAACCAGAAGGATTCATTTCAACTCAGACTGATAACTTGATACCAGAATAGTCAGAAGAAAGGAGCACACTGACTCAGAAGCAACTTGGCTATCTTTGCTGGCATTTCTGTGCAGAGGCTCAGAATAAGCACATTTCCTCTTATACTCCCAAAACATCACAAACCAATTTCTACAGTAAGTTACTAGACTGATGAACAGTTCAGTCAGTTATGCTGACTCACACTCTCTTTCTGACTCATGTTGTTTTCCTTCTATCTTATTTTTTTCCCTACTTCCACAAAGTTTTCCTGGAACTGACAGGAACTTTATACATTCTATCACATTAGATGAGCATATTCTTTAATTTACCCCAGAACAGTATAAATTAACACTACTTCAGTGATATTATTATGGATTTTACACCTAGTGTTGTGGTTTAACTCCAGCTGATAGCCAAGTCCACACAGCCACTTGCTCATTCCCCCACCAGTGGGATCAGGGAGAAACTGGAAGAGTAAAAACTAGAAAACTCATGGGTTGAGATAAAGACAGTTTAACAGGGAAAACAAAAGCCATGCACGCAAGCAGAGCAAAACAAGGAACTAATTCACTGCTTCCCATGGGCAGGCAGGTGTTCAGCCATTTCCAGGAGAGCAGGGCCCCCATCACACGCAACAGTGACTTGAGAAGACAAATGCCAGCACTCCAAATGTCCCCCCTTTCTCCTTCTTGCCCCCACTTTATATACTGAGCATTATGTCATATGGTATGGAGTACCCCTTTGGGGCTCAGTTTGGGTCACCTGCCCCTGCTGTCTCTCCTCCCAATATCCCACATACATGCAGTCTCCTCACCAGTGCGGCAGTACAAAAAGCAGAAAAAGCCTTGGCTGTGTGCAAGCCCTGCTCAGCAATAACAAAAACATCTCCATATTATCAATCCTATGTTTAGCACTAATCTGAAACACAGCCCCATACCAGCCACTGTGAAGAAAATTAACTCTACCTCAGCCAAAGCTAACACTTATCCATCCCTTATTCCATACTCTTTACGTCACACCAGGTTTCACGCTTCCCAATATGCCATCACCTTCCCTACTTATGTGTTTTGATAGATATACAGACATTGTTCCCTTAGTCTGTGGAACACCTCTGTCAAATGTCCATAAAATGTCCACAAAAAAAGTTTGTTGAATTCATTCCCTTTGGCCTTCAGCCTTGGTAACATCTTTCCAGTCAGGCAGTGATGTCTTGCCACACTGTAGCAACCCAGATGGGTTTACCCGTAGATTGCCAGTTATTCTGTTTCCATTGCTGCCACCACCCCCATAGAGCCACCACCCATGAATCAGCACAGAGGTGAAAAAAAGCATTGGCCATTTCTCCTGTTCAGCAATGTCGAAGGCCAACCGGATGGCTTTCATCTCGGCAAACTGACTCAATTCATGTTCTCCTCCAGCAATTTCTGTGACTTCTCACAGGGGACTCCATACAGCTGCTTTTCCACAAGACAGAAGGATTCATCGGTAAAGAAGGCACGTTGCTTCTCAGTTTCTGAGAATTTATTGTATAGTGGGGCCTCTTCAGCACATGTCTGGTGACATTCCAAAAATCTCGGCCTTCTGGCCAGTCCATGATCAATTCTAAGTTTCCTGGATGACAAGAGTTTCCTATCCAAACTCTTTATATGATCAGTGCAATCCCTTTACTCCATGTAGCATCTGCTGCATGATTTGTAGAGGAGACCCTCCCTTTGACCATCCAATTCAACACAGGTAACCGTGGTGCCAGAAGCTGTGTTTCCGTACTAATCATCTCCGAAGCGGCTCAGACACTTTGAAAGCTGCCAGTATCTCCTTTTCAGTTAGAGTGTAGTGGGCTTCAGATCCTCTGTATGCTCAGCTCCAAAAACCTAGAGGTCAGTGTCAAGGCTCCCTTGGCGCTTTCTGCCAGAGGCTCCAGAGGTCCATTCTCTCCAGCTGCAGTAAAAAGCACAGCTTTTACATCTTGCCCAAGGGCTACAGCATGAACTGTCTCCTACTTGATTGGTTCAAAGGCTTGTTGCAGCTCAGGGCCCTATCTAAAGTCATTCTTCTTCCAGGTCACTTGATAGAAAGGGCTTAAAATCAGACTGCAAGTTGGAATGTGCATTCTCCAAAATCCCACAACACCTAAAAATGCTTGTGTTTTTTTCTTGTTAGTTGGTGGGGACATCACTGTTATTTTATTAATAACATCCATTGGGATCTGACAGTGTCCATCTTGACATCTGATTCCTAAAAGCTGGATTTCCTGTGTAGGTCCCTTTAGCTTACTCTTGTCTTATGGCAAAACCAGCTTTTAAAAGGATTTGGATTATTTGCTTTCTTTTCTCAAAAACTTCTGCTGCTGTATTTCCTCACGAAACAATATTAATACATCACAGGTGTTCCAAAGCTTCTCCTTGTTCCAGCACAGTCTTGATCAGTCCGTGGCAGATGATATGGCTGTGTTTCCTTCCCATGGGCAGTCAATTCCAGGTACTACTAGACACAGGTGCAAATAAAAGCAAACTGTGGCCTGCACTCTGCTACCAAAGGGACTGAGAAAAACACAATAGCAGTATCAATTGTGGCACCACATAGCTGCTTCTGACTCCAGCTCGTACTGAAATTCCAACATGTCCAGTACAGCAGGACCCAGAGGTGGTGTGACTTCATTCAGGCCACGATAGTTTACTGCCAGCCTTCATTCTCCACTGGGCTTTCACACTGGCCATATGGGGCTGTTAAAGTGTAAGCAGGTCCTTCTTATCACTCCTTGGCTCTCTAGGTGACAAATTAGTCTATAAATAGGAATTACAGAGGCTATGTTGGTGAAATACTGCTTCTGGTGCACTGTTGTGGTAGCAATTGGCACCTGCTGTCCTTCAACCCCAGAACAAAAGGGACATCTGAAATTTCTTCCATGTCCAGGACAGGTATGCTGAAAGCCCACTAACAGCCTT
The DNA here is from genome assembly GCA_013398055.1 of Ifrita kowaldi. Taxonomy (NCBI): domain Eukaryota; kingdom Metazoa; phylum Chordata; class Aves; order Passeriformes; family Cinclosomatidae; genus Ifrita; species Ifrita kowaldi. Next base: position 151,836 of record VZRS01007219.1, read on the forward strand.
TTGAATCCTTGAGATATACCCTCTCCTGAGACAGTCTATGCCAAGGATGCACAAAGCCTCTGGTCCCGTCAAGACAAGGTACTTCTGCCACTCATTCTGGTCAGGTTAATCTCAGCCTCCAATACAGTCAGCTGTTTGGATCTCCCTGTCACTCCAGAAATCCAAATGGATTCCATCCCTACATAGCTTGATGACATCAGGGTACATTGTGCACCAGTGTCTCCTAAAGCCTTGTACTCCTGTGGGGCTGCTGTGCCTGCTGTGCCAGGCAGTCAAATCCACACAGTCCAATAAACCTGGTTATTCCTCTCCTCCCACCATGAGGAGGCAGGGCCCCTCTAATACTGGTCACAAGGTTCCCCACTAATACCTTGCAAAAATGGACTAGAACTTCTCCCCATCTGTTACAATCTGGTTTAAACCCGGAAGAGCAAAGAAAACTAAGTCTCTGTGTATAAAACAGAAAGAACTTTCAAGGTTCAAAATATACCCAAAAAACGTGATTAAAACCAAACGAGGTTAGATGTTGGTGCCAAAAAATTGATATATTTTATTTAATAGTAAGGGAGGCAAAGAGAAAGAAAGAGAAAAGAAAAAAATAGAAAAAAGAGTTGTGCGTGGGTGATGGGGGGACAGGGAGAGAGTGACAGAGGTCAGGTAGTCCCAAGGATGTCTTGTTGATCCCCTCCATTTGGTCTTGGTGGTGATGGTCCCTCGCTGCTGCGCCATGCCATGCCAGAAAGTATAGAATCCCATGGATTAATAACGTTTGGGCCAGGTGGGAACACCCACGTGCCTCCCTTGCAGGGGACCAGTTTGACACCATCCCTTGCAAGACTCTGGATCTGTTGCATCATGCTGCAGCGCTTGGGCGCAGTGTCTGGGGACCCTTCTGGGGGGCCTTTGATGGGCCATGTCACCCCCTCTGTCCTTCATGTGGATGCAGCTTCTCCCCAGGTGAAGGGGCCCCTCAGCTGGGCTGGTCTGCACAGCGGAGGATGGGCATTCACTGCACCTCTCACCAGAGGATCTCCACCACACACCTAAAGCCTCTCTTCCCCCCCACCCTTTGATGTGAGGGTCTGTTTGAACGTGGCGGATGATAGCCCTGGGGCTGTGGTCTCCACACTGAAGGTGTTAAGCATTTGCTCTGTGAATGTATTCTTCTCCCCCAGTCTTGAGTTGTTACTTCATCTTACCTTCATCAGCAAGCAGTGCAGGGCCTCAGTCAGGGCCCTGTTCAGGGTGTAGTGGTCTTCTTATTTTGTTATAGTTTGGCTATAATACGCAGAAGTTCTTCATGAAAATGTTCTAGTCATAAACATAAACATTTCGGTTTCTGACACCATAGAGTCAGTAGTATGCTCGGACCTTTCATTCTGCCTGAAAAAGCGTTCACTGGAGACTGAAACAGCAACTTTCCCAGAAAAACTCCCAATTATGGTTGTTTTTCCCTACAATTTCTGCACCCATGCATCTAGTATCGAGGTGGGTTATCCATCCCACTTCCTTGTATCATCTTTGTGATCCTGCAGGTAAAACCACAGGGTACCCTGTGGTGCGTATCTTCTATACCCTCTCTCTGGAGCAAGAGGATACCTGCTGTCAGTTGGTGAAATACAGGCCCACACGGATCGGGAGTAGGACNTGGTGAAATACTGCTTCTGGTGCACTGTTGTGGTAGCAATTGGCACCTGCTGTCCTTCAACCCCAGAACAAAAGGGACATCTGAAATTTCTTCCATGTCCAGGACAGGTATGCTGAAAGCCCACTAACAGCCTTTTGAATCCTTGAGATATACCCTCTCCTGAGACAGTCTATGCCAAGGATGCACAAAGCCTCTGGTCCCGTCAAGACAAGGTACTTCTGCCACTCATTCTGGTCAGGTTAATCTCAGCCTCCAATACAGTCAGCTGTTTGGATCTCCCTGTCACTCCAGAAATCCAAATGGATTCCATCCCTACATAGCTTGATGACATCAGGGTACATTGTGCACCAGTGTCTCCTAAAGCCTTGTACTCCTGTGGGGCTGCTGTGCCTGCTGTGCCAGGCAGTCAAATCCACACAGTCCAATAAACCTGGTTATTCCTCTCCGCCCACCATGAGGAGGCAGGGCCCCTCTAATACTGGTCACAAGGTTCCCCACTAATACCTTGCAAAAATGGACTAGAACTTCTCCCCATCTGTTACAATCTGGTTTAAACCCGGAAGAGCAAAGAAAACTAAGTCTCTGTGTATAAAACAGAAAGAACTTTCAAGGTTCAAAATATACCCAAAAAACGTGATTAAAACCAAACGAGGTTAGATGTTGGTGCCAAAAAATTGATATATTTTATTTAATAGTAAGGGAGGCAAAGAGAAAGAAAGAGAAAAGAAAAAAATAGAAAAAAGAGTTGTGCGTGGGTGATGGGGGGACAGGGAGAGAGTGACAGAGGTCAGGTAGTCCCAAGGATGTCTTGTTGATCCCCTCCATTTGGTCTTGGTGGTGATGGTCCCTCGCTGCTGCGCCATGCCATGCCAGAAAGTATAGAATCCCATGGATTAATAACGTTTGGGCCAGGTGGGAACACCCACGTGCCTCCCTTGCAGGGGACCAGTTTGACACCATCCCTTGCAAGACTCTGGATCTGTTGCATCATGCTGCAGCGCTTGGGCGCAGTGTCTGGGGACCCTTCTGGGGGGCCTTTGATGGGCCATGTCACCCCCTCTGTCCTTCATGTGGATGCAGCTTCTCCCCAGGTGAAGGGGCCCCTCAGCTGGGCTGGTCTGCACAGCGGAGGATGGGCATTCACTGCACCTCTCACCAGAGGATCTCCACCACACACCTAAAGCCTCTCTTCCCCCCCACCCTTTGATGTGAGGGTCTGTTTGAACGTGGCGGATGATAGCCCTGGGGCTGTGGTCTCCACACTGAAGGTGTTAAGCATTTGCTCTGTGAATGTATTCTTCTCCCCCAGTCTTGAGTTGTTACTTCATCTTACCTTCATCAGCAAGCAGTGCAGGGCCTCAGTCAGGGCCCTGTTCAGGGTGTAGTGGTCTTCTTATTTTGTTATAGTTTGGCTATAATACGCAGAAGTTCTTCATGAAAATGTTCTAGTCATAAACATAAACATTTCGGTTTCTGACACCATAGAGTCAGTAGTATGCTCGGACCTTTCATTCTGCCTGAAAAAGCGTTCACTGGAGACTGAAACAGCAACTTTCCCAGAAAAACTCCCAATTATGGTTGTTTTTCCCTACAATTTCTGCACCCATGCATCTAGTATCGAGGTGGGTTATCCATCCCACTTCCTTGTATCATCTTTGTGATCCTGCAGGTAAAACCACAGGNTCAGGCCACAATAGTTTACTGCCAGCCTTCATTCTCCACTGGGCTTTCACACTGGCCATATGGGGCTGTTAAAGTGTAAGCAGGTCCTTCTTATCACTCCTTGGCTCTCTAGGTGACAAATTAGTCTATAAATAGGAATTACAGAGGCTATGTTGGTGAAATACTGCTTCTGGTGCACTGTTGTGGTAGCCATTGGCACCTGCTGTCCTTCAACCCCAGAACAAAAGGGACATCTGAAATTTCTTCCATGTCCAGGACAGGTATGCTGAAAGCCCACTAACAGCCTTTTGAATCCTTGAGATATACCCTCTCCTGAGACAGTCTATGCCAAGGATGCACAAAGCCTCTGGTCCCGTCAAGACAAGGTACTTCTGCCACTCATTCTGGTCAGGTTAATCTCAGCCTCCAATACAGTCAGCTGTTTGGATCTCCCTGTCACTCCAGAAATCCAAATGGATTCCATCCCTACATAGCTTGATGACATCAGGGTACATTGTGCACCAGTGTCTCCTAAAGCCTTGTACTCCTGTGGGGCTGCTGTGCCTGCTGTGCCAGGCAGTCAAATCCACACAGTCCAATAAACCTGGTTATTCCTCTCCTCCCACCATGAGGAGGCAGGGCCCCTCTAATACTGGTCACAAGGTTCCCCACTAATACCTTGCAAAAATGGACTAGAACTTCTCCCCATCTGTTACAATCTGGTTTAAACCCGGAAGAGCAAAGAAAACTAAGTCTCTGTGTATAAAACAGAAAGAACTTTCAAGGTTCAAAATATACCCAAAAAACGTGATTAAAACCAAACGAGGTTAGATGTTGGTGCCAAAAAATTGATATATTTTATTTAATAGTAAGGGAGGCAAAGAGAAAGAAAGAGAAAAGAAAAAAATAGAAAAAAGAGTTGTGCGTGGGTGATGGGGGGACAGGGAGAGAGTGACAGAGGTCAGGTAGTCCCAAGGATGTCTTGTTGATCCCCTCCATTTGGTCTTGGTGGTGATGGTCCCTCGCTGCTGCGCCATGCCATGCCAGAAAGTATAGAATCCCATGGATTAATAACGTTTGGGCCAGGTGGGAACACCCACGTGCCTCCCTTGCAGGGGACCAGTTTGACACCATCCCTTGCAAGACTCTGGATCTGTTGCATCATGCTGCAGCGCTTGGGCGCAGTGTCTGGGGACCCTTCTGGGGGGCCTTTGATGGGCCATGTCACCCCCTCTGTCCTTCATGTGGATGCAGCTTCTCCCCAGGTGAAGGGGCCCCTCAGCTGGGCTGGTCTGCACAGCGGAGGATGGGCATTCACTGCACCTCTCACCAGAGGATCTCCACCACACACCTAAAGCCTCTCTTCCCCCCCACCCTTTGATGTGAGGGTCTGTTTGAACGTGGCGGATGATAGCCCTGGGGCTGTGGTCTCCACACTGAAGGTGTTAAGCATTTGCTCTGTGAATGTATTCTTCTCCCCCAGTCTTGAGTTGTTACTTCATCTTACCTTCATCAGCAAGCAGTGCAGGGCCTCAGTCAGGGCCCTGTTCAGGGTGTAGTGGTCTTCTTATTTTGTTATAGTTTGGCTATAATACGCAGAAGTTCTTCATGAAAATGTTCTAGTCATAAACATAAACATTTCGGTTTCTGACACCATAGAGTCAGTAGTATGCTCGGACCTTTCATTCTGCCTGAAAAAGCGTTCACTGGAGACTGAAACAGCAACTTTCCCAGAAAAACTCCCAATTATGGTTGTTTTTCCCTACAATTTCTGCACCCATGCATCTAGTATCGAGGTGGGTTATCCATCCCACTTCCTTGTATCATCTTTGTGATCCTGCAGGTAAAACCACAGGGTACCCTGTGGTGCGTATCTTCTATACNTTGGCTCTCTAGGTGACAAATTAGTCTATAAATAGGAATTACAGAGGCTATGTTGGTGAAATACTGCTTCTGGTGCACTGTTGTGGTAGCAATTGGCACCTGCTGTCCTTCAACCCCAGAACAAAAGGGACATCTGAAATTTCTTCCATGTCCAGGACAGGTATGCTGAAAGCCCACTAACAGCCTTTTGAATCCTTGAGATATACCCTCTCCTGAGACAGTCTATGCCAAGGATGCAAAAAGCATCTGGTCCCGTCAAGACAAGGTACTTCTGCCACTCATTCTGGTCAGGTTAATCTCAGCCTCCAATACAGTCAGCTGTTTGGATCTCCCTGTCACTCCAGAAATCCAAATGGATTCCATCCCTACATAGCTTGATGACATCAGGGTACATTGTGCACCAGTGTCTCCTAAAGCCTTGTACTCCTGTGGGGCTGCTGTGCCTGCTGTGCCAGGCAGTCAAATCCACACAGTCCAATAAACCTGGTTATTCCTCTCCTCCCACCATGAGGAGGCAGGGCCCCTCTAATACTGGTCACAAGGTTCCCCACTAATACCTTGCAAAAATGGACTAGAACTTCTCCCCATCTGTTACAATCTGGTTTAAACCCGGAAGAGCAAAGAAAACTAAGTCTCTGTGTATAAAACAGAAAGAACTTTCAAGGTTCAAAATATACCCAAAAAACGTGATTAAAACCAAACGAGGTTAGATGTTGGTGCCAAAAAATTGATATATTTTATTTAATAGTAAGGGAGGCAAAGAGAAAGAAAGAGAAAAGAAAAAAATAGAAAAAAGAGTTGTGCGTGGGTGATGGGGGGACAGGGAGAGTGTGACAGAGGTCAGGTAGTCCCAAGGATGTCTTGTTGATCCCCTCCATTTGGTCTTGGTGGTGATGGTCCCTCGCTGCTGCGCCATGCCATGCCAGAAAGTATAGAATCCCATGGATTAATAACGTTTGGGCCAGGTGGGAACACCCACGTGCCTCCCTTGCAGGGGACCAGTTTGACACCATCCCTTGCAAGACTCTGGATCTGTTGCATCATGCTGCAGCGCTCGGGCGCAGTGTCTGGGGACCCTTCTGGGGGGCCTTTGATGGGCCATGTCACCCCCTCTGTCCTTCATGTGGATGCAGCTTCTCCCCAGGTGAAGGGGCCCCTCAGCTGGGCTGGTCTGCACAGCGGAGGATGGGCATTCACTGCACCTCTCACCAGAGGATCTCCACCACACACCTAAAGCCTCTCTTCCCCCCCACCCTTTGATGTGAGGGTCTGTTTGAACGTGGCGGATGATAGCCCTGGGGCTGTGGTCTCCACACTGAAGGTGTTAAGCATTTGCTCTGTGAATGTATTCTTCTCCCCCAGTCTTGAGTTGTTACTTCATCTTACCTTCATCAGCAAGCAGTGCAGGGCCTCAGTCAGGGCCCTGTTCAGGGTGTAGTGGTCTTCTTATTTTGTTATAGTTTGGCTATAATACGCAGAAGTTCTTCATGAAAATGTTCTAGTCATAAACATAAACATTTCGGTTTCTGACACCATAGAGTCAGTAGTATGCTCGGACCTTTCATTCTGCCTGAAAAAGCGTTCACTGGAGACTGAAACAGCAACTTTCCCAGAAAAACTCCCAATTATGGTTGTTTTTCCCTACAATTTCTGCACCCATGCATCTAGTATCGAGGTGGGTTATCCATCCCACTTCCTTGTATCATCTTTGTGATCCTGCAGGTAAAACCACAGGGTACCCTGTGGTGCGTATCTTCTATACCCTCTCTCTGGAGCAAGAGGATACCTGCTGTCAGTTGGTGAAATACAGGCCCACACGGATCGGGAGTAGGACATATTCCCTCTGAACTGCTGGAGCTCCTGAGTCAGTTTATCAGTTAGTGTCACTGGTCACCAATCTGGTGTCTGTATACAGTACTGCCAGCACCTTTGTGCTTTGGGAGTCACCTGCTGGGAACAATTAATAATCACATCTTTGTTCTTTGTTACTCAGAGGAACAGCCTATGGGGGAGACACCTCCACAGATGCAAAGATGGAGGAAGGAATACTTTCTTCATATTCCCTGAGTTGCCAAATTGCATCACCCGCTATTGGTGGTGCATCATCTTTCTGAATTACTGTTGTCAAGGGGTTTCATGTGCCCTTGCTGCACTCTGTAGAAATTTCTGCCACGTGGGTAATTGACACAAGACGAGGTCTGGATCTATGAGGACCTGAGCATTATCCATGTCAGAATACATAATTTCTTGCACAGATAATTCCCTTAGGAACTGAGTAACTTTCTCTACTGCAGTTCATCTGCCTAAGTTACAAGGAATATCATCGTTATAGGAATACCTTTCCCCCTCACACTTGATAAGAATCACCTCCAGAGACTAAAGACTTGTGTCTTTTTTCCCATTGCTTTGTTCATGTCTGGGTCCTTAGCAAGTGATCCCAGCCTGGCTTCCTTACCCTCTCATTCCACACTGTTGGCTCCATTGTCGCACCAGCAGACAAGACAGGCAGTAACACACTCATGGATGACGGCTGGAATATTTTCGTGTCCCCCAGAGCTCACTCACAGATAAGGATCACACCATGTCTCTTCTGGTTCCTGCTATGGCTTTGATAATGGCTCTTAAAAATCGCCCTTGTGACGGTCCTGCTTCATCATCTTCACCCTTCTTGTCCTCCTTGACTGTTTTTGACTGGGTGACTTTCACATACATTTTTTCTCCTTCTGTGCAGGAGCCACTGACACCAGCCCACGTTGATTCTCTGCTTCAGTGGCAGTGCCTGTCAGTGGGAATAGAGCAATCACAGTGTCTGTCAGGTGGCTGGAACAGCTTCAGGGCCTGTTGTCGTCTCATTGTCAGATTTAGAGACCTTCTTTTCCTCCTGCAGATACTGAGCAGTGTTGAACATGGTGACAGAACACCTTTTTTCAACATTTTACTAGTTTTTCTGGATTCTGCACTTGTCCAGCAGTAAGGTGCAAGCACTCTGAAGGTGCCCACTGCCCTAGATACTGGCCCATACAATCCCCTACACTCTGCCATGCCGAATTATCCAGATTTTGGGCAGACCTCTGAGTAATGTTCTTAATTATTTGTCTGACCTTAAACAAGGCCTGAACCATATGCAACAACATGCTGGCTCCCAGAAAAAACCCCAGGCTGGTTTCAAGGGTAGTCAAAGGATATTCAAAAAGCTTCAAAATCTTGACTACTGTAACCAGCCTAGAAGAAAGGAAAAAAAAGAGGAGAAAAAGATATAGCAAGGTGTCTCCCCCATAGGCTGCTCCTCTGAGGAACAAAGAGCAAACATGTGACTATTAATTGTTCCCAGCAGGTGACTCCCAAAGCACAAAGATACCTGCAATACTGAATATAGACACCAGATTGGTGACCAGTGACATTATCGTATGACAAGGCCATCCTGTGGAATACGCCCCAGAGAACACGTACTACAAGTAAAGCATTGCTGATATAATACAGACAAAATACCACAAGTATCAGAGCAAATAAATCCACATTGTAACCAGCAACTATTAAAACAATACAATGAATGTTTATAACAATTTTATTTTAACACACTCTGGTCAGATCTGTCCCGATCTCAACCCTTTGTGCCCCACACTGGACACCAAAGGAGACTGTTGTGGTTTAACCCCAGCTGACAGCCAAGCCCCACGCAGCCGCTCGCTCACTCACACCGGTGGGATCAGAGAGGGAATTGGAAGGGTAAAAGCTAGAAAATTTTTGGGTTGAGATAAAGACAGTTTAATAGGAAAAACAAAAGCTGTATGGACAAGCAAAGCAAAACAAGGAATCAATTCACTGCTTCCCATGGGAAGGCATGTGTTCAGCCATCTCCAGGAGAACAGGGCGCAATCACACGTAATGGTGACATGGAAAGACAAACGCTGTCACTCTGAATGTCCTCCCCTTCCTCCTTCTTCCCCTCATTCTATATACTGAGCATGATGTCATATGGTCTGAAATACCCCTTTGGTCAGTTGGGGTCACCTGAATTGCAGAATTACACAAAATTAACTATGTTGGAAAAGACTTCTGAGATCATCAAGTCCAACCTACGACCGAACAACACTGTGTCAGCTAGACCACAGCACCAAATGTTACATCCAATCTTCCCTTAAACACCTTCAGGGACGGGGCTCCACCACCTTCCTGGGAAGCCCATTCCAATGCCCAGTCACTCCTTCTGTGAAGAAATTCTTCCTAATGTCCAACCTGGACCTCCCCTGGTGCAGCTTAAGACTATGTCCTCTGGTCATGTCACTGGTTGCCCACAAAAAGAGCCCAACCCCCACGTGGCTACAGCCTCCTTTCAGGCAGCTGTGGAGAGCGATAAGATCACCCCTGGGCCTCCTCTTCTCCAGGCTAAACACTCCCAGCTCCCTCAGCCACACCTCACAGCACTTGTTCTCCAGACCTCTCATCAACTCCATTGCCCTTCTCTTTACACACTCCAGCAGTTCAACATCCTTCCTAAATTAGGGGGCCCAGCACTGGACACAGCATTCAAGGTGCAGCCTGACCTGTACAGGGGGACAATCCCTGCCCTGGTCCTGCTGGCCACACTATTGCTGATACAGCCCAGGGTGCTATTGGCCTTCTTGGCCACCTGGGCACACTCTGGCTCATGTTCAGCTGCTGTCAATCACTACCCCCAGGTCCATTTCTACCTGGTCCCTGTCCAGTCACTNCCTCTGTCCCGGCCTGTAGCACTGCCTGGGGCTGTTGTGGCCAAAGTGCAGGCCCCGCCACTTGGCCTTGTTAAACCACATATTGTTGGACCATGAATCCAGCCTGTCCAGAGCTCTGAAGAGCTTTCCTATGCTCCAGCAGATCGACACTTGCACCCAACTTGGCATCTGCTAATTTGCTGATGGTAGCCTTAATCTCCCCATCCAGATCATCAA